>OZ023161.1:32166578-32228991 GCA_963678695.2 Diplodus puntazzo | reverse complement strand
AAAAACAACAATATACATTTATTACATTAAATGATGTGGATCTTTCTGTAGAAAATCAAATGTTTGTTCTACTCAGTGTGATTGACAGGAGAGATGATCAGAGGAGCAGAGTTTTGACCACCATCATTAGGACATGGACTGAAGTATGGGTAGAGTTTCTGAGTGAAGCAGCAGCCAGTAAAGGAGTAGATAAGAGCTGCAGCATCAACGTCATAAAAGGAGACCAGACCCTCCTCATAATCCACAAACACCCCCACCTTCTCAGGCTGACACTTTAGAGAGAGGCTGACTTCAGTGTCAGCAAGAGCGCTGTACTCATTTTCATTCCTCAACCATATCGTCCAGTAACCATCCTCAGGAGTCAGTGTGATGTTTCCCTTCCTGTTGATCGACTCTCTGGCCACTCCTAAAGTCCACTCAGTCTTCACTTTAACTTGAACCTCATAATAAAATCTTCCTGAGGAGAAACTCTGCTTTGCTAAGACATTAGCACATCGATCAAATCTCTCTGGGTTGTCTGGGAGATTTCTTCTTACATCACCATGTTAACTTGTTTTCCATCATCAGACAGGATGAGGTTAGGGATGTGCTGTATCAGGATCGAGTGTCACATCCACTGCATACTGCTGGACCCTCTTCAGCTCGGCCTCAAGCAGCTTCTTCATCTGTTTACTGAGCGTCTCCTCCAGCTGATTCACAGCTCTCACCACAGTCCCCTCATATGAAGGTGGACGGACGCTGACTCCTGTCCAGTCCTTGGTGGGTGGAGCAGTGTTCAGTGATGGGAAGCTTTGGAGGAGGTGGAGGTGGTCTTCAGACTGTGAGAGCTGCTCCACCTCAGAGCTTCTCTTCTCCAGCTCAGAGATTTCCTGTTCCAGCTCTTTGATGAAGCCTTCAGCCTGTTTCTCTGTCTCTCTCTGCTTCTCTTTGATGGTGTCGATGAGCTCGGCCTGGCTTCTCTCAACAGACTCCTTCAGAGCGCTGAAGACCTGAACACCAGCTGCTATCTCTCTGTCTGCATCTTTCTTACTGAGCTCCACTGAGCGCTTCATCTCCTGAATCTTCAGTCGTCTCTTCTGGATCATCTGCTGAATTTCAGCGTCTCTCTTCCCCAGCTCGGCCTTCTTTCCTTCATATTCTTCTTTCAGAGGAACAACATCATGTGTCTTGTGGTCTAAATCAGAGCAGAGCCTGCAGACACACATCTGGTCGGTCTTACAGAACAGCTCCAGCAGTTTATCATGCTTCGTACACATCCTGCCTTCCAGGTTTTCCACAGGGTCGATCAGCTGATGTCTTTTCAGCTGTTCAACGGTCAGATGAGGCTCCAGGTGAGTCTCACAATAGGAGGCCAGACACACCAGGCAGGACTTCCGGGCCTTCAGTTTGGTTCCAGTGCAGAGGTCACAGGGAACTTCTCCTGGTTTGGAAACTTGTTGCTCTGAGCTGCTGCTGCTGGCTTTCTGTTGAGCTGACTGTCTGAGCTGAGCAGCCATCTCAGAGATTAAAGTATTGACCTCCAGCTCAGGTCTGGTGTTTAAAATCTTTTTACAGCTGGGACACTGACACGAGATATTTTTATCCCAGTGTATAGTGATGCAGGTTTTACAGAAGTTGTGTCCACATGGTATGGTGACTGGATCAGTGAACACATCCAGACAGATGGAGCACAGAAACTGATCTTCAGTCAGCAGACAGCTGGCAGCAGACATGTTGACAGTCTGAGGATGAAAAGTGAGAGAATGAAAACTGTGATTAGGTATCTCTTGATGAAGTGTTTCATAAACTATTTCTCCGGTAAGTTGAATAATATTTCTCCTGTAAGTTGAATAATGTTAGGTATTGTTGTACTCCACCCAACTGAGGTACAAAGTTACTCTGAAGTTGGTGCAACTCAAATCAGTGCTGCGATTGTCAATGAGTTTGGGCTTAGCATATGTGTTTGCTTGAGGCTCAGTGTTATTATTAAAACATAAGCAAACTTTAACCTCCACACGTATATGGAGAAAAAAAAGTAGATATATTAAGAGAAGCTAAAGACAGAAAGTACAGAAACAGAAAGAAGCAGGAGGTGGTGTTATTCTGGATGTTAATATTGATGTTAATGCAGTCAAATTCACTTCAACATTTTGTTTTCTGCTCAAGTTTCCATTCAAATGTAAGAACTCAAATCAAATCTTCTCATCCACTATTTTGATTACATTACAGTGATCTTATATTGTTTATTTCATAACAGCTTAATTACTCTATTATTACAATTTAGTTATATTTGAGCCCTGAGTGGAACTTCCTGTCTGAGTAGAGTTCAGGTTTTGTGTTAGTACAGATTTCTGAAGCACAATGAATATCCTCAGCTGTACAAAGGCACACAGCATGTAGCTGCAAACACATTAAAATGGTAAGGACAGGGTTATAAGTAGAGTTGTTCCGATTCCGATACAGTATTGGAAATGCCTCCGATACTGCCGAAAATGCTGGCATCTGTATCGGAGAGTACTGGAGTTCAGGCACCGATCCGATACCATGTAATTTATTAGAAATAGGAACCTGTTTACTGGTTAGCTCAGTTAGTGCGGATACAGTTCTTATTTGCAGCTCTTAAAACAGTTGCACTGTGCTGCCATCAGCAGCTGCTGTTTTAGAGGCGTGAAGAAGAATTGATCATCTGTCACCTGTAGACAAGGAGCTAACGTTAGCGCATCATATCGGCGGTTTGGCAGTATTTCACACTGGATGCTCCCACCAGTAAGACTGAAATGCAACATATGCAAAGAAACAATTTCGAGGGGTGGCACGAGTTTTGCAAATTTCCACACCAGTTACTTAATCAAACATTTGAAGACGCTTCACGCTAAAGAACACGACTAATTTACCAAAGCTAAGGGGAAAAAGATTGACGAACTGCAGCAGCAAACTCTGGAAACTGACTTCGAGCGACGAGATAAATTCCCCAAAGACAGCCAAAAAGCAACAAAGATAACTGACAAAATTTTGGAGTTTATTGTCATGGATGACCAACCCTTGTCTGTCCTCAAAAATGTTGGATTTTGCCGCTTAATGGAGCATTTGGAGGGATTTGGAGGGTGCACTTTAAGTATTTATTTAAAGAATTTTTAAAGAGAACCCTCAACAAACTGCGGGGTATCCTGGACAATATGAACCACCCTCTGCACACTGTCATCAGCAGCCGGAGGAGCCAGTTCAGCAACAGGCTGCTCCTTCCAAAGAACAGACTGAAAAAGTCCTTTGTTCCCCGTGCCATCAAACTGTTCAACTCCTCACTGGGGGGAGAAGGGCGAACAGGGAGGAGAGGTCTGCCCAACAATACACATGCTGGACTGTTCATGAACACAACGTACAATAAACAATACAATAACCATGTGCAATAATAACAGAACCATATCAGATACTGTGTACCTGTGTACAGTTTTACATGTTTGGGTATATATATGTATGTACGAACATATATATTCCTATTTTTTACAGTGTTATTTTATATTTACTTACTTATATGTATATGTATTTTATATGTATATTTGCATGTATTGTATGTATTTATTAAGTTTTATGTTTTATCAAAGTAATTTATTTCTAGATTTATACAGTTAATTTGCTGTTTCACTAGTTTTTTACACTGCTCAATTTAAACATTTAAATTCCTTTTTTATTTTTCAATATTGTGGCTACACTTGAATTTTTTTTTTTTAATAATTATTCCTTGATCTATTATTATTATTATTATTATTATTATTATATTTATTTAAGTTGCTGTTGCACTACTGTTATATACTGTTGCATTAAAAAATGAATTAAAAAAAATGGCTTCCATTTACTGTATTCATTCACGTTTTGCAAATGGTTTAACCTGAGCAAGGCCTTAACACAATGATAATCATATCACAGTCATGCAGGCGTAGTATGATATTTTAAAAAAACAACATTTTTATATATAACACACTGGTATTGGTGTCGGCCAATACCCGTAACACAAGTATCGGAATCGGTATCAGGAGGGAAAAAATGGATTCAGAACATCTCTAGTTATAAGTTCAAGGCTTTTTATTTACGTGTTTAACAGCTTCATAAGTTGTAAAGCAGTGAATTTGTTTCCTTATAGGCAATAAGACACTGCCAGATAGCATTATACACTGTTTGGAGTCCAAAGGTCATCTAAACTAGGCTAATTAGCCTTTAGCAGACTAGTTTATCTGTTTCTGTTTGTCGTTGTTATGGTTGGATTTAGCTGCGGCCCTTTACAGTAAATGTATGTGGTATAACAAACTGAAGTACTAAAATGTTGCGGTATCGAGACTGATGTTTCAATTTCAGAGACAGATCGGTTAAAGTGGGTAAATTAGTTGAGGCTAAAGCACGCTGTGACTGTATTCTATCTAACTTCATCCAGAGTTCAGTCACTGTGCTTTGATTTTGACCTGTTTTGTAATTCTAGCTAAATGTACATGTTGAATTTGGTGCATTTTGATGGCATGAAAAATGGTAATACAGGTGTAACAAAGTCAGATACTGGTTTTAACTCAGTTCAACCAAATATATCTGCAGTTTGTCTTTGTGTGGTCGTGCACTCACCAGTATTTGTCAGACATTCTGCTGTTTTGTTGAGGAAAACCAGCTGGATTCAGTTGAAGTTTTCTTCAGAGAGAAACACAGACTCGTCTCGACTGCAGCTCTAATTCAATTTGAGAAAATGCTTGATTATTATTTTTTTTTCATCTCTCAGTTGCCCCTCCTCTCAGTGCAGCTCTGTGGTTTTATTGCCTCATTGTAAAATGCCGTGACACAGATTTGAGACAAGTTGACATTTGACTTTTTGTTTATTCTTCTTTTTTTCTATAATGTAGTTATACAGCAGCCAAAAACAACCAAGAGGCATAAAATCCAAAAATTACAAAGTGAAACACAAAAGCTAAAACAAAGTGTTAACCAAGAGGAGCAAATTATAACTCAGGAAAAACAAGAGGAACGAATAAACAGAAACGTGACACAGGAAGATATTGAAGACACGGGAACGGGTTCAGAGGAAACACAGGACGAACTGACAAAGACATCAGGATGAATGTAATCTTAACTAAAATGAAAATAGTTTTAAATTGCAAGATTCCTCAACAACAGTGATTTGAGTTTATTTCTTGTTTAATGCAAAATGTGAATCTGCAAACAGCAAATGCAGATGTTAGACAGATGTGTTGAGCAGCTTTTCTCTGTCTGAAACATTCTGATTACATTTGTTGTGGCAACTGAGAATCAGTCACTTATAGTGCAGATGAGAGTTGGTCAAACACGACAAGATATTTTGTTTATTTAGAAGTTCTTTATTGCTTACAAGCAAGAGTCACACGTCGGCAGCGCATTGAAGATGACTGAAGAGAGCCAGTCTCTCCTCATCCTTTATAATTCACACAAATGCAGCAGTCACAAGGTTACATGTGCATTCACTTAAAATAGCTTTCCACCATCTCCACATCCAAATTAGTTTAAACATAAACTTAGCTTACATGTGCATTCCATAGTTTATTCGTCACACGTCAACCATTGTCAGAACACATACCGAAGAAGTTACATGAACACCCTTCAGGATGAACTCTTTAACCAAATTCCTATTTAGGTTAGTTTTCACAACCTTACACCATAAATGCTCTGCAAACTTTTAACTGTCACAAGACAGAAACCATGCAGGAGGCCCACAGACACAAGTTTTCACCTTACACAAATATTCTTTTTTTGTCAAATTTGATGAAAGGGACTTTAGAGAATTTCCCTCACACTTAAGAAATAGGAAAATTAGAGTTTTGACCTGAGATGGAGAATCCTTCTGATCCAACCACAGCCGTACACTAGATTCTCACTTTTTGAAAAAAGTAGTTAAAGTACAATATTTCTAGAGGAAAAGAAATGGCTGATTTTAGAATGAGCTCAAAATATTCAAAACAAACAAGAACTTGCCACTGACATCAGACAGACTACTTGTACCAGTTAGATTTCATTGTTCTCCTGCAATCATCTTCAGCATCAGACTGTAGTTCTTTATTAAGAGCAGGTCCTCATGTGGACACAGGCTGCAGTTTGTTATGAACTCCACTAGAGGGCGTCCTCACATCTCACTTATTCTCTACAAACCAGTTGGACAGGTTTAGTTCACATCAGCTGCTCAAACCTTCAATAACATAACATCATCTTACACTACAACCTCTCTCACATGTGATCTGATCTGAGAACAGCTGATGGTGTTTTTAATCACATGATTTGGTCGTCATTAGAAACATCAGATGCATTTTAAAAACAAAATGAGAGTAAATTAAATGTGTCTTATCCATAAAATGATTTAGCACTTTGTGTTAATAAGCAACACTTCTTATATAAACATGATCAGACCATAAAAAGGTTTCAGTTTGACACCGTAATATTTAAGGAACAGAACATAATTATTGTTTTTTACATACTTTGTTTCTGATGATTTAACAGTTCTTTGAAAAATAAAGTACATTACATTATATCTATCAGAGCAATACTGTGACACATTAAACAAAAACATTGACAGAAAAAACAGAGAAAAATGCTTCATCAGAATCTGAAACACAACAATGTACAAACCAAGTATAATCAGTAATTTACATTTGCTATCTTAAATGATGTGAATCTTTTTGTAGAAAATCAGACGTTTGTTCTACCCAGTGTGATGGGGAGCTCTGGAGGCTGATGAGACTCTTTATAACTTCAGAGCTTCCTCCACCACAGAGCTTCTCTTCTCCAGCTCATAGATTCCCTGTTCCAGCCCTTTGATGAAGCTGTGATCATCTTCCGAATTTCAGCGTCTCTCTTCCCCAGCTCGGCCTTCTTTACTTCATATTCTTCTTTCAGAGGAACAACATCATGTGTCTTGTGGTCTGAAATACTGCAGAGCACACAGACACACATCTGGTCGGTCTTACAGAACAGCTCCAGCAGTTTATCGTGCTGCGTACACATCCTGTCTTCCAGGTTCTCCACAGGGTCGATCAGCTGATGTCTTTTCAGGCCTGACATTCTCAGATGAGGCTCCAGGTGAGTCTCACAGTAGGAGGCCAGACACACAAGGCAGGACTTCAGGGCCTTCAGTTTGGTTAAAGTGCAGACGTCACAGGGAACGTCTCCTGGTTTGGAAACGCGTTGCTCTGATCTGCTGCTGCTGGCTTTCTGTTGAGCTGACTGTCTGAACTGAGCAGCCATCTCAGAGATGAACGTGTTGACCTGCAGATCAGGTCTGTTGTAGAAAGTCTTTTTACAGTTGGGACACTGACACTCATTTTTATCCCAGTGTATAGTGATGCAGGTTTTACAGAAGTTGTGTCCACATGGTGTGCTGACTGGATCAGTGAACACATCCAGACAGATGGAGCACAGAAACTGATATTCGGTCAGCAGACAGCTGACAGCAGACATGTTTACAGTCTGAGGATGGAAAGTGAGAAGAAAAAAACTGTAATTAGAAATCTCTTGATTAGTGTTTCATAAACTATTTCTCCTGGTGTATAAGGTGAGTAATACTAAGTCATGTTGTTGTACTCCATCCAACTGAGGTACAACGTTACTTTAAAAAACGGCAAAAGTGGGGGTCGAGTGTGTTGGATGGCCAAATGGGGGTTGAGTCAGTGGACATATGGAAAGGTGGTCGAGGTAGGTGGATGAAAGAAAAAGAAGGTCGAGGTAGGTAGATGCAGAAGAAAAGGGGGGGGGTCGAGATCGAAATGGAGGAGAGGGGATGGTAAAAGGTTGTAGGGTTTCTGGTCCATCTAGGAACCAGGGAGGTTGAGGCTCTGAGAGGTTTATCTTGATGAGTGTGCATCTGGATTTGTGCACCTTCATTATCCCCCGTGGTTACTGTACTTGAATGGCCAGGGTCAAATTCTGGACAGTCTCATTACTGCGTGACGGCAATGTCGAATGCTGACCTGCTAAGTGGTCCTGTGGGGGAGGATGGAGGAGAAGTAGACGGTCTGGAGGGGGAGGATTGTGAGAATTTGAGTTCAAGAGGAGAAAAATGGTTAGGCTCACATCACTATAGGTCTGCATAGGTGATTCGATTGTAAAGGCAGAAGTGTTGCAGTAAACGGACTCAGGCGTTTTTGGTTAGATGGCTCACGTGGCAAATTAGCGAGGGAGAGAGGCTTGGTCTAGTTCCTGAACCCAAGTTATAATAACTTCATTTATGGAACAAAAGTAGATACTTCAAGAGAAGCTAAAGATAGAAAATACAGGAACAGAGAGGAGCAGGAGGAAGTGGTGGTGTTATTGGTACAATAAAAGATACTGCCAGATTACATCAGACACTGTTTGGAGAATCCAAAGGTCATCTAAGCTAGGCTAGTTAGCCTTTTAGCAGACTAGCTTATCTGTTTGTGTGTTGCTGTCATAGTTGGATTTAGCTGTGGCCCTTTACAGTAAATGTATGTGGTTTACAATAGTGAAGTACTAAAATGTTACGGTATCAAGACTGATGTTTCAATTTTCAGAGACAGATCGGTAAAAGTGGATAAATTAGCTGAAGCTAAAGCTATCTGTGACTGTGTCCTATCTAACTTCATCCAGAGTTCAGTCACTGTGGTTTGATTTTGACCTGTTTTGTATTTCTGACAAAATGCACGTGTTTAAAACATTTTGATGGCAAAAAAATGGCAGTACGGGCGTAACAAAGTCAGATCAGCTTTTTATGTCAATTCAACCAAATCCTCTGCAGTTTGTCTTTGTGTGGCCGTGTACTCACCAGTGTTTGTCAGAGATTCTGCTGTTTTGTTGAGGAAAACCAGATGGATTCAGTGGAAGTTTTCTTCAGAGAGAAACAAAGAGACTCATCTCGACTGCAGCTCTACTTTAATATCAGGAAATGCTTTATAACTATTATTTTTTTCTCTCTCAGTTGCTCCTCCTCTCAGTGCAGCTCTGTGGTTTTATTGCCTTATCATAAAATACCTTAACACAGATTTGAAACAAGATGAGAATTACATTTTAGTTTATTCTTCTTTTTTCTACAATTGAAGGATACAGCAGCCAAAAGATCATATAATTACAAATAGACAACATAAGAAAAAAGGTGAGTGAATATATTCAAGAGCATACTGACAGATTTCTAACTATCACATTTACAGGAAAAGAAATGAAGAAAAACTGAGACGGGAAAGTTTTGTCACAGGGCCACGAGCAGGCTTCTCTGTGATATAGATGTTAAAATATTTATTTCAAAGACATTTTTTGTGAAAAATGTGATTGTGTATTTTACACAAAGCTCCTATCTAAGAAAACACAGGGTTCATAATTATCACTTTTATTTTCATGTGGATTAAGAGTCTAATGAATTCTTAATTTTGGATTAAGAGTGTAATTGTTAAATTCGTGCATTCATGTCACTAGTTTCAGTGTCAGACTGGTGATACAGTGATACGAGACTGCTGATCACATTAAAAAACACTTTTAACCTCAAAACTGTAAATGTTATCATCGGGTACAAGATATCAGTATATAATGAAAGATATTGGTCATATTTTGTACAAAACAACACATTGATATCTTGACTTTGTTTTACGAAAATATCAAGGACATATGTAATTTGTGTTACAAAATGAGACAAAGGTTAATAACAAGTTAAAATAACTAGAAATCATCTATCAGGACTACAACATGACAACAAAACAGTCAAGTGGTAGATGTTCAAAAACATACTAACATCAGCAGACTGTAACACTGCTTTTATAGACACCACAATGATCCATCATCAACTTACACTACAACATCTCTCAAATGTGATCTGATCTCAAAACAGCTGATGGTGTTTTTAATCAACACTTCTCATATGATCAGAACATAAAAAGGTTTGAATTTGGCACCAAATTATTTAAGGAACAGTGAAGGCTTACTATTTAAATAGTTAATGAGAGAAAATACTGATTATTTTTTTTATACCTTTTTTCTGATGATTTAACAGCTCATACAAAAAATAAAGTTCATTACATCATATCATTCAGAGAGATACTGTGATAGAAACAAAAACAAAAACATTGACAGATAAAAGGTGAAAAATTCTTCATCAGAATCTGAAAACCAAATATAATCAGTAAATATATATTTATTACATTAAATGATGTGAGTCTTTCTGTAGAAAATCAAATGTTTGTTCTACTCAGTGTGATTAACAGGAGAGATGATCAAAGGAGCAGAGTTTTTACCACCATCATTAGGACATGGACTGAAGTATGGGTAGAGTTTCTCAGTGAAGGAGCAGCCAGTAAAGGAGTAGATAAGAGCTGCAGCATCAACGTCATAAAAGGAGACCAGACCCTCCTTATAATCCACAAACACCCCCACCTTCTCAGGCCGACACTTCAGAGAGAGATGGACTGAAGGGCCAGCCCAAGCTTTGTACTCATTTTTATTCCAGTAACCATTCTGAGGAGTCAGTGTGATGTCTCCCTTCCTGCTGATCGACTCTCTGGCCACTCCTAAATCCCACTCAGTCTTCCCTTTAACTTGAACCTCATAATAAAGTCTTTCTGAAGAGAAACTCTGCTTTGCTAAGAGACAGGTACCATAATGAAATCTCTCTGGGTTGTCTGGGACACTCTTCTTTACATTCGTATTATTGTTTTCTACTGTGTTTATGAGCTGAAAGACAAATTTGTCAAGGCAGTCATATTCAATGTTTGATGTCGTCTCAGATGATTGACTTCAATCTTAAGTTATCAACTTCCTCCTGACATTTTTTCTCACCCCTGGCCCTAATACTAGAACTCGATTATGTAAAAAATCATAATCACCATTATTTTGGTCAATATTGAAATCCCGATTATTTGTTTATCATTATTTTTGAGTTTGGAAACATGATGCATTTATTTAGCATTTCTCTGTAAAAAAAGACACTTTGAAACTATCCAACAACTTGAAATTTCCCCTTTAAAAAAAATACACAAAGTGTTCAAATTGAAAATAATGTACAATTATGTATCCAACTTCTGCAATTTCTATAAAACATTTGAATTCGAATAAAATAAAAATACTTAGAAAATCAAATAACACAGAAAAACTTACATTTATCCAAAATAAACTTATTCATATTTTAGTGCACTGCCACAGCATTCTGAATGTAACATTTTTGTAAACAACATTCAACAAATTCCATCCATCCATCCATTGTCAACCGCTTATCCAAAATCGGGTAACGGGGGCAGCAGCTTCAGTAGCGAGCCCCAGACCTCCCTTTCCCCGGCCACATCGGCTAACTCTGACTGGGGAATCCCCAGGCGTTCCCAGGCCAGAGAAGAGATATAATCCCTCCACCTGGTCCTGGGTCTACCCCTAGGTCTCCTCCCAGTTAGACGTGCCAGGAACACCTCCCTAGGAAGGCGCCCTTGTGGCATCCTCATCAGGTGCTCGAACCACCTCAACTGGCTTCTTTCAACGCAAAGGAGCAGCGGCTCTAATCCGAGTCCCTCCCGGATGGCTGAGCTTCTCACCCTATCTCTAAGTGAGACCCCAGCCACCCTGCGAAAAAAAAACATTTCGGCTGCTAGTACCCACGAACTCATTCGTTCGGTCATGACCCATCGCTCATGACCATAGGTGAGGGTAGGATGAAGATTGACTGGTAGATCGAGAGCTTTGCCTTCCGGCTCAGCTCCCTTTTCGTCACAACCATGCAGCAAAGCGCATGCAACACCGCACCCGCTGCTCCGACTCTCCTGTCAATCTCAGGCCCGATCATCCCCTCATCTGTGAACAGAACCCCAAGGTACTTGAACTCCTTCACTTGGAGTAGGCAATCCACCGGTTTCCTACTGAGAACCATGGCCTCAGATTTGGAGGTGCTGATCCTCATCCCTGCCGCTTCACACTCAGCTGCGAACTGATCCAGTGACCGTTGTAGATCTACAGCCGATGATGCCATCAAGACCATAACATCTGCAAAAAGCAGTGATGCGATCTTAAGGTCACTGACCTGTAACCCTTCCATACCATGACTGCACCTCGAAATCCTGTCCATGTATATCACAAACAGGATTGGGGACAAAGCACAGCCCTGGCGGAGGCCAACACCCACTTGGAACAAGTCCGACTTACTTCTGAGTATACCCACGCAGCTCTTTCTTTGAGAATATAGGGATTGGATGGCCCTGAGAAGGGTCCTCCTCACCCCACACTCCCGCAGCACCTCCCAGAGAACATCCCGGGGGACCCGGTCGTACGCCTTCTCCAGATCCACAGAACACATGTGGACTGGGAGATCGTACTCCCAGGCCCCCGGACAGTTTTCCAAAAGCGCTTCGGCGCCGCCCGAAAGTCCTTCTCTATCGCCCTGCTGAACTCCTCCCACACCCGCTGCTTTGCCTCTGCCACAGCTTCGGGCCCGTCAGTACCCCAAAACTGCCTCAAGAGTCCCCCGGGACAACATGTCCCCGAAGGATTCCTTCTTCAGTCGGACGGCTTCCCTGACCACCGGTGTCCACCACGGTGTCGGAAGTTTGCTGCCCCTTGAGGCACCTAAGACCCTATGGCCACAGGACACAGCTGCAGCTTCAACAATGGAAGCTTTGAACAACGTCCATCGTCCACACTCAACAAATTGTAGTCTGTAATTTAATCCAGTAATGGATTAAGGCTGGAAGGGCTGGTCTGGTCCATCATCATGGGTCAGAAATAACTGAAATAAATTGTAACTTCATAATAGTTTTAGGCAAATATGGCAAATGCTGGTAAGATTACTGTTACCGTGATCAGGTTTCAGAGATGAGCGCAAGCAGGAAACAATATTTCCACTAATGCTAAAGACTCACTCTGAAGAGGAACTTGTGGCAGGATTACACAAATATTTCCTGGCCAGATTTGAAAGATGTGGGTAGATCATTTGGGCATCTCTCCACCATGTCAGAGGGTCTTCCTCAGGATCTAGTGTCTCTGGACTGGATCTCAAGAGCAATGGCTTGGTCCTGTTTCGGAGGAGGTCCTGCAGCTTGTCTGGGGTGTCCTTGAAGAAGCTGCCCAGGCCTTTCTTTCTCTCTGTATCAGCAGCAGGGGCGCCGCCACGGGGGGAAAGGTTAGGACGATTCCAAGGGCCCGGCACTGACAGGGGGCCCTTTGAGACATGGGCAAGCTATACAAGGGCCCAAACAGATTTTTTTTCATGGGGCCCAAAATCCCTGGACTCATTTTCATTCCTCAAACATATCGTCCAGTAACCATCCTGAGGATTCAGTGTGATTGGTCCCTTCCTGTTGATCGACTCTCTGGCCACTCCTAAATCCAACTCAGTCTTCTCTTTAATTTGAACCTCGTAATAAAATCTTCCTGAAGAAAAACTCTGCTTTGATAAGACACAGGTACAAATATCAAATCTCTCTGGATTGTCTGGGAGATTCTTCTCTACATCACCATGTTTAACTTGTTTTCCATCATCAGACAGGATGAGTTCAGGATGTACTGTATCAGGATCAAGTGTCACATCCACTGCATACTGCTGGACCCTCTTCAGCTCGACCTTCTTCATCTGTTTACTGAGCGTCTCCTCCAGCTGATTCACAGCTCTCACCACAGTCCCCTCATATGAAGGTGGACGGACGCTGACTCCTGTCCAGTCCTGGGTGGGTGGAGCAGTGTTCAGTGATGGGGAGCTTTGGAAGTGGATGAAGATGTTTTCTTTAGAACTTGAGAGCTGGTTCAACTCAGAGCTTCTTTTCTCCAGCTCAGAGATTTCCTGTTACAGCTCTTTGATGAAGCCTTCAGATTGTTTCTCTGTCTCTCTCTGCTTCTCTTTGATGGTGTCGATGAGCTCGGCCTGGCTTCTCTCAACAGACTCCTTCAGAGCGCTGAAGACCTGAACACCAGCTGCTATCTCTCTGTCTGCATCTTTGTTACTGAGCTCCACCGAGCGCTTCATCTCCTCAATCTTCAGTTGTCTCTTCTGGATCATCTGCTGAATTTCAGCGTCTCTCTTCCCCAGCTCAGCCTTCTTTCCTTCATATTCTTCTTTCAGAGGAACAACATCATGTGTCTTGTGGTCTAAAACAGTGCAGAGCATGCAGACACACATCTGGTCGGTCTTACAGAACAGCTCCAGCAGTTTATCATGCTTCGTACACATCCTGTCTTCCAGGTTCTCCACAGGGTCGATCAGCTGATGTCTTTTCAGGCCTGACTTTGTCAGATGAGGCTCCAGGTGAGTGTCACAGTAGGAGGCCAGACACACCAGGCAGGACTTCAGGGCCTTCAGTTTGGTTCCAGTGCAGTCTTCACAGGGAACTTCTCCTGGTTTGGAAACTTGTTGCTCTGAGCTGCTGCTGCTGGCTTTCTGTTGAGCTGACTAATCTCTGAGATGGCTGCTCAGTTCAGACAAAGTGTTGACCTCCAGCTCAGGTCTGGTGTTGAAACCTCTTTACAGTTGGGACACTGACACTTGTCCTTTTTATCCCAGTGTTTAGTGATGCAGGTTTTACAGAAGTTAATTCATGAAGTCAGTTCATCTCTTGGATCAAGATAAGGACCACAACTATAGTCTGGTTCAAGTAGAAAGTAATTGTTAATCATTTTTAAATAAAAATGTTCTTGAGTAGAATTTTCTGGTTTTAGATTGAGCTAAAAAATGCAATACACTAACAACTTCACTGACATCAGACAGAGTACAGAGCTAGATTTCACAGTAAGGATCTAGTGGAGTAAAACTGATAATTATAAATCCTGTGTTTTCTTAGACACACTGTTGATTTTACCAGTGGTGAACAGGCCAACTGTTCTCTCTAATGCAGGAGCTTTATATAAAATACACAATTACATTTTTCACTTAAGAGTTCCTTTCTTATGTTGTCTATTTGTAATTATATGTTCTGTTGGCTGCTGTGAACTTCTACTGTAGAAAAAAAGAGGAATAAACTAAAAGTCAAATGTCTTGTTTTCGACACCGACTTGTTTCAAACCCGTGACAAAACTTTTCCATCTCAGTTTTTCTTCACTTTTGTTTCCTGGAAATGTGATACTTAGAAATCTGTCAGTATGTTCCTAAATATCTTCGACTCACTTCTTTTATTATGTTGACTGTTTGTAATTATGTTTTCTTTTGGCTGCTGTGTCTTTTCATTGTAGAAAAAAAGAAGAATAAACTAAAATGTAATTCTAATCTTGTTTCAAATATGTCATTGTCCGCAACCGCTTTATCCCTTTTATGGGGTCGCTGGGTTTTGTTGTTGGAGCCAATCCCAGCTGTCTCCGGGCGAGGGCAGGGTACTCCCTGGACAAGTCGCCAGCTCATCGCAGCACCCTCACTGATGGCAGAGGCCGCCATGCAAGGTGCCAACTGCACATCAGGAGCAATTTGGGGCTCAGTATCTTGCTCAAGGACACTTCGTCATGCTGCTCAGCCGGGCCCCGGAGCCGGGATTTGAACCTTCCGATCACTAGCCGATCTGCTCTACCCACTGAGCTACAGCTGCCCCCGCTTCAAATCTGTGTCAAGGTTGTTTCACAGTGAGCCAATAAAACCACAGAGCTGCACTGAGAGGAGGAGCAGCTGAGAGATAAAAAACTACAAGTCACATTTCCTCAAATGAAAGTGAAAGTTTGAGTGACAGCAGAGCTGCAGTCCAGACGAGTCTCTGTGGTTCTCAATGAAGAAAACTTTCTCAACACAACAGCAGAATCTCTGACAAACACTGGTGAGTACACGGCCAATTTCAACATGTACATTCTGTCAGAACTACAAAACAGGTCGAAATCAAACCACAGTGACTGAACTCTGGATACAGTCACAGCTAGCTTTAGCTAATTTACCCACTTTGACTGATCTGTCTCCTGATATTAAAACATCAAGCTTGATACCTGATATTAATTGAGTTTGTTAAACCACATACCTTTACTGTAAAGCACAGCAGCTCAATCCAACCACAACAAAGACAAACACAGATAAACTAGTCTGCTAAAGGCTAACTAGCCTAGCTCAGAGCACAGTGTCTCATGTTATCTGACAGTGTATTTTATTGCCTCCAAAAGGCACAAAATGGCTGTTTTACAACTTGTATAGCTGCTAAACACTTAAGTAAGAAGCCTTGAACTTATAACCCTGTCCTTTCAACTTTACTGTTTCTGCTCTGTGTCTTTGTACAGCTGATAATATTTACTGCGTTTCAGAAACTGTTATTACCTGTAACACAAAACCTGAACTGTACTCAGACAGGAAGTTCCACTCAGAGGTGTATCCAGGACACATTTTTACCCAACAGAACTCATCATGACTCTCCTTAAATTAAAGGAGTGATAGTTTATTGAACATTTTTTAAACACATATCTAATTACAGTTTTCTCTTTCTTACTTTTCATCCTCAGACTGTCAACATGTCTGCTGCCAGCTGTCTGCTGACTGAAGATCAGTTTCTGTGCTCCATCTGTCTGGATGTGTTCACTGATCCAGTCACCATACCATGTGGACACAACTTCTGTAAAACCTGCATCACTCAACACTGGGATAAAAATGTCCCGTGTCAGTGTCCCAACTGTAAAAAGACTTTCAACACCAGACCTGAACTGCAGGTCAACACGTTCATCTCTGAGATGGCTGCTCAGTTCAGACAGTCAGCTCAACAGAAAGCCAGCAGCAGCAGCTCAGAGCAACAAGTTTCCAAACCAGGAGAAGTTCCCTGTGACGACTGCACTGGAACCAAACTGAAGGCCCTGAAGTCCTGCCTGGTGTGTATGGCCTCCTACTGTGAGACTCACCTGGAGCCTCATCTGACAAAGTCAGGCCTGAAAAGACATCAGCTGATCGACCCTGTGGAGAACCTGGAAGACAGGATGTGTACGAAGCACGATAAACTGCTGGAGCTGTTCTGTAAGACCGACCAGATGTGTGTCTGCATGCTCTGCACTGTTTTAAACCACCAGGGACATTCTGTTGTTCCTCTGAAAGAAGAATATGAAGGAAAGAAGGCCGAGCTGGGGAAGACAGACACTGAAATTCAGCAGATGATCCAGAAGAGACGACTGAAGCTTCAGGAGATGAAGCGCTCAGTGGAGCTCAGTAAGAAAGATGCAGACAGAGAGATAGCAGCTGGTGTTCAGGTCTTCAGCGCTCTGAAGGAGTCTGTTGAGAGAAGCCAGGCCGAGCTCATCGACACCATCAAAGAGAAGCAGAGAGAGACAGAGAAACAGGCTGAAGGCTTCATCAAAGAGCTGGAACAGGAAATCTCTGAGCTGGAGAAGAGAAGCTCTGAGGTGGAGCAGCTCTCACAGTCTGAAGACCACCTCCACCTCCTCCAAAGCTTCCCATCACTGAACGCTGCTCCACCCACCAAGAACTGGACAGGAGTCAGCGTCCGTCCACTTTCATATGAGGGGACTGTGGTGACAGCTGTGAATCAGCTGGAGGAGACGCTCAGTAAACAGATGAAGAAGCTGCTTGAGCTGAAGAGGGTCCAGCAGTATGCAGTGGATGTGACACTCGATCCTGATACAGCACAACCCAACCTCATCCTGTCTGATGATGGGAAACAAGTTAGCTGTGGTGATGTAAGGAAGAATCTCCGAGCCAACCCAAAGAGATTTGATAAATGTGCCTGTGTCTTAGCAAAGCAGAGTTTCTGTTCAGGAAGATTTTATTATGAGGTTCAAGTTAAAGAGAAGACTAAGTGGGCTTTAGGAGTGGCCAGAGAGTCGATCAACAGGAAGGGAGTATTCACACTGACTCCTCGGGATGGTAACTGGACGATATGTTTGAGTAATGAAAATGAGTACAGAGCTTGTACTCTCCCTTCAGTCCGTCTCTCTCTGAAGTGTCGGCCTGAGAAGGTGGGGGTGTTTGTGGATTATGAGGAGGGTCTGGTCTCCTTTTATGACATTGATGCTGCAGCTCTTATCTACTCCTTTACTGGCTGCTGCTTCACTCAGAAACTCTACCCATACTTCAGTCCTGAACTTAATGATGGTGGTAAAAACTCTGCTCCTCTGATCATCTCTCCTGTCAATCACACTGAGTAGAACTAACATTTGATTTTCTCCAGAAAGATTCACATCATTTAATGTAATGTTTTGTCACAGTATCACTCTGATATGTTTTAATGTTGTTTATTTTTCTCATAACCGTTAACTCAGCAGAAACAAAATCTTCAAAAATAACAAGAATTTTCTATTTCTTAAATATTTGGGTGTCAAATTCAAACCTTTTTATGTTCTGATCATTGTTTATATAAGAAGTGTTGCACAAAGTGCTTAATTTTCACTCATATTGTTTTTAAAATGATGAAAATAAAAATAAAGTTTTTTTTCTGCCTTAATCAGTTAATTTGTTTTTCATTGTTTTCAGCAGCTGATGTTTCTAATGACGAACAAATCATGTGATTAAAACACCATCAGCTGTTCTCAGATCAGATCACATGTGAGAGAGGTCGCAGTGTAAGATGATGTTGTGTTATTGAAGGTTTGAGCAGCTGATGTGAACTAAACCTGTCCAACTGGTTTGTAGAGAATAAGTGAGATGTGAGGACGCCCTCTAGTGGAGTTCATAACAAACTGCAGCCTGTGTCCACATGAGGACCTGCTCTGAATAAAGAACTACAGTCTGATGCTGAAGCAGACAGAAGAGTATCAGGGCCAGAGGTGAGAAAAACATGTCAGGGGTGAAGTTTTATTATTTTCATTATGCACTTCAAGACTAAAGTTGACATTTTAAGATTAAAGTCAGACTATAGTTGTTTTCCTTATCTTGACCCAAGAGATGAGAAGAAATACAGTTTGCCGAAACTGTTGAAACGCTTTAAAGTTTAGAGTTTGAAATGTCATTTTATTCAATCATTTAAACATTTTTAATTCACTGTTTTAAATGAACAAACCTTTTGGCCTTGTTCTGGCTCTATATTGATCTGTCTGATATTGATCTGGCTCCATAAATGTGTTTGTGTAGTTTGACGCATGTTTTTACTACAAGACAAAACACGTACAGGTCAAATAATAATATCTTCACATATTTCCATTCAGGAATTTCCAGCTCACATAATTTGTGCCATGATAGACGGTTTATCTCCATGTTGCAGTGAGATGTGCAAAATGTCTCCAGATGATTCCAGCTCGACCTTTGACCTTCCTGCTAACCTCTTAGCTTGTTAGCTCATCTTGCTTTCACGCACATCACACCTTAACGTAACGTTCTTGCTCATCGCCCCTACACACGCTGCATACACCAACAGGTAAACTGTGACAGGTGATTCGGATGTTTTAATTGTATTCTGGTGTCACACTGCACTCGTCCTTGTCATTGTAACTGGTATTTATGATAATTCCCACAGCAAGTGAATGCAGCATCAGCAGCCAATCAGCAGCTGCCAAAGAAGGGGGCTGGGACCACTGATGGATTAAATTCATTCTGAAACCAAACTTGTTCATCGGAACCTCTCTGCCTGTAAACCCACAAACACCCATCAGAACCGACACCTGTGTGGGCCGTTGTGTGGATGTACAGTGTGTGTTACAATAATGTGTGTAACTACGATGTTTGTGCAGCTACGGACACAAACACAGTGTCACGCGCACAGGAGACGTGCTGCTGCCTGGCTAACAGACAGGTCACCGGAAGTGGTGTCAGTGTGTCGGTCAGTGCAGCAGAACCTCAGCTCGACAGCTGAAAACGATGGTTGTTTACATTTGTGCCATCGTCCACATTTACCCAGAGTACACCGGGAGACATGGAGGAAGAGCTGCGTCAAGCGTGCGTCATGCAGCGGACAACCGGAACGTGCAATGTTCTGTCTTCAAAATAAAAGCATGTAAAAGTATTAAAGAAGAGAGAAACAGACTTTGTTTTTGTTTTTACATCTTGTGCTTTTTAATATTTATTGAAAAACAGACACAACATATAATCAAAAACAAGTAAATAAGACAACCACTATTCCAGAGTCACATATGAGGACAATTTATCACGCAGCATATAAAGCACAAATAAATCACATCAGCACTGAAGCACATTAAAACACCAACAGACAAAAGCACAAGGACACAGGAAATTATTAAGGACAAAGACATAAAGACTCACGGTACATTCACATGCACTTGGACCGTCTGCCACTCACTCACCTTCACCCGCCCCTACATACACTATACACGCCCCCCGTTCAGTCGCTCCAGAGCCACAGGACAATATTCACACAATTGAAACCAGACTCTCAACGCAGACAAATCAGACCCAGGACTGTTTTTAGACCAAACTGTGTTTTTAACATTCCTTTGAAAAAACATGATGAGCGCACGTTCAGCGCAGACATTAAAATGGCTGTGCTGAACGTGCGCTCTCTTTTAAATAAATCTTTTATCATAAATGATGTAATTTTAGACCACAGCATTCTCCTCATGGAGACATGGCTCGGCACTGATGCACCTGTTGTTCTCACTGAGAACCAAATTTTAACTTTTTATTTTCTACAAGAGGATGACAAAAAGGAGGCTGAACTGCTTCAATCACCAAAGACAACATGTTGCCAAATGAAGTCTTTTTTAACAAATATGTATCATTTGAATATCATGCCTTTGTTTTTAGCAGCCCTCCCATCCTCTGTATGACAGTCTGCAGACCACCCCGCTATTCCACCTCTTTTAACAGTGAATTCTCAGAGCTACTGTCAATAATCCATAGCAACTATAACATAATATTAATAACCGGTGATTTTAATTTACACTTAGATAATTCTCCTCCTTGAACCGGCACCTTATCGTGGTGGAGGGGTTTGAGTACCCGAATGATCCTAGGAGCTATGTTGTCCGGGGCTTAATGCCCCTGGTAGGGTCTCCCAAGGCAAACAGGTTCTAGGTGACGGGTCAGACTAAGATCGGTTCACCCGCCCCTAATGACAGAAAGAACAACGAGGACGTGCACGTCGCCCGGATTGGCGTTACCGGGGCCCCACCCTGGAGCCAGGCCTGGGGTTGGGGCTCGCAGGCGAGCGCCTGGTGGCCGGGTCTTTGCCCACGGGACCCGGCCGGGCTCAGCCCGAAGGAGCGACGTGGGCCCGCCCTCCGGTGAGCTCACCACTCGCCGGAGGGTTCAGAAGGGGCCGGTGCAGAGGGATTTGGGTGGCAGTCGTGGGCGGGGCCCCCGGCGACCCAATCCCCGGACGGTGACTCTAGCCATGGGGACATGGAATGTCACCTCGCTGGGGGGGAAGGAGCCTGAGCTGGTGCGGGAGGTTGAGCGGTACCGGCTAGAAATAGTCGGGCTCACCTCCACGCACAGTCTGGGCTCTGGAACCCAACTCCTCGAGAGAGGCTGGACTCTCTTCTACTCTGGAGTTGCCCGCGGTGAGAGGCGACGAGCTGGTGTGGGCTTGCTTATAGCTCCCCAGCTCAGCCGCCATGTGTTGGAGTTTACCCCAGTGAACGAGAGGGTCGCTTCCCTGCGCCTTCGGGTCGGGGATAGGTCTCTCACTGTTGTCTCGGCTTATGGGCCGAACAGCAGTGCAGAGTACCCGGCCTTCTTGGAGTCCCTGGGAGGGGTACTGGAGAGTGCTCCAACCGGGGACTCCGTTGTTTTACTGGGGGACTTCAACGCTCACGTGGGCAGCGACAGTGTTACCTGGAGGGGTGTGATTGGGAGGAACGGCCTCCCTGATCTGAACCCGAGTGGTGTTTTGTTATTGGACTTCTGTGCTAGTCACAGTTTGTCCATAACAAACACCTTGTTCAAGCATAAGGGTGTCCATATGTGCACGTGGCACCAGGACACCCTAGGCCGGAGGTCAATGATCGACTTTGTGGTCGTGTCATCTGACCTCCGGCCGTATGTCTTGGACACTCGGGTGAAGAGAGGGGCTGAGCTGTCAACTGATCACCACCTGGTGGTGAGTTGGATCCGCTGGCAGGGGAAGAAGCTGGACAGACCTGGCAGACCCAAACGTATTGTGAGGGTCTGCTGGGAAAGTCTGGCGGAACCCTCTGTCAGGGAGGTCTTCAACTCCCACCTCCGGGAGAGCTTTAACCAGATCCCGAGGGAGGCTGGGGACATTGAGTCCGAATGGACCATGTTCTCCACTTCCATTGTTGATGCGGCTGTCCGGAGCTGTGGCCGTAAGGTCTCCGGTGCCTGTCGTGGCGGCAATCCCCGAACCCGGTGGTGGACTCCGGAAGTAAGGGATGCTGTCAAGCTGAAGAAGGAGTCCTACCGGGCCTGGTTGGCCCGGGGGTCTCCTGAGGCAGCTGACGGGTACCGGCAGGCCAAGCGAGCTGCAGCACGGGCAGTCGCAGAAGCAAAAACTCGGGTCTGGGAAAAGTTCGGGGAGGCCATGGAGGAGGACTATCGGTCGGCCTCGAAGAAATTCTGGCAAACCATCCGGCGCCTCAGGAGGGGGAAGCAGTCCTCCACCAACACTGTTTACAGTGGAGGTGGGGAGCTGTTGACCTTGACTGGGGACATTGTCGGACGGTGGAAGGAATACTTCGAGGATCTCCTCAATCCCGCTGTCACGCCTTCCATAGAGGAAGCAGAGACTGGGGTCTCAGAGGTGGATTCATTCATCACCCAAGCCGAAGTCACTGAGGTAGTTGGGAAGCTCCTCAGTGGCAAAGCACCGGGGGTGGATGAGATTCGCCCTGAGTACCTCAAGTCTCTGGATGTTGTGGGGCTGTCTTGGTTGACACGTCTCTGCAGCATCGCGTGGCAGTCGGGGACAGTGCCTCTGGACTGGCAGACCGGGGTGGTGGTCCCCCTATTCAAAAAGGGGGACCGGAGGGTGTGCTCCAACTATCGGGGGATCACACTCCTCAGCCTCCCTGGGAAAGTCTATTCCAGGGTACTGGAGAGGAGAATTCGGCCGATAGTCGAACCTCGGATTCAGGAGGAACAATGCGGTTTTCGTCCTGGCCGTGGAACACTGGACCAGCTATTCACCCTCCGCAGGGTGCTCGAGGGTTCATGGGAGTTTGCCCAACCAGTCCACATGTGTTTTGTGGACTTGGAGAAGGCATTCGACCGTGTCCCTCGTGGCATTCTGTGGGGGGTGCTCCGGGAGTACGGGGTCGGAGGCCCTCTGTTAAGGGCTGTACGGTCCCTGTACGACCGGAGCAGGAGCTTGGTTCGCATCGCCGGCAGTAAGTCAGACCTGTTCCCAGTGCATGTTGGACTCCGGCAGGGCTGCCCTTTGTCACCGGTTCTGTTCATTATTTTTATGGACAGAATTTCTAGGCGCAGCCTCGGGCCGGAGGGGATCTGGTTCGGGAGCCACTGGATCTCATCTCTGCTTTTCGCGGATGATGTGGTCTTGTTGGCTCCTTCGAGCCAGGACCTCCAGCATGTCCTGGGGCGGTTTGCAGCCGAGTGTGAAGCGGCTGGGATGAGAATCAGCACCTCCAAATCCGAGGCCATGGTTCTCGACCGGAAAAAGGTGGCTTGCTCCCTCCAGGTGGGAGGAGAGTTCCTGCCTCAAGTGGAGGAGTTTAAGTATCTTGGGGTCTTATTCACGAGTGAGGGAAGGATGGAGCGTGAGATTGACAGGCGGATCGGTGCAGCGGCCGCAGTAATGCGGTCGTTGTATCGGTCTGTCGTGGTGAAGAGAGAGCTGAGCCGAAAGGCGAAGCTCTCGATTTACCAGTCAATCTACGTTCCGACCCTCACCTATGGTCATGAACTTTGGGTCATGACCGAAAGAATAAGATCCCGGATACAAGCGGCCGAAATGAGTTTCCTCCGCAGGGTGGCAGGGCGCTCCCTTAGAGATAGGGTGAAGAGCTCTGTCACCCGGGAGGAGCTCAGAGTAGAGCCGCTGCTCCTCCACATCGAGAGGAGCCAGCTGAGGTGGCTCGGGCATCTGTTTCGGATGTCCCCGGGACGCCTCCCTCGGGAGGTGTTCCTGGCATGTCCCGCCGGGAGGAGACCCCGAGGAAGACCCAGGACACGCTGGTGTGACTATGTCGCCCAGCTGGCCTGGGAACGCCTTGGGATCCTCCCGGAAGAGCTGGAGGCAGTGTCCGGGGAGAGGGAACTCTGGGTGTCCCTGCTCAGGCAGCTACCCCCGCGACCCGGCCCCGGATAAGCGGTCGAAAATGGATGGATGGATGGACTTAGATAATTCCTCAGATCCGATGTCGAGAGAATTTTTAAACCTTTTGCATTGCCTAGATTTTAATCAACATGTCAGACAGCCGACCCACAGCAGGGGGCGCACCCTGGACCTGGTCCTAACCTATGGCCTGTCCATTGGTGCGCCCTCTGTTGTGGACCTGGCTGTGTCTGACCACTTTTGTGTATTTTTTAAAATCACCAGTTTTAACCAGCGGGAGGCCCCAGTGAGAACACTGAGGAAACGCTCCCTAACTTCTGAAGTGGCTGCAAATTTTATCCAGATTTTACAGAGCACTACTGCAGAAATTTTACCAGCACCATGTGATTTTATTGTTGACAATTTAAACCATAACATAAAATCAGCACTGGACTCTCTGGTTCCACTGTTAATAAAAAAAACATTACTACAAGACCTACACCTGCAAACTGCAGGAGTGCTGAAAGGAGATGGAGAAAAACAAAATTAACAGTTCACTATGAAATTTTACGTGGACACCTCAAAACCTACAATAACGCAATCAAACAGTCAAGAATCTCCCATTTCCAAAAAATCATCAGCGAACATAGAAACAGCCAAAAATTCCTCTTCTCCACAATTGAACTTTTAACAAACACAAATTTTAATAAATCCTCTAAAACACCAAGTGACGCCCTCCGCGAGGACTTTGCAGACCACTTCAGAAGTAAAATCAGTGACATCAGATCGAGTCTTTTACCTCAACAGATTTTAAATGTCGACACACCTGGATCATTGATTTTACCCGAGGAAACACTGGAGAGTTTTGCCCTGGTTGATGCGAGGACACTTGGTCGAGTCTTCTCCCAAATAAAGCCCACAACCTGCCTTTTAGACCCGATTCCCACACCGTTCTTTAAAACACTTTGTGGATTCTTTGAGGATCAGCTGTTATACATGGTGAATTGCTCTCTTCAGACGGGTGTCTTCCCCGCCTCCTTTGAAACGGCGGTGGTGAAGCACCTTCTGAAGAAGAGCAACTTAGATCCCAACATCTTTAATAATTATCAGCCTGTATCCAACTTACCGTTTTTTAGTAAAATTTTTGAAAAACTTGTTTTTAATCAAGTAAATGATTTTGTAATTGCAAACAGCGTTTTAGAGAAGTATCAGTCTGGTTTCAGGACGAACCACAGTACAGAGACAGCCCTTTTAAAGATTTTAAACGACATCAGGTGCAACTTGGATAACCATAAACTCACAGTCTTGGTGCTACTGGATCTAACCGCCGCCTTCGACACAGTAGACCATCACATTTTATTAGATAGACTGAAGAATCTGGTCGGCCTCTCTGGTACTGTTCTTAACTGGTTCCTCTCTTACTTCACAGATCGACACTTCTTTGTAAGTATGGATACATGTTCCTCAAAAACCCACAAAATAAAGTGTGGGGTTCCTCAAGGGTTAATTTTAGGTCCAACTCTTTTTAATCTGTACATGCTTCCCCTTGGGGACGTTATCAGGAGCCACGGCATCAGCTTTTAATAAAAAACATTACTACAAGACCTACATCTCCGTGGAGGAATACAGAAATTAAAAAACTGAAGAGAAACTGCAGGAGTGCTGAGAGGAGATTGAGAAAAACAAAATTAACAGTTCATTATGAAATTTTTCGTGGACACCTCAAAACCTACAATAACGCAGTCAAACAGTCAAGAATCTCCCATTTCCAAAAAATCATCAACGAACATAGAAACAGCCAAAAATTCCTCTTCTCCACAATTGAACTTTTAAAAAACACAAATTTTAATGAATCCTCTAAAACACCAAGTGACGCCCTCCGCGAGGACTTTGCAGACCACTTCAGAAGTCAAATCAGTGACATCAGATCGAGTCTTTTACCTCAACAGATTTTAAATGTCGACACACCTGGATCGTTGATTTTACCCGAGGAAACACTGGAGAGTTTTGCCCTGGTTGATGCGAGGACACTTGGTCGAGTCTTCTCCCAAATAAAGCCCACAACCTGCCTTTTAGACCCGATTCCCACACCGTTCTTTAAAACACTTTGTGGATTCTTTGAGGATCAGCTGTTATACATGGTGAATTGCTCTCTTCAGACGGGTGTCTTCCCCGCCTCCTTTGAAACGGCGGTGGTGAAGCACCTTCTGAAGAAGAGCAACTTAGATCCCAACATCTTTAATAATTATCGGCCTGTATCCAACTTACCGTTTTTTAGTAAAATTTTTGAAAAACTTGTTTTTAATCAAGTAAATGATTTTGTAATTGCAAACAGCGTTTTAGAGAAGTATCAGTCTGGTTTCAGGACGAACCACAGTACAGAGACAGCCCTTTTAAAGATTTTAAACGACATCAGGTGCAACTTGGATAACCATAAACTCACAGTCTTGGTGCTACTGGATCTAACCGCCGCCTTCGACACAGTAGACCATCACATTTTATTAGATAGACTGAAGAACCTGGTCGGCCTCTCTGGTACTGTTCTTAACTGGTTCCTCTCTTACTTCACAGATCGACACTTCTTTGTAAGTATGGATACATGTTCCTCAAAAACCCACAAAATAAAGTGTGGGGTTCCCCAAGGGTTAATTTTAGGTCCAAGTCTTTTTAATCTGTACATGCTTCCCCTTGGGGACGTTATCAGGAGCCACGGCATCAGCTTTCATAGTTATGCTGATGATACGTAACTGTACATCGCCGTGTCTCCTGATGACACAGGACCTATTGATGTCCTTTTTAACTGCATTTTAGATATCAAGACATGGATGGCAGCACATTTCCTACAGCTCAACCAGGATAAAACAGAGGTTTTCCTCATTGGTCCTGAAGGCCAGAAAGAGAAACTTTTGCCAAAGTTAAAGGATTTTAAACCATCACAATCTGTAAAAAACAAAATCTGGGTGTGATTTTTGACTCTGAGCTCAGTTTTATTCCACATATCAAAAACATAACAAAGATAGGTTTTTACCATCTTAAGAATATCCGCCCGTTTCTCTCTCAGGCCAGCACGGAGGTGCTGATGCTTTTATCTCGTGTCGTTTAGACTACTGTAATGCTCTCTGGCCTTCCGAAAAAGAGCATCTCAAATTTACAATTATTACAAAACTCAGCCGCACGAGTGCTGACAAGGACCAGAGGGCGGGATCACATTACATTGGTTTTAAAGTCACTGCATTGGCTCCCTGTGCGTTTCAGGATTGATTTTAAGGTTCTTTTACTAGTTTTTAAGTGTCTTAACGGTCTTGGGCCCTGAGGTCCTCCGGCACCGGCCTTTTGACCATACCGCAGGTTAGTTCCAAAAAGCACGGGGAGGCGGCTTTAAGTTTTTATGGGCCCCGACTGTGGAACAGCTTGCTGGAGAGCCTCAGGGTCGCGGAGACTGTTGAGGTTTTTAAAAAGAGGCTCAAGACCCACCATTCTCCACGCCTCAGGTCTCTGTGCCCAGCCATGTCTCTAGAGTGACAGCCAGTGTATGTGTGAGTGTGTGTGTGTCTGTGTGTCTGCCTGCGTGTTTGTGTGTGTATGTATTTGTGTATCTCTCTGTACATGTCTGTGGGAGGGTTGGGTTCTTTTAATTTTCTTCTTTTGATTTTATTTGCTGATTCTCTTTTCTGTTGTTGTTTTTAATTTCTGTAAGGCCCTTTGAGTTTCTCCTCTGTATGAAAAGCGCCATACAGATAAAGATTGATTTGATTTGATTTGATAACCACAGTGTCCCAGATTATGACAGCATATTTTTTCATACCATCAAAACATTTTATACACAAGTTGAATATCTGCTAATTTGATGACATTTTCCCAGTTTTAAAATAAATCCTATTTAGTTAAAATTAATGACATGAATTTGACTTTTCACCTCTTTTAATCAAGGCTGACGACCTTCTTGTTTGGTTTTCACTGAAGCAATTTTAAGACTTTGAACTGCACTGTAACCTGTTCTGATTTAGCGTACAGGCCTCTTTCTTAACTTGTTTTTGAATGTGGTGATGTGCTGAGAGAGAGGAAATCTACAAGTCCTATTTCCTGAAATGAAAGTGAAAGTTTGAGTGACAGCAGAGCTGCAGTCCAGACGAGTCTCTGTGTTTCTCTCTGAAGAAAACTTTCTCAGCACAACAGCAGAATCTCTGACAAACACTGGTGAGTACACGGACAATTTCAACATGTACATTCTGTCAGAACTACAAAACAGGTTGAAATCAAACCACAGTGACTGAACTCTGGATAAAGTTAGATAGGACACAGTCACAGCTAGCTTTAGCTTCAGCTAATTTACCCACTTTGACTGATCTGCCTCCTGATATTAAAACATCATGCTTGATACCTGATATTAACTGAGTTTGTTAAACCACATACCTTTACTGTAAAGCACAGCAGCTCAATCCAACCATAACAAAGACAAACACAGATAAACTAGTCTGCTAAAGGCTAGCTAGCCAAGCTCAGAGCACAGTGTCTGTTGTTATTTGAAAGTGTATTTTATTGCCTCCAAAAGGCACAAAATGGCTGTTTTACAACTTGTATAGCTGCTAAACACTTAAGTAAGAAGCCTTGAACTTATAACCCTGTCCTTTCAACTTTACTGTTTCTGCTCTGTGTCTTTGTACAGCTGATAATGTTTACAGCGTTTCAGAAACTGATATTACTTGTAACACAAAACCTGAACTGTACTCAGACAGGAAGTTCCACTCAGAGGTGTATCCAGGACACATTTTTACCCAACAGAACTCATCATGACTCTCCTTAAATTAAAGGAGTGATAGTTTATTGAACATTTTTTAAACACATATCTAATTACAGTTTTCTCTTTCTTACTTTTCATCCTCAGACTGTAAACATGTCTGCTGCCAGCTGTCTGCTGACTGAAGATCAGTTTCTGTGCTCCATATGTCTGGATGTGTTCACTGATCCAGTCGCCATACCATGTGGACACAACTTCTGTAAAACCTGCATCACTCAACACTGGGATAAAAATGACAAGTGTCAGTGTCCCAACTGTAAAGAGGTTTTTAACCCAAGACCAAAGCTGCAGGTCAACACGTTCATCTCTGAGATGGCTGCTCAGTTCAGACAGTCAGCTCAACAGAAAGCCAGCAGCAGCAGCTCAGAGCAACAAGTTTCCAAACCAGGAGAAGTTCCCTGTGACGTCTGCACTGGAACCAAACTGAAGGCCCTGAAGTCCTGCCTGGTGTGTCTGGCCTCCTACTGTGAGACTCACCTGGAGCCTCATCTGACAACTAAACAGCTGAAAAGACATCAGCTGATCGACCCTGTGGAGAGCCTGGAAGACAGGATGTGTACGAAGCACGATAAACTGCTGGAGCTGTTCTGTAAGACCGACCAGATGTGTGTCTGCATGCTCTGCACTGTTTTAGACCACAAGACACATGATGTTGTTCCTCTGAAAGAAGGATATGAAGGAAAGAAGGCCGAGCTGGGGAAGAGAGACGTTGAAATTCAGCAGATGATCCAGAAGAGACGACTGAAGATTCAGGAGATGAAGCGCTCAGTGGAGCTCAGTAAGAAAGATGCAGACAGAGAGATAGCAGCTGGTGTTCAGGTCTTCAGCGCTCTGAAGGAGTCTGTTGAGAGAAGCCAGGCCGAGCTCATCGACACCATCAAAGAGAAGCAGAGAGAGACAGAGAAACAGGCTGAAGGCTTCATCAAAGAGCTGGAACAGGAAATCTCTGAGCTGGAGAAGAGAAGCTCTGAGGTGGAGCAGCTCTCACAGTCTGAAGACCACCTCCACCTCCTCCAAAGCTTCCCATCACTGAACGCTGCTCCACCCACCAAGGACTGGACAGGAGTCAGCGTCCGTCCACCTTCATATGAGGGGACTGTGGTGAGAGCTGTGAATCAGCTGGAGGAGACGCTCAGTAAACAGATGAAGAAGCTGCTTGAGGCCGAGCTGAAGAGGGTCCAGCAGTATGCAGTGGATGTGACACTCGATCCTGATACAGCACAACCCAACCTCATCCTGTCTGATGATGGGAAACAAGTATATGATAGTGATGTAAAGAAGAAACTTCCAGACAGCCCAGAGAGATTTGATTATTGTGCCTGTGTCTTATCAAAGCAGAGTTTCTCTTCAGGAAGATTTTATTATGAGGTTCAAGTTAAAGAGAAGACTAAGTGGACTTTAGGAGTGGCCAGAGAGTCGATCAACAGGAAGGGACAAATCACAGCAACTCCTCAGAATGGTTACTGGACGATATGTTTGAGAAATAAAAATGAGTACAAAGCTTTTGCCGACTCTCCAGTCAATCTCTCTCTGGAGTGTCGGCCTGAGAAGGTGGGGGTGTTTGTGGATTATGAGGAGGGTCTGGTCTCCTTTTATAACGTTGATGCTGCAGCTCTCATCTACTCCTTTACTGGCTGCTGCTTCACTCAGAAACTCTACCCATACTTTGGTCCATGTACTAATGATGGTGGTAAAAACTCTGCTCCTCTGATCATCTCTCCTGTCAATCACACTGAGTAGAACAAACATTTGATTTTCTCCAGAAAGATTCACATGATTTAATGTAATAAATGTATATTTACAGATTATATATGGTTTGTACGTTGTTGTTTTTTCAGATTCTAATGATGCATTTTTCTCTGTCAGTGTTTTTGTTTTGTCACAGTATCACTCTGATATGATTTAACGTTGTTTGTTTTTCTCATAACCGTTAACTCAGCAGAAAAAAAAATCTTCAAATATAACAAGAATTTTCTATTTCTTAAATATTTGGGTGTCAAATTCAAACCTTTTTATGTTCTGATCATTGTTTATATAAGAAGTGTTGCACAAAGTGCTGAAGAACATTTTATGGATAAGAAAAATGTAATATAATTTTCACTCATTTTGTTGTTAAAATGATGAAAATAAAAATAAAGATTATTTTCTGCCTTAATCAGTTAATTTGTTTTTCATTGTCTTCAGCAGCTGATGTTTCTAATAACGACCAAATCATGTGATTAAAAACACCATCAGCTGTTCTCAGATCAGATCACATGTGAGAGAGGTTGTAGTGTAAGATGATGTTGTGTTATTGAAGGTTTGAGCAGCTGATGTGAACTAAACCTGTCCAACTGGTTTGTAGAGAATAAGTGAGATGTGAGGACGCCCTCTAGTGGAGTTCATAACAAACTGCAGCCTGAGTCCACATGAGGACCTGCTCTGAATAAAGAACTACAGTCTGATGCTGAAGCAGACAGAGTATCAGGGCCAGAGGTGAGAAACAAATATCTGGGGGAAGTTTTATTATTTACATTATGCACTTCAAGACTAAAGTTGACATTTAAGATTAAAGTCAGATTATAGTTGTTTTCCTTATCTTGACCCAAGAGATGAGAAGAAATACAGTTTGCCGAAACTGTTGAAACGCTTTAAAGTTTAGAGTTTGAAATGTCATTTTATTCAATCATTTAAACATTTTTAATTCACTTTTTAAATGAACAAACCTTTTGGCCTTGTTCTGGCTCTATATTGATCTGTCTGATATTGATCTGGCTCCATGAATGTGTTTGTGTAGTTCGATGCATGTTTTTACTACAAGACAAAACACGTACAGGTCAAATAATAATATCTTCACATATTTCCATCCAGGAATTTCCTGCTCTTCTGCTGCCTGGCTAACAGACAGGTCACCGGAAGTGGTGTCAGTGTGTCGGTCAGTGCAGCAGAACCTCAGCTCGACAGCTGAAAACGATGGTTGTTTACATTTGTGCCATCGTCCACATTTACCCAGAGTACACCGGGAGACATGGAGGAAGAGCTGCGTCAAGCTTGCGTCATGCAGCGGACAACCGGAACGTGCAATGTTCTGTCTTCAAAATAAAAGCATGTAAAAGTATTACGAGAAACAGCATTTGTTTTTTTAATATCTCATGCTACTTTATATTTATTAAAAAAACGGACACATATAAGAACAAACAAGTATATAAGACAACAACTATTCCAGAGTCACAAACGAGGACAATTTATCATGTAGCATATAGAGTACAAACAAATCAACACATTAAAACACAAAAGTATTTGAAAAACAGACAAAAGCACAAGGACACAGGAAATTAGCAAAGACAAAGACATAACCACAGTATCGCCGATCATGACAGCATATTTTTTCATATCAACAAAACATTTTATACACAAGTAGAATATCTGCTAGTTTGATCATATTTTCCCAGTTTAAAAAGAAATCATATTTACTTCAAATTCGTGATATGAATTTGACTTCTTGCCTCTTTTAAATCGAGGACCTTCCTGTTTGCTTTTCACAGTAGCGATTTTAAGGCTTTAAACTGCACTGTAACCTATTCTGATTCAGGTTCTGATTTTGTTTTAATGTTTTGTTTCTTGTTGTCTTCCTTTTTTTTTTTTTAATATGTATTTTAAATGCATTTTTCTAATGTCTTTTAATGTAATTTATATGCCCCTGTAAAACACTTTGAGATGCCTTGTGTCTGAATTGTGCTGTATAAATAAACTTGAATTTCTATCAGATGTTTTCAGGGGATATGCATTTGTTTCTTCTTACCCTTAGCACTTAAATTACAGCACGTATTCACTTAAGGTATCCTTGATAAATAGAAGCTAATATGGTCAGGCGAGGGCTTGAAAGTTGTTTCTATTTTTTCATTCTTTATCAACGGCGATATGTTGTGGTTTCTTTCTTGTGACAAATTTGTTTACAGTTATTATTGTAAATTGCTTTGGAAAAAAGCATCTGCTAAATGTTCTAAATGTAACTGTAAATATGTCTTGATTAATTGTTCAATAAACTTTCTAGAAAATAATAAGAATAATGATGAGCTCTGACAGGTGAAAATGTGTCCTGCTGGGGCCCTAATAATTATGATTAATACAATCCAGTTTACATTAGATCATCTTGGGGCACCGTGTTTGAAGGGAAAGATAGCCAATTCAACAAACCAGTCTCTTAAAAAGTTACTAAACTGTCAGTTTAGTAAAGTAGTAGTATTTAAACGCAAATCTCACAACAGTGGCAAAACGGCAATTAATGGAGGATTATTAGGTTGTCTTTTTTGAACCGAGCGCTAGCTAGCTCTATATCAAAACAATGTGTTCCCATAGCATTGCTAACGTTGTAAACTGGCCTACAAGAAATGCTAAATGAGCTAATGATAAGAACTGAAAATACACCTTACCTGTATGTGTTTATTCAGATTTGACGGAGAGTTTTTGAACGCCAGAAGAAGCTTGTGATTTTTAGGTTGGTACAGGACACAACGGATTCGCCATGAATCATTCTTGGAGCCAACAACCCTCAAACAGTTCTCTGAAATAAGGTCGTGGGTGCGGAATGTCTTGCTTCTCCGAATATGATGCGTCGTCATTCCCCGGCTCACTTTCTTCCTTCGTCGCTGCCGAAAGTTTTCTCTCTAACATAACCTGTAACTCACGGCGCCTCTCTCCGTGGTTGACTTTCCCTCTCTAGGTAGTTAATTGTTAGACGTTGTGTCGTCATCCACGGAGGTTGGAAAAGTAACGAGCCTGTTTTGACAATGTAAGGAGTAGAAAGTACAAAAAATTATTTTAAATGTAGGGAGTAAAAGTAAAATGTCGTCAGAAAAATAAATACTCAAGTAAAGTACAGATACCTGAAAAATCTACTTAACTACAGTAACAAAGTATTTTTACTTTGTTACTTGCCACCTTCCAGATTGGCGATGATCGGCAATTGGGAAAGATAGTCTGCCGTGATAGTCTGCTTCCCGCTTTATGCCTTATGTTGAACCTAAATGGTTGAAGAACCAAGTACCACCGTGTCTGTCACCCTTGAGGTTAGGGCTAGGGTCCTTCATTGACTGGAACCAAGTCAAGGTCCGATGATCAGTGTTAAGATCAAACTCCCTTCCAAGCAGATAATAACGCAGACTGTCCAGGGCCCATTTCATGGCAAGGCATTCTTTCTCAATTGTCGAATACCTGGTTTCCTGGGGCAGCAATTTCTGACTCAGGTACAGTACAGGTTGTTCTTCACCTGGCTCTCCTTGTGCTAGTACCGCCCCAAGGCCGACAGCAGAAGCGTCCACCTGGACCAGGAAGCGCTTGGTGAAGTCAGGACTCTGCAAAGATCTGAAAAGATCTGATCTGCTTCTTGGCGTGAGGCCGAGGACTGTTATGGATGGCCTCCAGCTTGTCCACCTGAGGTTGGATCTGACCTCCACCCTGATGGTAACCCAGATACTGCGCCTCACTTTCTGCCCAGTCACACTTCCGCTGATTCAAACTCAAGCCGGCATCGTGTATTTGGCTGAGGACCTGTTGCAGATGACAGAGGTGATTGTCCCACGTGTCGCTGTAAATGACCACGTCTTCAAGGTATGCAGTACAGCAGTCCTCACAACCCTGAAGGACACGGGCCATTAGCCGCTGGAAGGTGGCAGGAGCTCCATGTAGTCCAAAGGGCATTACCATAAACTGGTAAAGGCCCATCGCTGTCTGGAAAACAGTGTACTCACGTGACTTCTTCTCCAGTGGTACTAGACAATATCCCTTCCAGAGGTCGAGAGTGCTGATATATCTGGCACGGCCAATTTTCTCAATCAAGTCGTCACGATATGCAGAGTCGAAATGGCAACCATTTATCCCAATATTTTCCTGTATCACTGACAAATTTTCGGAGCATGCGTTTTAGTGTTTCATTGAAGCATTCCACCAAACCATCCGTTTGTGGGTGTTATGGTGTTGTGCAAATAGCAGTGATGCCCAGCTGGCAGTGAAGCTGGTTCATGAGTCTTAACCCTAACCCTAACGTCCTCAAAATCCTGAACTGGACTTGAAGTCTCCACCTTGGGCAACATCTGGCCCATCAATATTTTATAATAACTAATTATTGACAGACTTGTGAGTATGTGAAAGGGGTTCACGTTTGTTGAAGGCGATGGAAAAGTTCTGTTTTATATCAACCTGCCACTTTTATCACCAGAAAAGGTTGACTGAATAAAAGAGATATGTTGTTTTATGATAATAACGAGTTCTGTGATATAAAGTGAAATCTTTGTAATAACCAGAATCATTTGTATCCAGTAATAACAAGCAAATATTTTAAATAACATGAAGAATATTTGATAACTTTTCTCCTTACAATAAGAGACTGAGGTGCTTTTGTTGTTGTCTTGTCTCCACTAGAGGGCGTCCTCAGATCTCTGGTTTAGTTCATATCAGCTGTTCAAACCTTCAATAACAGACATCATCTCACACTACCAGCTGTCTCAGGTGTGATGGAGGATTGGAGCTCGTCAGCTCAAGTCAGTCTGAGAACAGCTGATGGTGTTTTTAATCACATGATTTGGTCGTCATTAGAAACATCAGCTGCTGATATCAATAAACTAAATAATTAATCAGACACAAAACAATGTTTTGTTTTTTTTTCTATTTTATTCATGAAGAAAAAACAAAATCAAATCACTTCTTGCTATTTTATAAATGTTTTGTCAAGATGCAGCTCTTCTTATATTTACAATAACAAGATTAAAGCACAAATGTTTCATATATCTGTTGAATCGTCAGAAAAGAATGTACTCACTCTTGAGGCCAGGCAATGCAGTTATTAGAATAAATGAGACTACATTAAATAACATCAATTAATGTGGTAAAACTGGTGTGTTCAAAGTGACACATCAAAGAAAAACATTTAATGTAAAAAGGTTGAATTCACATTGATCAGAATCTGAAAAAATAACAATATACATCACACATCACCAATAAATGTACATTTATTACATTAAATGATGTGAATCTTTCTCTAGAAAATCAGATGTTTGTTCTACTCAGTGTGATTGACAGGAGAGATGATCAGAGGAGCAGAGTTTTCACCACCATCATTAACACATGGACTGAAGTATGGGTAGAGTTTCTGAGTGAAGCAGCAGCCAGTAAAGGAGTAGATAAGAGCTGCAGCATCAACGTCATGAAAGGAGACCAGACCCTCCTCATAATCCACAAACACCCCCACCTTCTCAGGCCGACACTTCAGAGAGAGACGGACTCCAGGGCAAGCAAGAGCTTTGTACTCATTTTTATTCCTCAACCATATCGTCCAGTAACCATTCTGAGGAGTCAGTTTAATGTTTCCCTTCCTGTTGATCGACTGTCGGCCCACTCCAACTTCCCACTTGGTTTTTCCTTTCACTTGAACCTCATAGTACAATCTTCCTGAAGAGAAACTTTGCTGTGCTAAGACATTCACACAGGAATCAAATCTCTCTGGGTTGTCCGGGAGATTCTGCTTTATACCACTATGTTTTACTTGTTTTCCATTGTCAGACACAATTAGTTCAGGATGTGCTGTATCAGGATCGAGTGTCACATCCACTGCATACTGCTGGACCCTCTTCAGCTCGGCTTCAAACAGCTTCTTCATCTGTTTACTGAGCGTCTCCTCCAGCTGATTCACAGCTCTCACCACAGTCCCCTCATATGAAGGTGGACGGACGCTGACTCCTGTCCAGTCCTTGGTGGGTGGAGCATCGTTCAGTGATGGGAAGCTTATAAGGAGGTGGAGGTGGTCTTCAGACTGTGAGAGCTGCTCCACCTCAGAGCTTCTCTTCTTCAGCTCAGAGATTTCCTGTTCCAGCTCTTTGATGAAGCCTTCAGCCTGTTTCTCTGTCTCTCTCTGCTTCTCTTTGATGGCGTCGATGAGCTCGGCCTGGCTTCTCTCAACAAACTCCTTCAGAGCGCTGAAGACCTGAACACCAGCTGCTATCTCTCTGTCTGCATCTTTCTTACTGAGCTCCACTGAGCGCTTCATCTCCTGAAGCTTCAGTCGTCTCTTCTGGATCATCTGCTGAATTTCAGCGTCTGTCTTCCCCAGCTCGGCCTTCTTTCCTTCATATTCTTCTTTCAGAGGAACAACATCATGTGTCTTGTGGTCTGAATAGGTGCAGAGCATGCAGACACACATCTGGTCGGTCTTACAGAACAGCTCCAGCAGTTTATCATGCTTCGTACACATCCTGTCTTCCAGGTTCTCCACAGGGTCGATCAGCTGATGTCTTTTCAGGCCTGACATTGTCAGATGAGGCTCCAGGTGAGTCTCACAGTAGGAGACCAGACACACCAGGCAGGACTTCAGGGCCTTCAGTTTGGTTCCGGTGCAGACGTCACAGGGAACTTCTCCTGGTTTGGAAACTTGTTGCTCTGAGCTGCTGCTGCTGGCTTTCTGTTGAGCTGACTGTCTGAACTGAGCAGCCATCTCAGAGATGAACGTGTTGACCTGCAGTTCAGGTCTTGTGTACAAAACGTTTTTACAGTTGGGACACTGGTATGGGAAATTAATGTTCCAGTGTTCAGTGATGCAAGTTTTACAGAAGTTGTGTCCACATGGTATGGTGACTGGATCAGTGAACACATCCAGACAGATGGAGCACAGAAACTGATCTTCAGTCAGCAGACAGCTGGCAGCAGACATGTTGACAGTCTGAGGATGAAAGTGAGAAAAAATTAAGGACTGAAGTAAGTAGCATATTATATTATAATATATTAATTCAATCCATAATCAGTGGTGTTGTTCTCACATTTTTCTGCACTATTTAACTTCAGTGATAGGGAAGCATCACAGTGTTACATCCATGATTACTTCAAGATACAAGTTTTCACATTACAATGTTCATAAATCATGTTTGTAGTAAGCATCTACATTAATTCTGACAAAGTGTGACAGACCTGGGATCTGTACAACAATGGTGTTGCACTCAGAAAGTGTGGGTGCAGTGTATAGCAAAAAATGCTTATTTCTCCATACAACCTACATATTTTCATAGAGGAAGTCATGGATTATTGTTATCATCATCATCATCCCACCCGAGTTCTCATACGACCGGCCCTCCTCTGACTGGTAAGCTTCGTTGTTTACATTCTCTATGTTTGACTCAGACACAATGTTACTCTGCTAACGTCTTCAATGTTTTCTGAGTTGTACTTTCGCAGAGACACACTCCGACCCTCTCACACCGACCACTTCAGCCTCTCTCCCAGTCTTCTGCTGCTTTCTTTCAGGGTCACTCATCCTCTGGAGCTGCTAATTGCTGCAAGTGTTTCTGGGCTCATTAGGTGGAGCAAAAAGGCCCTGCCCCACTGCTCCACCACCAAGCCTGTCTGCTTCACCCAAATAGCCCAGAGACACTGCAACTGCAACAGAAAACCGTCAGTGTTTTTATTGGCGAGGAGCATACGTTCACAATCGGCTGCAGCAGCTCCACTGCTGGCAATGCAGAGAAAGACACAACGTCAACCCATTAACACCAGACAACCACTGACCATTAAGCAGGCTTGGCCAACCCGCGGCTCCCAAGCCGCATTAGAGGCTCTTCACCTAGTATCATGCGGCTCTTATGTTCATACTGAATTTTGTCATTGTGTTTTTTGTTTTTTTTTGTTTGTTTTTTTATGTGTATGAGTGTTCGCAAATGTGTTTGGTGTGGACGCAACAAAAGACTGCCCGCTCAGCGCTGCCCTGAATAAGCAAACAGCCAGATATTCAACACTGGTTTTGACCCGGTTCCGTGATCTACAACTGAGAAGGCCACAGATTAAGTTCCTTGTTAACCCGTTTAATGCGGTGACAGACTGTTTCAAAGCCCTGCTAGTCACAGATGAGGTTGCGGCTGAGTTGGAGATGATCGATCTTTGTGAGGGGGACCAACTGAAACCTTCCTTAAGGGAAGGCAAGGGACCATTGAGTTCTGGAAAAGTGTGCCAACGGAAAAGTACCCCAATGTCAAACGGGCTGCGCTCAAGACACTGTCAATGTTTGGGTAGACATACGTCTGTGAGTCCGTGTTTTCTACCCTGAGACACCTGAAATCAAAGCATCGATCTGTTCTGACTGACACATGCAAAAGAATTGCTTGGAGTGGCAACAATGGAATACAAGAGAGATTTGAAGAGGATTGATCAAGGCAAGGAATGCCAGAAGTCCCACTAAGCAACATGCATAGTAAGAGAAAAACATTACTGTAAATTGTTATATTTTTGGTTGTGGACTTGGTTGAACTGAGAGTTTGTCTGTGTGAGAGACAGTGCACACAATGTTCATTGGTCAAAAAGACAGGCCTGTGGTCTTATAGTCTATCTGCAAGCCTGTAGAGACCCATTGTGAACCTGGAAATGTTGAGTACACCAAAGTTTTATGTTAGAAATGTACAGTATGGGTCCCCCAGCATTAAGAAACTGCCGGATGCTAACTTGCATATGATGGGCAATTTGCATAATTAGCAATATTAGCATTAATTAGCATTAATCTCCCGTATGGGCAATATTTCAGCAGCTGCTTGACCGATTTGAACAATATTGGAGTGGTTTTGGGGGTAATTGAGGATGCTAAATCCATTTCTGACATTTTCAAAATTTAAAATGGCAGCATAAACCAAAAGTGGCCATATTTCAACTCCCAGTGGGACGATTTTGATGAAATTTGAGTCGATTTTGAGGTTATTTATATGCTTAATGCTAGGGGTGAAAAGATTCACAGTTTCGAATTGGAAACCATTTTTAATGATAAAGATGCAACTACATCGATACACGGACCCCTGTATCAATATAAATTTACCATTAACTGGTCGATGGCCTGATTGTAAAGTAACGTATCAGTTGACGGAAGCTATGCTGCTAATTATGCAGTGTCTCTCAAGTCTCGTAAAAGGTTAAAGTTCAATGCGAGATTCTCGCGAGAGTAACGTTGGCATGTCCGAGGGAAAAACCACAACAGCAACACATTTGACAACTCAGACACTGTTTACAATGCACCAGCTAATTTGAAATCTAAAGTTTGGAAGAGATTTGGATTTTATAAGAAGGAGGGACATTTGGACAAAAGTCTGGCCATATGTATGGTCTGTAGAACAGCTATTAAGTACAGCAGTAGCACAACAGATCTGAAAACTCACCTGGTGAGACGGTGTGGAGAGAACTACGTGGGCGACGAAGGGTCTGTGGATGCTAACATTAGCAACGTTACAGCTAGCACAAGCAAGAACACACAAGATGAGGACATGGCTGTTAAAGACTTGATCGCCGGCTTGATCGCTACATCACCCAAACATTTGTTATCTTTGACCGGTATGAGAAAGTCTCTGCCAAAGACCACGAGAGGCAGAGAAGAGCCGGGGAGAGCTTAACAGAGTACCTACTCTGACTGACAACCTCCCTATCTAGCCGCAATAAAGTGATGAAGGACAAAACAAACAAGCGTAGGCTAGGTGAGCTCCTGTGCACACACAACATAGGAGATCACATTAAGATGATCAGCAGAGCAGACAGTATTGTCACTTATGACGAGGCTGATGTCTCCCTCATCTCATACATGTTGGATTCAGCCAGGTGTGGTGCTAAAACTGTCCATATTCTCAGAAACGATACTGATATGTTTGTGCTCATGGTCTATTGGTGCTGGAAGGTGGGTATCACATGTCACCTGCAGATGGAGAGATTGGATGGCACTGTTCTCAACATCAAGCCGACAGTAGAGAATCTCGGGTGAGCACTGTCGCTCCATCCTGGCTATGCACGATCTCTCTGGGAGTGACACCACCTCCTATCCTGTTGGTAAAGGGAAGGTGTCCGCACTGAAGGCCATGAGAGTAGTACCTGGTGACCTGCTTCACTTCATCGGAGAGGAGGGAGCAACTGATTTGCAAATCACAGAGGCAGTGAGGTTTTTTTTCCTGGCTCTGTACAACCACAGGAAGTCTGCATCTCTGAACGTCGGCAGATATGACATATACCGAAAGTACAAATTCCCCAACACTGAAGACACTGCCTCCTACAGGTACTGCATTGGAAAGCAGCAGACCGCCCTGATCCACAGGCTGTGGACATCACCAAGTTTGGATGGGAGAAGAAGGAAGGCGAGAAGGAAGTTGATTTAAGGATTACTACTGGCTGTACTGTTTAGCAATTGTACATAGTCCAATCATTCATTACCAAAGACAAGTCATGGCTGCATCTTGCACATGCTTAGGTCATAGCCGGCTATTTTACTATAGATGGAAAGCAGAAGTTTCTGAGGTGAAAAGTAAAAACCATTTGTACACAAATAAATGCTGTAAACATCAGACTTGTCATGAAAGGACATTGTTTGAGTCATCATTTTCTTTGTTTCTTAAATATCGTCAGCTGTCTGTGGCTTCACCCAGTGGCTGTAGTTTGATTTGCAAGAATTCACCACTCCAGGATCAACACAACCAATCAGAGCCAAGGGCCATGTCTGAGAAGTGTCAATCATTCTAGTGTATACACTGCTGACAGCCCCCCTCCCTCGCACACGTACTGGGCAGTGCCCCTCCCCCTCGCAGGTGTAGTGCCTGCTCTCAGCTGGTCAGATATGTTCATGCCCAAACTGTAAATAATGGAGGAGAACAGACAACAACAACAGAGCCGAATAAGGCCCCACCATTGCCCACGTAAAAGAGAAGAAATAAGAAGACTGACGAAGAGAAGCAGTGTAAAAACTAAAAATTGGACTGAGCCAGAGAGAAAACTAAGATAAATATCAGAGCGTCATTTCAGAGGTGAAGGGAGCTGCAGGATTTGTAAGGAATCATGAGCGATGCAGAGTTGGCTGCTCTTCTGCTGGACAGGTAAGGACCTCTGCTTGATATATATTTCATTCTATGTTTTAACCACAAGGCTATGGTGGCCGTGGTTACAGTAATACTCGCAATAGCGCATATCGCCGATGTTGCAGTCGAGCTACATAGCTTGTTGATAAATCTAGCTTGTATGCTAACTCTGGTGTTTAGCTTTGTCTTTATGGCTACTAGTTAGCAAAAGTACCTTTCAAGTGACCGGGCAGTTACAACGTTAGTTTGTGTTATGAGGAATATTCTTTGTTACTGGGGATACATACAGTGATCTGCATGAGGCAGTCATAATTCTAATTTAGTTGTATTGGTCAGAAATAGAACAATCAGGGCTTATGTTGTTGTTATTTTAAATGCGCCATCTTGGTTATCTGGCGTCCTCTATTACCATGGTTGCAAGCCTGCTTGTGCACGGCAGGCTCCTCTGTGGGAGGGGCTTAGAAGGCAGGGCTGCGGCAGCAGAGAGGAAGAAGGACAGAAGTGGGAGCTGTATCATTCATATATTCTGAGTAGAGTTCTCAACGGGCCTGAAAATTACAACCCGACCCGACCCGGCCCGCCGGTTTTAAGCCCGAACCCGACGCAGCCCGACACACCAGCATGAATTGTCTGCCCGAACCCGGCCCGAACCCGACCCCCCGCGCGCCTGAATTGTTTTCCTCATACACTTGTTATCATGATCAGACTGACAGCAGACAGAAAGGTGACGCGAGCCAGGAGACAGGTGCTGCGTCACCGTCAGCAGCAGCACCCGCTCCCGCTGCAAAGAAGACACCGCGCTTCGACCAGTGGGAAAATATATTCGGAGAGACAGAAACAGACAGAAATGTCCTCACTACTCGAAAAGCAAGGGTGAATTCACCTGTGGCAAGTTTACTTTTAGCCAATTCCATCTTCTCCAGCCAGGCTGTAGGCGCGAGTATACGTCACGCAGCGGCATCAGTTCTGCGTCTGCCCCTCCTCATGAAGCAGCAGCCAGACTTACTCTTCACCACACATGAACAGCGATGATTCACAACAGGCTATATAATTTACAACCTGCAAGAAATGTGTTTTATGAAATGTGTTTTATAAAAAAGGAAGCCCGAGGCCCGACCCGACCCGGCTCATTTGCGCATCTTTTCGGCCCGAACCCGGCCCGAACCTGCGGGTCCGGTCGGGTTTGTCGGGCCGGCCCGACCCGTTGAGAACTCTAATTCTGAGTAATTCCACTTTTTTCTCACACTACTCGCACACTATTTAATACATTTATATTGCTTCCTAATCATTTTTAATTTTGAGATAGTAATATATGAGGCAGTAGAGCAAAAGAAAACTCAGCACGAAGAGCTTTGCTGTGAGAGTCAGCTTGGACAAAGATAAGGACGAGGAGGTACAGACAGAGAGGATGAAGAATCACAGAGCAAACAATCAGACACATTAAATGTGAAGAGAGCTGGAACGTACTCTCAAAAACACCAACCACCATTGACTGACTTGCCCTGAATACAGTTGAACTTCCAGCAGCTAGCTGTGACTGTATGCTATCTAACTTTATCCAGAGTTCAGTCACTGTGGTTTGATTTCGACCTGTTATATAGTTCTAACAAAATTTAAATGTTGAAATTGGCCATGTACTCACCAATGTTTGTCAGAGAAAGTTTTCTTCAGAGAGAAACACAGAGACTCTTCTGGACTGCAGCTCTGCTGTAACTCAAACTTTCACTTTCATTTCAGGACGTGTGACGTGAAGTTTTTTCTCTGTCAGCTGCTCCTCCTCTCAGTGCAGCTCTGTGGCTTTATTTCCTCACAGTGAAATAACCTTGACACAGAATTAAAACAAGTCAGTGTTGAAAACAAGACATTTGACTTTTAGTTTATTCCTCTTTTTCTGCAATGGAAATATACAACAGAACATATAATTACAAACAGACAATATAAGAAAAGAACTCTTTAGTGAAAAATGATATTGTGTATTTTTTTCAAAGCTCCTCAGCTTTAACTGATTTCCACCACTGGGAAAATCCACAGTGTGTCTTAGAAAACACAGGATTTATAAAGATCACTTTTACTCCACTAGAGGGCGTCCTTACTGTGAAATCTTACATTACAAGTACTCTGTCTGGTGTCAGTGACAAGTTTTTGTGTGTTTTGCATTTTTAGCTCAATCTAAAACCAGCAAATTCTACTTAAGAAACGTATTTATTTGAAAGTGATTCACAATTACTTTCTACTTGAACCAGACTATGGTTGTTGTCATTATCTTGACCCAAGAGATGAGAAGAAATACAGGTTGCTTAAATTAGAATATGTTGAAAAGCTTTAAACTTTAGAGTTTCAAAAGTCATTTTTTCAAACATTTAAACTTTATTATTTTTCTTTTTTAAATGAACAAACCTTTTGGCCTTGCTCTGGCTCTGTATTGATCTGGCTCCATAAATGTGTTTGTGTAGTTTGATGCATGTTTTTACTACAAGACAAAACACGTACAGGTCAAATAATAATATCTTCACATATTTCCATCTAGTAAATTCCTGCTCACAGAATTTGTGCCATGTTAGACGGTTGATCTCCAAATTGCAGTCAGGTGTGCAAAATGTCTCCAGGGGCCAGTTGTTCAAAGGTAATCTGATCGGATTTTGGTTATCGAATTGAATCAAAACTTGAAAATGGGTTGTTCAAAAGGGAAAGAAGGATTCTGAAATCAGATTAGATCACAGAATCCAATCCTAGTTTTAATCTGGATCAAACCTTCAGTTTGTGTTGTTCAAAACATTTCAGTAGGATTCGGATAACTTTGATCCAAAATTACGGCATTATCCTGATCCCAACAGGTGGTTGGATTTCAAGGTGGATTTCAGAAAGAAAATATAGTAAAACTTTAAAATTGGTTAAATAATACATTTGCATCATTTAGTGTATATACTTTTACTTATATTTTGCACTTGACTTGTTTAACCATTACAGTGATAAAGTAAACATAGGCTACCAATTAAGCCTTTCAGTATAGTAAAGTAAAAATAAAATAAATATAAAAATGATCTTGTCCACATGAAACAATCCCCCCAAATGGATATCAATAACAAGCAAACAAAAAAATAATCATTTTTTATTGTCATTCAACATTGTATATTAATTTCAAAGAAACAATCATCATAAATATATATTTATATAAAACAGAATCACATTTTTTCGCCGGCCTATACAAGGGCCGAATTAAATTTATTTTCATGGGGCCCAAAATCCCTGGCGGCTCCCCTACTTGCGCAGGTGTGGTTGCTGCAAGAAAAGGAATCATCAGCCATTGTAGGAGTGGATAGGCACTGTCTCCTAATAATACGCCATCCAGTCGGTTGGTTTAGAGCCCTGGTAATCCAGATTTGGTAATCTTGAAAACTGTGTATCTGGATCAGGGTGATCCAGTCCAATGTTGCTTTGAAAAACCGGCATAATAAAGGTAAAATGGATTATCTGATCCTGAATAGCAAAAATGGGATTTCCAAATCCGGATTATTTTGATCCAGATTAAATGTTTTGAACAACTGGCCCCTGATGATTCCAGCTCAGCTCCTCCAATCACTGACCATTGACCTTCCTGCTAACCTCTTAGCTTGTTAGCTCATCTTACTTTCACGGTCTTCACATTTTAACGTAACGTTCTTGCTCATCGCACCAACACACGCTGCATACACCAACAGGTAAACTGTGACAGGTGATTTGGATGTTTTAAATGTATTGCAGTGAGGGAGTGGTGTGGGGCGGAGGAACTCCCCGGAGTGGGGGGCAATCAAGGGCTGATGCAGTTCACCTGGGAGGGGGAGGAGACTCACCGGGGTCAGCGGCTGGGAAGAAAACAGGCAGGGGAGAGAGCGAGGGGAGGAAGAGAGGGGAGGACGTGAGAGCCGTCGGCCTGAGCTTTTTGGGAGCCAGTGGCACTGTGGCGGGTGGGTGCTGTTCGCATCTTATAGTGCTGCCGGCAGTGAAGACAGCTGAGTAGGGGAGTTCGTCGTGTCGATCAGTCCTGTATCAAGAGGGGAGGCTGGAAACCTCCTTTAGGTAGCGGACCGGGTTAACAAAGGTGGTGGCAGTTTGACGCTACCCTAAACATCTTAAACAACAAAATTTACTACACTGGTGGCAGCGGTGGGATTAAATATATAAATATTGAATATATTAAAGAACAATGTCAGAGGCAGAGAGTATCTCACCCCAGCAGGGGTCTTTAGAAGCAAATGCTAGCCAGAATAATCCCTCTGGTAGTATGGGCTCTTTGCCTGTTCCAACTGGTGCCATTCCACGCCCTGTGTTTATGCCCCAAGTTGTTACTGGGGTGGGCCGTGAATGGTCTGATTGGGTGGAACAATTTGAGTTGGCTGCTAATGTAAATGGGTGGGATGACTCTGTTAAGCTTAAATTCATGTCTTTATTGTTGTCGGGTCATGCTTGTGATATGTATAATGGGGTCTCTGGGGAGGCAAAAAGTAATTATGCCCTGTTGAAAGCAGCTATGTTCAGATGTTTGGACCCCTGTCACGGTGATGACTGGAACAGGGTTACCTTCACTGAAAGGAGGAGGTTGCCTAATGAGACCGCCCAGGAATTTGGTAATGCTTTGCGCAGACTGGTTATTAAAGCGTACCCCTCCGTGGATGACCATACCCGAGATCTATTAGCCAGAGATCAGTTCATTACCCATTTCACTGTAGGGGACTTCCGTATTAGCCTCCGTGCAGCTAAACCTAAAACATTAGAGGCTGCAATTCACTTGGCTGCTGAAATGGAGCTTCTTAGAGCTTTGGAACAAACACACATCGCCCCTGATGCTAAAGTAAGGGGGGTTACAGAAGGTCCCAACAAAACTGAGGAGCGTTTTGAGGCTTTATTAGGAGCAGTTGAGGGGCTGCGGCAGGAGGTTAAAATGATGCAAGCTACTGTGCAGGTATTACAACAGCCTCCTGGTGCAGCAACCCCTCTTAATCCCTCTAGGCCATCCAGGAACTTTGATACCAGTCCTAGAGCTGTTCCAAGTGCCCCCTCTAGGCAAAGAGGCAGTAGGCAGGCTGGGGTGTGTTGGGAGTGTGGATGTGACCGACACTTGCGCCGCGACTGCCCCTATGTGCCGGGAAACTAAAGGGGGTGGGCACAGCAGGCCAAATGCCTGCCCCCTTGGCTGTGACTCGGACTTTGGCCTCTAGCAACCGTAAGGGTAGCCATATAGCCGCTAAAGTGGGGGGGGGGTGGATTTTCAAGTGTTAGTGGATAGTGGTGCTGACCGCTCCATAATTCCCAGGGAGTTATGGATGACTATTACAAAGGGGGCGTGCAAATTGACGGACTATTCTGGGAATGTATCAGCTGCTAATGGGGGGGGCATGTGTATATCAGGGGTATGGCAGACTGTCAGTCAGTTCGATTCCTTAGCCCTAGTGACCGAGTTTTGGTTCCATCTAGTGATATTTTGTTGGGCTTCGACTTCCTGTCTAAGTATGGGGCTGTGATTGATTATAAGGGGAGGGTTGTTCGCTCGATGGGCAAGACCTTACCCCTGCTGTTTTCAGAAGATCCTGGGAAGCCTCGCACTGTGGTTATCAAATCTGACACTGCAGTGCCACCGCGGAGCGAGGCTATCCTGCCTGGCATGATCACAAACCCCTTCAGGGAGCGTGTGGAAGGTATGCTCGAACCCTCAACCTCACTGTCTGATCACTGTAACGTTTTGGTTGCCCGAGTTTTGTGTCAAGTAGAACAAGGGATTGTCCCAATTCGTGTTATCAATGTGACAGATGAAGAACTGATTTTGAGGGAGGGCATGGAAGTTGGCACCCTCTACGCTGATATTGAAGTGGGGGATGATTTGAGGGAGGTTAATGGGAGGAAGGGTCAGGAGCCCTCGTGGTCTGTAGATGCTCTGGTTGAGAAGTTGGGGCTGAATCAGAAGGGGCTGGGAAATTCAGACCAACAAGCTGTTTATAATCTGTTGTGTAAACATCTTTCTGTTTTCAGTACAGGTGATACAGATCTAGGGAGGACCCCCCTTGTAAGGCACACAATTGACACCGGAGATGCCAAGCCTGTGAAATTGCATCCACGTCGTGTTCCTCTTCATTTACAGGAAGAATGCGCAGAACACATTAAACAGATTCAGGCGAGTGGTATCATCCAGCCCTCCTGTAGCCCATGGGCTGCCCCGGTAGTTCTTGTGAGGAAACGGGATGGGGGTCTGCGTTTTTGCGTTGATTATCGCCGGTTGAATGACCTTACCAGAAAGGACGCCTACCCCCTCCCCCGAATCGATGATGCCCTAGATAGTCTACACAAAGCTTGCTGGTTTTCGACTCTTGACCTTGCCAGTGGTTACTGGCAGGTCGAGATTGATCCTGAAGACCAACATAAAACTGCCTTTATAACTCGGCAGGGGTTGTTCGAGTTTAATGTGCTCAGTTTTGGCCTTTGCAACGCACCAAGCACATTTCAGAGGCTCATGGATGTGGTTCTGGCTGACCTGCAGTGGACCACTTGTTTGGTCTATCTAGACGATATTATTGTGTTCGGCCGCACATTCATGGAGCATCTGTCACGCTTGGATGAAGTGTTGCTTAGATTGCACCAGGCAAACCTGAAGGTGAAGCCATCCAAATGTAATTTGTTTTCTACTCAGGTGCAGTACCTTGGTCATGTCATCTCGGCAGAAGGGGTGGGTGCAGATCCAGCTAAAGTTCAGGTAGTGAAAGAGTGGCCCACACCTAAAAATCAGACAGAGGTGAGAAGTTTTGTGGGACTAGCATCTTACTACCGGCGCTTTATACAGGGGTTTGCAGAGATGGCGCGCCCTCTACACCAGTTAACAGAGAAGGGCCGGCGTTTTAAGTGGTCTGAAGCTTGCCAGAATGCCTTTGAACAGTTGAAGGCTCACTTGGTGTCAGCCCCTGTGCTGGCTTATCCAGACCCTGCAAAACCTTTTATCTTAGACACCGATGCTAGTGATGCAGGAATTGGTGCAGTTTTGTCACAGGAGGGTAATGGGGTTGAGCATGTTGTAGCTTATGCCAGTAGGGCGCTATCCAAGCAGGAAAGAAAGTATGCCACCACCAAAAAGGAGTTGTTAAGTATGGTAACATTTACGAAGTATTTCAAGCACTACCTATTGGGGAAGGAGTTCATATTGCGTACTGATCATAACTCTCTTAGGTGGCTACATAATTTCCAGGGCCTGGAGGGACAGCTGGCTAGGTGGGTGGAACAGTTGGCCAGTTTTCAATACCAAATTGTCCACAGGCTGGGGAAATTACATGCCAATGCAGATGCCATGTCGAGGCTGCCTGCCTTTAAAGCTGAGCTGCCCCGGTCTGGCCAAGTACTGTGTGACACTATGGAGCAGCACCTTCCAGATCCCAGTGTGTGTGCTGTGCAGGAGGGGGGGGCTAGTCCACCAGCAGGTCAGGAATTGGTTGGTGACGAAATAGCAAAAGCCCAACAGGAGGACGATGAGCTGAAGCAGTTGATTGAGCTTAAAACACAGGGGAAGGTTATTCCTGAGAACTCGCCCCTGCAGAAGTATGCTCCTGTGTGGCCTCAACTTCAGATTAGGGATTCACGTTTGGTAAGGGCGCCCCCTGCAAACACTGATGCAGCATCCCAGGTTCAGGTTGTTCTCCCCCAGGCCCTGGTCCCTAAAGTTTTAACTCAGTTGCATGACTCCCCGACAGGTGGTCATTTAGGGATACAGAAATTGCAAGGGAAATTAAAGGATCGCTTTTACTGGTTGAGGTGGTTTGGTGATGTGAAAGAGTGGTGTAGACAGTGTGTTGATTGTGCCTCCAGGAAGATTCAGGGTCGCGCCCCTCGAGCCCCCCTCCAAATATCCACAGTGTCAAGACCATATGAAAGAGTGGCACTTGACATTTTGGGCCCATTGCCAGAGACATCTCGCAAAAATAAGTATGTTTTGGTTGTCGGGGATTACTTCTCCAAATGGACAGAAGCATATCCCCTGCCTAATCAAGAGGCCCATACTATTGCTAAAGTGTTAGTGGAGGAGTGGGTGTGCAGATTTGGGGCCCCCCGTAGTATTCATTCTGACCAGGGGCGGTCTTTTGAGTCGACCTTGTTCAGGGAATTGTGTCAACTTTTGAATATTCACAAAACAAGAACTACATCATATCATCCCCAGTCGGATGGTCTAATTGAGCGATTTAACCGTACATTGTTGTGTATGCTGTCACTGTTTGTGGAGGAAAATCAGTCCAATTGGGACACTTTGTTACCATATGTAATGATGGCATATCGCAGCAGTGTACACGCTAGTACAGGTTATACTCCATATAAGGTACTGTTTGGGCGGGAGATGGTACTGCCAGTGGACATAATGCTTGACGTGGGGGCTGGGGAGGCATTTTCTTCAGTCAGTGCATATGTCGGCCATTTGGTGGAGACACTGTCTACAGTAGTAGAGGCAGTAAGGAAGCATCAGGCTAAAGCATCAAATCAGCAAAAGACCAATTTTGACCTTAGAGCGAGTCTTCAGTTTTATTCTGAAGGGGAACTTGTGTGGGTTCTTAACAAGGCTAGAAGGAGGGGATTGTGTCCTAAACTGCAGAGGCGGTTTAAAGGTCCCTATAAGATAGTAGAGAGAGTCACAGAAGTGCTGTATCGGGTGGCATTAGTTGCTGGGGGGGGTGAGTCAGTGATGCATTTTAACCGTCTTAAACCTTATTTGTCCCCTTGTCCAGGATCACCACCAGCCCAAGATGTCATAAGAGTTGGTCCTCCAAGGCAGTCAGAGGGGGTATCAAGCCCGGGCGGAGGTGATCTGACAAGCAGGCAAGGAGCTGGTGGACCACCGCAAAGGTTGCCTTCTGGAGTGATGAGCGAAGGGGGCCCGCCTGGAGGAAGGGAAGATGTTCAGGCACCAGTTCACTCCAGTAAAGAAATGAACACTGAGGTAGTTTTGGAACAGCCATGTGAGTCACCACTCTCCCTAACAGGGGGGGAATTGTCAACCTGACCTTGCATGAGGAAGACGCCCGGTCCGTGAGAGGAAGGCACCGGCGTGGTCAAGAGACTATGATTTGTCATGTTGACTCGAGGACGAGTCTTCTCCATTAGGGGAGGGAGGAGTGTAGTGAGGGGTGGTGTGGGGCGGAGGAACTCCCCGGAGTGGGGGGCAATCAAGGGCTGATGCAGTTCACCTGGGAGGGGGAGGAGACTCACCGGGGTCAGCGGCTGGGAAGAAAACAGGCAGGGGAGAGAGCGAGGGGAGGAAGAGACGGGAGGACGTGAGAGCCGTCGGCCTGAGCTTTTTGGGAGCCAGTGGCACTGTGGCGGGTGGGTGCTGTTCGCATCTTATAGTGCTGCCGGCAGTGAAGACAGCTGAGTAGGGGAGTTCGTCGTGTCGATCAGTCCTGTATCAAGAGGGGAGGCTGGAAACCTCCTTTAGGTAGCGAGGGACCGGGGAGTAGCCGTGCCTTACCTGTGCTCCCATGTAGCCGCCAGATCCGTGACGCCGACCACGCTGAACGACTCCACGCCTGAGAACTGAGCAGCCTGTTCTCCGGTGCACAGCCCAGTTCCATTGCCTAGGCCCCACGGGGGGGTCTTGTCACCAGACCGGGGCAGGATAAGTCCTTTGTTTTAATGATTTTCATATAAACTTACGTGTAGTCTTGTCAGTTAATGTCCGAGTGTTATATGATTTCCTTCTTAAAGAAAGGTTTTTAATTAACTGACGTCAGTGTGCCAGCGGCCCCGTTAAGGGCGGCTCAATGCTCTTGCAGCGCTCTATCTCCCTCTAGTGTTAAGAGTGGGGTTCGACCCTTTATGTTGTAGTGGTCCCTAAGGAGCCCGTATGATTTTGAGCTCCCATTGTGTGTAGTGTGATACCTGTTCTAGTTGCTGTGAAGTGATTTGTGTGCAGTGTCCCCTTTTGGGTGTGTTCTCTCGTGTGCAGTGTTGGTGTCGCTGGATGATGGAGTTACCTGCCTGACCTGCTGGAGCTGCCCTCATTGGCCTGCTGAGTGCAAACGTCCCTAACCTAAAAATTAATTGGAAATAAAGATTGTCTATTTTGATACATATCTGTCTGTGGTGGGTGCTCTCTGACCTCGAATACCGGACCAGACCGGGTTAACAAAGGTGGTGGCAGTTTCTGGTGTCACACTGCACTCGTCCTTGTAATTGTAACTGGCATTTCTGATAATTCCCACAGCAATTGAATGCAGCATCAGCAGCCAATCAGCAGCTGCCAAAGAAGGGGGCTGGGACCACTGATGGATTAAATTCATTCTGAAACCAAACTTGTTCATCGGAACCTCTCTGCCTGTAAACCCACCAACACCTTCAGAACCGACACCTGTGTGGGCCGTTGTGTGGATGTACAGTGTGTGTTACAATAATGTGTGTAACTACGATGTTTGTGCAGCTACGGACACAAACACAGTGTCACGCGCTCAGGAGACGTGCTGCTGCCTGGCTACCAGACAGGTCACCGGAAGTGGTGTCAGTGTGTCGGTCAGTGCAGCAGAACCTCAGCTCGACAGCTGAAAACGATGGTTGTTTACATTTGTGCCATCGTCCACATTTACCCAGAGTACACCGGGAGACATGGAGGAAGAGCTGCGTCAAGCGTGCGTCATGCAGCGGACAACCGGAACGTGCAATGTAATGTCTTCAAAATAAAAGCATGTTTTAAAGACGAGAAACAGACTTTGTTTTTGTTTTAACATCTTGTGCTTTTTAATATTTATTGAAAAACAGACACAACATATAAGCACAAACAACCACTATTCTAGAGTCATATATGAAGACAATTTATCAGGTAGCATATAAAGCACAAATAAATCACATCAGCACTGAAGCATATTAAAACACAAACAGACAAACAGCACAAGGACACAGGAAATTATTAAAGACAAAGACATAACCACAGTGTCCCTGATTATGACAGCATATTTTTTTATACCATCAAAACATTTTATACACAAGTAGAATATCTGCTAATTTGATGACGTTTTCCAAGTTTTAAAATAAATCATATTTAGTTCAAATTGGTGAAATGAATTTGACTTTTCACCTCTTTAAATCAAGGCTGACGACCTTCTTGTTTGCTTTTCACTGAAGCAATTTTAAGGCTTTGAACGGCACTGTAACCTGTTCTGATTTAGCGTACACGCCTCTTTCTACAAGTCATATTTTTCTGAAATGAAAGTGAAAGTTTGAGCTACAGCAGAGCTGCAGTCCAGACGAGTCTCTGTGTTTCTCTCTGAAGAAAACTTTCTCAACACAGCAGCAGAATCTCTGACAAACACTGGTGAGTACACGGCCAATTTCAACATGTACATTTAGTCAGAACTACAAAACAGGTTGAAATCAAACCACAGTGACTGAACTCTGGATAAAGTTAGATAGGACACAGTCACAGCTAGCTTTAGCTTCAGCTAATTTACCCACTTTGACTGATCTGTCTCCTGATATTAAAACATCATGCTTGATACCTGATATTAATTGAGTTTGTTAAACCACATACCTGTACTGTAAAGCACAGCAGCTCAATCCAACCATAACAAAGACAAACACAGATAAACTAGTCTGCTAAAGGCTAACTAGCCTAGCTCAGAGCACAGTGTCTCATGTTATCTGACAGTGTGTTTTATTGCCTCCAAAAGGCACAAAATGGCTGTTTTACAACTTCTATAGCTGTTAAACACTTAAGTAAGAAGCCTTGAACTTATAACCCTGTCCTTTCAACTTTACTGTTTCTGCTCTGTGTCTTTGTACAGCTGATAATATTTACTGTGTTTCAGAAACTGTTATTACCTGCAACACAAAACCTGAGCTGTACTCAGACAGGAAGTTCCACTCAGAGGTGTATCCAGGACACATTTTTACCCAACAGAGCTCATCATGACTCTCCTTTAATTAAAGGAGTAATAGTTTATTGAACATTTAATCAAGAGATTTCTAATTACAGTTTTCTTTTTCTTACTTTTCATCCTCAGACTGTAAACATGTCTGCTGCCAGCTGTCTGCTGACTGAAGATCAGTTTCTGTGCTCCATCTGTCTGGATGTGTTCACTGATCCAGTCGCCATACCATGTGGACACAACTTCTGTAAAACCTGCATCACTATACACTGGGATAAAAATGAGTGTCAGTGTCCCAACTGTAAAAAGACTTTCTACACCAGACCTGAACTGCAGGTCAACACGTTCATCTCTGAGATGGCTGCTCAGTTCAGACAGTCAGCTCAACAGAAAGCCAGCAGCAGCAGCTCAGAGCAACAAGTTTCCAAACCAGGAGAAGTTCCCTGTGACGTCTGCACTGGAACCAAACTGAAGGCCCTGAAGTCCTGCCTGGTGTGTCTGGCCTCCTACTGTGAGACTCACCTGGAGCCTCATCTGACAAAGTCAGGCCTGAAAAGACATCAGCTGATCGACCCTGTGGAGAACCTGGAAGACAGGATGTGTACGAAGCACGATAAACTGCTGGAGCTGTTCTGTAAGACCGACCAGATGTGTGTCTGCATGCTCTGCACTGTTTTAGACCACAAGACACATGATGTTGTTCCTCTGAAAGAAGAATATGAAGGAAAGAAGGCCGAGCTGGGGAAGAGAGACGCTGAAATTCAGCAGATGATCCAGAAGAGACGACTGAAGCTTCAGGAGATGAAGCGCTCAGTGGAGCTCAGTAAGAAAGATGCAGACAGAGAGATAGCAGCTGGTGTTCAGGTCTTCAGCGCTCTGAAGGAGTCTGTTGAGAGAAGCCAGGCCGAGCTCATCGACACCATCAAAGAGAAGCAGAGAGAGACAGAGAAACAGGCTGAAGGCTTCATCAAAGAGCTGGAACAGGAAATCTCTGAGCTGGAGAAGAGAAGCTCTGAGGTGGAGCAGCTCTCACAGTCTGAAGACCACCTCCACCTCCTCCAAAGCTTCCCATCACTGAACGCTGCTCCACCCACCAAGGACTGGACAGGAGTCAGCGTCCGTCCACCTTCATATGAGGAGACTGTGGTGAGAGCTGTGAATCAGCTGGAGGAGACGCTCAGTAAACAGATGAAGAAGGTCGAGCTGAAGAGGGTCCAGCAGTATGCAGTGGATGTGACACTCGATCCTGATACAGCACAACCCAACCTCATCCTGTCTGATGATGGGAAACAAGTCAACTGTGGTGATGTAAAGAAGTATCTCCCAGACAACCCAGAGAGATTTGATAAATGTCCCTGTGTCTTAGCAAAGCAGAGTTTCTCTTCAGGAAGATTTTATTATGAGGTTCAAGTTAAAGAGAAGACTGAGTGGGATTTAGGAGTGGCCAGAGAGTCGATCAACAGGAAGGGAAAAATCACAGCAACTCCTCAGAATAGTCAATGGACGATATGGTTGAGGAATAACAATGAGTACGAAGCTCTTGCTGGCCCTCCAGTCCGTCTCTCTCTGAAGTGTCGGCCTGAGAAGGTGGGGGTGTTTGTGGATTATGAGGAGGGTCTGGTCTCCTTTTATGACGTTGATGCTGCAGCTCTTATCTACTCCTTTACTGGCTGCTGCTTCACTCAGAAACTCTACCCACTCTTCAGTCCATGTCTTAATGATGGTGGTAAAAACTCTGCTCCTCTGATCATCTCTCCTGTCAATCACACTGAGTAGAACAACATTTTGATTTTCTCCAGAAAGATTCACATGATTTGATGCAATAAATGTATATTTACTGATTATATTTGGTTTGTACGTTGTTGTTTTTTCAGATTCTAATGATGCATTTTTCTCTGTCAATGTTTTTGTTTTGTCACAGTATCACTCTGATATGATTTAACGTTGTTTATTTTTCTCATAACCGTTAACTCAGCAGAAACAAAATCTTCAAAAATAACAAGAATTTTCTGTTTCTTAAATATTTGGGTGTCAAATTCAAACCTTTTCATGTTCTGATCATTGTTTATATAAGAAGTGCTGCACAAAGTGCTGAAGAACATTTTATGGATAAGACAAATGTAATATAATTTTCACTCATTTTGTTTTTAAAATGATGAAAATAAAAATAAAGATTATTTTCTGCCTTAATCAGTGAACTTGTTTTTCATTGTTTTCAGCAGCTGATGTTTCTAATAACGACCAAATCATGTGATTAAAAACACCATCAGCTGTTCTCAGATCAGATCACATGTGAGAGAGGTTGTAGTGTAAGATGATGTTGTGTTATTGAAGGTTTGAGCAGCTGATGTGAACTAAACCTGTCCAACTGGTTTGTAGAGAATAAGTGAGATGTGAGGACGCCCTCTAGTGGAGTTCATAACAAACTGCAGCCTGAGTCCACATGAGGACCTGCTCTGAATAAAGAACTACAGTCTGATGCTGAAGCAGACAGAAGAGTATCAGGGCCAGAGGTGAGAAACAAATATCTGGGGGAAGTTTTATTATTTTCATTATGCACTTCAAGACTAAAGTTGACATTTTAATATTAAAGTCAGATTATAGTTGTTTTCCTTATCTTGACCCAAGAGATGAGAAGAAATACAGTTTGCCGAAACTGTTGAAACGCTTTAAAGTTTAGAGTTTGAAATGTCATTTTATTCAATCATTTAAACATTTTTAATTCACTTTTTTAAATGAACAAACCTTTTGGCCTTGTTCTGGCTCTATATTGATCCGTCTGATATTGATCTGGCTCCATAAATGTGTTTGTGTAGTTTGACGCATGTTTTTACTACAAGACAAAACACGTACAGGTCAAATAATAATATCTTCACATATTTCCATCTAGGAAATTCCTGCTCTCAGAATTTGTGCCATGCTAGACGGTTTATCTCCAAATTACAGTGAGATGTGCAAAATGTCTCCAGATGATTCCAGCTTAGCTCCTCCAATCACTGACCTTTGACCTTCCTGCTAACCTCTTAGCTTGTTAGCTCATCTTACTTTCACGGTCTTCACATTTTAACGTAACGTTCTTGCTCATCGCTCCAACACACGCTGCATACACCAACAGGTAAACTGTGACGGGTGATTCGGATGTTTTAAATGTATTCTGGTGTCACACTGCACTCGTTCTTGCAATTGTAACTGGCATTTCTGATAATTCCCACAGCAATTGAATGCAGCATCAGCAGCCAATCAGCAGCTGCCAAAGAAGGGGGCTGGGACCACTGATGGATTAAATTCATTCTGAAACCAAACTTGTTCATCGGAACCTCTCTGCCTGTAAACCCACAACACCATCAGAACCGACACCTGTGTGGGCCGTTGTGTGGATGTACAGTGTGTGTTACAATAATGTGTGTAACTACGATGTTTGTGCAGCTACGGACACAAACACAGTGTCACGCGCTCAGGAGACGTGCTGCTGCCTGGCTAACAGACAGGTCACCGGAAGTGGTGTCAGTGTGTCGGTCAGTGCAGCAGAACCTCAGCTCGACAGCTGAAAACGATGGTTGTTTACATTTGTGCCATCGTCCACATTTACCCAGAGTACACCGGGAGACATGGAGGAAGAGCTGCGTCAAGCGTGCGTCATGCAGCGGACAACCGGAACGTGCAATGTAATGTCTTCAAAATAAAAGCATGTTTTAAAGATGAGAAACAGACTTTGTTTTTGTTTTTACATCTTGTGCTTTTTTATATTTATTAAAAAAACAGACACAACATATAAGCACAAACAAGTAAATAAGACAACCACTATTCCAGAGTCACATATGAAGACAATTTGTCACGTAGCATATAAAGCACAAATAAATCACATCAACACTGAAACATATTAAAACACAAACAGACAACAGACAAAAGCACAAGGACACAGGAAATTATTAAAGACAAAGACATAACCACAGTGTCCCTGATTATGACAGCATATTTTTTTCATACCATCAAAACATTTTATACACAAGTAGAATATCTGCTAATTTGATGACATTTTCCCAGTTTTAAAATAAATCATATTTAGTTCAGATTGGTGAAATGAATTTGACTTTTCACCTCTTTAAATCAAGGCTGACGACCTTCTTGTTTGCTTTTCACTGAAGCAATTTTAAGGCTTTGAACTGCACTGTAACCTGTTCTGATTCAGCGTACAGACCTCATTCTACAAGTCATATTTCCTGAAATGAAAGTGAAAGTTTGAGTTACAGCAGAGCTGCAGTCCAGACGAGTCTCTGTGTTTCTCTCTGAAGAAAACTTTCTCAACACAACAGCAGAATCTCTGACAAACACTGGTGAGTACACGGCCAATTTCAACATGTACATTTAGTCAGAACTACAAAACAGGTTGAAATCAAACCACAGTGACTGAACTCTGGATAAAGTTAGATAGGACACAGTCACAGCTAGCTTTAGCTTCAGCTAATTTACCCACTTTGACTGATCTGTCTCCTGATATTAAAACATGCTTGATACCTGATATTAACTGAGTTTGTTAAACCACATACCTTTACTGTAAAGCACAGCAGCTCAATCCAACCATAACAAAGACAAACACAGATAAACTAGTCTGCTAAAGGCTAACTAGCCTAGCTCAGAGCACAGTGTCTCATGTTATCTGACAGTGTATTTTATTGTGTATAAAAGACACAAAATGGCTGTTTTACAGCGTATATAGCTGTTAAACACTTAAGTAAGAAGCCCCTAACTTATAACCCTGTCCTTTCAACTTTACTGTTTCTGCTCTGTGTCTTTGTACAACTGATAATATTTGCTGTGTTTCAGAAACCGGTTTTACCTGTAACACAAAACCTGAACTGTACTCAGACAGGAAGTTCCACTCAGAGGTGTATCCAGGACACATTTTTACCCAAAAGAACTCATCATGATTCTCGTTAAATTAAAGTAGTAATAGTTTGTGAAACATTTAATCAAGAGATATCTAATTACAGTTTTCTTTTTCTCACTTTTCATCCTCAGACTGTAAACATGTCTGCTGCCAGCTGTCTGCTGACTGAAGATCAGTTTCTGTGCTCCATCTGTCTGGATGTGTTCACTGATCCAGTCGCCATACCATGTGGACACAACTTCTGTAAAACCTGCATCACTAAACACTGGGATAAAAATGTCAAGTGTCAGTGTCCCAACTGTAAAAAGACTTTCTACACCAGACCTGAACTGCAGGTCAACACGTTCATCTCTGAGATGGCTGCTCAGTTCAGACAGTCAGCTCAACAGAAAGCCAGCAGCAGCAGCTCAGAGCAACAAGTTTCCAAACCAGGAGAAGTTCCATGTGACGTCTGCACTGGAACCAAACTGAAGGCCCTGAAGTCCTGCCTGGTGTGTCTGGCCTCCTACTGTGAGACTCACCTGGAGCCTCATCTGACAATGTCAGGCCTGAAAAGACATCAGCTGATCAACCCTGTGGAGAACCTGGAAGACAGGATGTGTACGAAGCACGATAAACTGCTGGAGCTGTTCTGTAAGACCGACCAGATGTGTGTCTGCATGCTCTGCACCTATTCAGACCATAAGACACATGATGTTGTTCCTCTGAAAGAAGAATATGAAGGAAAGAAGGCCGAGCTGGGGAAGACAGACGCTGAAATTCAGCAGATGATCCAGAAGAGACGACTGAAGCTTCAGGAGATGAAGCGCTCAGTGGAGCTCAGTAAGAAAGATGCAGACAGAGAGATAGCAGCTGGTGTTCAGGTCTTCAGCGCTCTGAAGGAGTCTGTTGAGAGAAGCCAGGCCGAGCTCATCAACACCATCAAAGAGAAGCAGAGAGAGACAGAGAAACGGGCTGAAGGCTTCATCAAAGAGCTGGAACAGGAAATCTCTGAGCTGGAGAAGAGAAGCTCTGAGGTGAAGCAGCTCTCACAGTCTGAAGACCACCTCCAACTCCTCCAAAGCTTCCCATCACTGAACACTGCTCCACCCACCAAGAACTGGACAGGAGTCAGCGTCCATCCACCCTCATATGAGGGGACTGTGGTGAGAGCTGTGAATCAGCTGGAGGAGACGCTCAGTAAACTGATGAAGAAGGCCAAGCTGAAGAGGGTCCAGCAGTATGCAGTGGATGTGACACTCGATCCTGATACAGCACATCCTGCTCTCATCCTGTCTGATGATGGAAAACAAGTAAACTGTGGCGATGTAAGGAAGAATCTCCCAGACAACCCAGAGAGATTTGATACTTGTGTTTGTGTCTTAGCAAAGCAGAGTTTCTCTACAGGAAGATTTTATTATGAGGTTCAAGTTAAAGAGAAGACTAAGTGGGATTTAGGAGTGGCCAGAGAGTCGATCAACAGGAAGGGACAAATCAATCCGACTCCTCAGATTGGTTACTGGACGATATGGTTGAGGAATAAAAATGAATACAGCGCTCGTGCTGACTCTTCAGTCCGTCTCTCTCTGAAGTGTCGGCCTGAGAAGGTGGGGGTGTTTGTGGATTATGAGGAGGGTCTGGTCTCCTTCTATGACGTTGATGCTGCAGCTCTTATCTACTCCTTTACTGGCTGCTGCTTCACTCAGAAACTCTACCCATACTTCAGTCCATATCTTAATGATGGTTGTGAAAACTCTGCTCCTCTGATCATCTCTCCTGTCAATAACACTGAGTAGAACAACATTTTGATTTTCTCCAGAAAGATTCACATGATTTGATGCAATAAATGTATATTTACTGATTATATTTGGTTTGTACGTTGTTGTTTTTTCAGATTCTAATGATGCATTTTTCTCTGTCAATGTTTTTGTTTTGTCACAGTATCACTCTGATATGATTTAACGTTGTTTATTTTTCTCATAACCGTTAACTCAGCAGAAACAAAATCTTCAAAAATAACAAGAATTTTCTGTTTCTTAAATATTTGGGTGTCAAATTCAAACCTTTTCATGTTCTGATCATTGTTTATATAAGAAGTGCTGCACAAAGTGCTGAAGAACATTTTATGGATAAGACAAATGTAATATAATTTTCACTCATTTTGTTGTTAAAATGATGAAAATAAAAATAAAGATTATTTTCTGCCTTAATCAGTGAACTTGTTTTTCATTGTTTTCAGCAGCTGATGTTTCTAATAACGACCAAATCATGTGATTAAAAACACCATCAGCTGTTCTCAGATCAGATCACATGTGAGAGAGGTTGTAGTGTAAGATGATGTTGTGTTATTGAAGGTTTGAGCAGCTGATGTGAACTAAACCTGTCCAACTGGTTTGTCGAGAATAAGTGAGATGTGAGGACGCCCTCTAGTGGAGTTCATAACAAACTGCAGCCTGAGTCCACATGAGGACCTGCTCTGAATAAAGAACTACAGTCTGATGCTGAAGCAGACAGAAGAGTATCAGGGCCAGAGGTGAGAAACAAATATCTGGGGGAAGTTTTATTATTTTCATTATGCACTTCAAGAGTAAAGTTGACATTTTAATATTAAAGTCAGACTGTAGTTGTTTTCCTTATCTTGACCCAAGAGATGAGAAGAAATACAGTTTGCCGAAACTGTTGAAACGCTTTAAAGTTTAGAGTTTGAAATGTCATTTTATTCAATCATTTAAACATTTTTAATTCACTGTTTCAAATGAGCAAACCTTTTGACCTTGTTCTGGCTCTATATTGATCTGTCTGATATTGATCTGGCTCCATAAATGTGTTTGTGTAGTTCGACGCATGTTTTTACTACAAGACAAAACACGTACAGGTCAAATAATAATATCTTCACATATTTCCATCTAGGAAATTCCTGCTCTCAGAATTTGTGCCATGATAGATGGTTTATCTCCAAATTACAGTGAGGTGTGCAAAATGTCTCCAGATGATTCCAGCTCAGCTCCTCCAATCACTGACCTTTGACCTTCCTGCTAACCTCTTAGCTTGTTAGCTCATCTTGCTTTCACGCACATCACACCTTAACATAACGTTCTTGCTCATCGCCCCTACACACGCTGCATACACCAACAGGTAAACTGTGACAGGTGATTTGGATGTTTTAAATGTATTCTGGTGTCACACTGCACTCGTCCTTGTAATTGTAACTGGTATTTCTGATAATTCCCACAGCAATTGAATGCAGCATCAGCAGCCAATCAGCAGCTGCCAAAGAAGGGGGCTGGGACCACTGATGGATTAAATTCATTCTGAAACCAAACTTGTTCATCGGAACCTCTCTGCCTGTAAACCCACAAACACCCATCAGAACCGACACCTGTGTGGGCCGTTGTGTGGATGTACAGTGTGTGTTACAATAATGTGTGTAACTACGATGTTTGTGCAGCTACGGACACAAACACAGTGTCACGCGCTCAGGAGACGTGCTGCTGCCTGGCTAACAGACAGGTCACCGGAAGTGGTGTCAGTGTGTCGGTCAGTGCAGCAGAACCTCAGCTCGACAGCTGAAAACGATGGTTGTTTACATTTGTGCCATCGTCCACATTTACCCAGAGTACACCGGGAGACATGGAGGAAGAGCTGCGTCAAGTGTGCGTCATGCAGCGGACAACCGGAACGTGCAATGTAATGTCTTCAAAATAAAAGCATGTATTAAAGATGAGAAACAGACTTTGTTTTTGTTTTTACATCTTGTCCTTTTTAATATTTATTAAAAAAACAGACACAACATATAAGCACAAACAAGTAAATAAGACAACCACTATTCCAGAGTCACACATGAGGACAATTTGTCAGGTAGCATATAAAGCACAAATAAATCACATCAGCACTGAAGCACATTACAACACAAACGGACAAAAGCACAAGGACACAGGAAATTATTAAAGACATTGTGACAGCATATTTTTTTTATGCCATCAAAACATTTTATACACAAGTTGAATATCTGCTAATTTGATGACATTTTCCCAGTTTTAAAATAAATCATATTTAGTTCAAATTGGTGAAATGAATTTGACTTT
>OZ023161.1:32138251-32166478 GCA_963678695.2 Diplodus puntazzo | reverse complement strand
GTTGTGTTATACTAAGAGACCCGCCCGCCGATAGGGGGGGACAACTAGGGTCTTTTGTCCCGGGCCCAGGGTAGGGGGGGCCCAGAACTGGGCCCTCATTAAATTATGGAATAATTAAAAAAAAAAATTAAATTAAATTAAATTAAATGGGCCTATATGTGGAAAAAAAGTGTAATATTTGAGTCACATAAAAGCTTTTTATTTGTTTTCTTCCTAATTGTCCTTGAAATAGTGGTCAAGAATCTCCCCCCTCCCCAAGACAAAAATGGTTTGGCCACTGATCAAAATGTGATGTTACGTGTAACGTAACCTAACAGGCCAGTTCTAATGTTAACGTCCCCGAGCTTGTATAAAAGCTTGACACCACAAGTTGACACCGTCAGAGAGGATGAGACAGAGAGGAGAGAGCTGCAGCTGCAGTCAGGTGACAGATAGAGTTGTAGTGAGGGGGTGGTGTGGGGCGGAGGAACTCCCCGGAGTGGGGGGCAATCAAGGGCTGATGCAGTGCACCAGTGTGCCAGCGGCCCGTTAAGGGCGGCTCAATGCTCTTGCAGCGCTCTATCTCCCCCTAGTGTTAAGAGTGGGGTTCGACCCTTTATGTTGTAGTGGTCCCTAAGGAGCCCGTATGATTTTGAGCTCCCATTGTGTGTAGTGTGATACCTATTCTAGTTGCTGTGAAGTGATTTGTGTGCAGTGTCCCCTTTTGGGTGTGTTCTCTCGTGTGCAGTGTTGGTGTCGCTGGATGATGGAGTTACCTGCCTGACCTGCTGGAGCTGCCCTCATTGGCCTGCTGAGTGCAAACGTCCCTAACCTAAAAATTAATTGGAAATAAAGATTGTCTATTTTGATACATATTTGTCTGTGGTGGGTGCTCTCTGACCTCGAATACCGGACCAGACCGGGTTAACAAAGGTGGTGGCAGCTTGACGCTACCCTAAACATCTTAAACAACAAAATTTACTACACTGGTGGCAGCGGTGGGATTAAATATATAAATATTAAATATATTAAAGAACAATGTCAGAGGCAGAGAGTATCTCACCCCAGCAGGGGTCTTTAGAAGCAAATGCTAGCCAGAATAATCCCTCTGGTAGTATGGGCTCTTTGCCTGTTCCAACTGGTGCCATTCCACGCCCTGTGTTTATGCCCCAAGTTTTTACTGGGGTGGGCCGTGAATGGTCTGATTGGGTGGAACAATTTGAGTTGGCTGCTAATGTAAATGGGTGGGATGACTCTGTTAAGCTTAAATTCATGTCTTTATTGTTGTCGGGTCATGCTCGTGATATGTATAATGGGGTCTCTGGGGAGGCAAAAAGTAATTATGCCCTGTTGAAAGCAGCTATGTTCAGATGTTTGGACCCCTGTCACGGTGATGACTGGAACAGGGTTACCTTCACTGAAAGGAGGAGGTTGCCTAATGAGACCGCCCAGGAATTTGGTAATGCTTTGCGCAGACTGGTTATTAAAGCGTACCCCTCCGTGGATGACCATACCCGAGATCTATTAGCCAGAGATCAGTTCATTACCCATTTCACTGTAGGGGACTTCCGTATTAGCCTCCGTGCAGCTAAACCTAAAACATTAGAGGCTGCAATTCACTTGGCTGCTGAAATGGAGCTTCTTAGAGCTTTGGAACAAACACACATCGCCCCTGATGCTAAAGTAAGGGGGGTTACAGAAGGTCCCAACAAAACTGAGGAGCGTTTTGAGGCTTTATTAGGAGCAGTTGAGGGGCTGCGGCAGGAGGTTAAAATGATGCAAGCTACTGTGCAGGTATTACAACAGCCTCCTGGTGCAGCAACCCCTCTTAATCCCTCTAGGCCATCCAGGAACTTTGATACCAGTCCTAGAGCTGTTCCAAGTGCCCCCTCTAGGCAAAGAGGCAGTAGGCAGGCTGGGGTGTGTTGGGAGTGTGGATGTGACCGACACTTGCGCCGCGACTGCCCCTATGTGCCGGGAAACTAAAGGGGGTGGGCACAGCAGGCCAAATGCCTGCCCCCTTGGCTGTGACTCGGACTTTGGCCTCTAGCAACCGTAAGGGTAGCCATATAGCCGCTAAAGTGGGGGGGGGGTGGATTTTCAAGTGTTAGTGGATAGTGGTGCTGACCGCTCCATAATTCCCAGGGAGTTATGGATGACTATTACAAAGGGGGCGTGCAAATTGACGGACTATTCTGGGAATGTATCTGCTGCTAATGGGGGGGGGCATGTGTATATCTGGGGTATGGCAGACTGTCTGTCAGTTCGATTCCTTAGCCCTAGTGGCCGAGTTTTTGGTCGCTGATGTTCCATCTAGTGATATTTTGTTGGGCTTCGACTTCCTGTCTAAGTATGGGGCTGTGATTGATTATAAGGGGAGGGTTGTTCGCTTGATGGGCAAGACCTTACCCCTGCTGTTTTCAGAAGATCCTGGGAAGCCTCGCACTGTGGTTATCAAATCTGACACTGCAGTGCCACCGCGGAGCGAGGCTATCCTGCCTGGCATGATCACAAACCCCTTCAGGGAGCGTGTGGAAGGTATGCTCGAACCCTCAACCTCACTGTCTGATCACTGTAATGTTTTGGTTGCCCGAGTTTTGTGTCAAGTAGAACAAGGGATTGTCCCAATTCGTGTTATCAATGTGACAGATGAAGAACTGATTTTGAGGGAGGGCATGAAAGTTGGCACCCTCTACGCTGATATTGAAGTGGGGGATGATTTGAGGGAGGTTAATGGGAGGAAGGGTCAGGAGCCCTCGTGGTCTGTAGATGCTCTGGTTGAGAAGTTGGGGCTGAATCAGAAGGGGCTGGGAAATTCAGACCAACAAGCTGTTCATAATCTGTTGTGTAAACATCTTTCTGTTTTCAGTACAGGTGATACAGATCTAGGGAGGACCCCCCTTGTAAGGCACACAATTGACACCGGAGATGCCAAGCCTGTGAAATTGCATCCACGTCGTGTTCCTCTTCATTTACAGGAAGAATGCGCAGAACACATTAAACAGATGCAGGCGAGTGGTATCATCCAGCCCTCCTGTAGCCCATGGGCTGCCCCGGTAGTTCTTGTGAGGAAACGGGATGGGGGTCTGCGTTTTTGCGTTGATTATCGCCGGTTGAATGACCTTACCAGAAAGGACGCCTACCCCCTCCCCCGAATCGATGATGCCCTAGATAGTCTACACAAAGCTTGCTGGTTTTCGACTCTTGACCTTGCCAGTGGTTACTGGCAGGTCGAGATTGATCCTGAAGACCAACATAAAACTGCCTTTATAACTCGGCAGGGGTTGTTCGAGTTTAATGTGCTCAGTTTTGGCCTTTGCAACGCACCAAGCACATTTCAGAGGCTCATGGATGTGGTTCTGGCTGACCTGCAGTGGACCACTTGTTTGGTCTATCTAGACGATATTATTGTGTTCGGCCGCACATTCATGGAGCATCTGTCACGCTTGGATGAAGTGTTGCTTAGATTGCACCAGGCAAACCTGAAGGTGAAGCCATCCAAATGTAATTTGTTTTCTACTCAGGTGCAGTACCTTGGTCATGTCATCTCGGCAGAAGGGGTGGGTGCAGATCCAGCTAAAGTTCAGGTAGTGAAAGAGTGGCCCACACCTAAAAATCAGACAGAGGTGAGAAGTTTTGTGGGACTAGCATCTTACTACCGGCGCTTTATACAGGGGTTTGCAGAGATGGCGCGCCCTCTACACCAGTTAACAGAGAAGGGCCGGCGTTTTAAGTGGTCTGAAGCTTGCCAGAATGCCTTTGAACAGTTGAAGGCTCACTTGGTGTCAGCCCCTGTGCTGGCTTATCCAGACCCTGCAAAACCTTTTATCTTAGACACCGATGCTAGTGATGCAGGAATTGGTGCAGTTTTGTCACAGGAGGGTAATGGGGTTGAGCATGTTGTAGCTTATGCCAGTAGGGCGCTATCCAAGCAGGAAAGAAAGTATGCCACCACCAAAAAGGAGTTGTTAAGTATGGTAACATTTACGAAGTATTTCAAGCACTACCTATTGGGGAAGGAGTTCATATTGCGTACTGATCATAACTCTCTTAGGTGGCTACATAATTTCCAGGGCCTGGAGGGACAGCTGGCTAGGTGGGTGGAACAGTTGGCCAGTTTTCAATACCAAATTGTCCACAGGCTGGGGAAATTACATGCCAATGCAGATGCCATGTCGAGGCTGCCTGCCTTTAAAGCTGAGCTGCCCCGGTCTGGCCAAGTACTGTGTGACACTATGGAGCAGCACCTTCCAGATCCCAGTGTGTGTGCTGTGCAGGAGGGGGGGGCTAGTCCACCAGCAGGTCAGGAATTGGTTGGTGACGAAATAGCAAAAGCCCAACAGGAGGACGATGAGCTGAAGCAGTTGATTGAGCTTAAAACACAGGGGAAGGTTATTCCTGAGAACTCGCCCCTGCAGAAGTATGCTCCTGTGTGGCCTCAACTTCAGATTAGGGATTCACGTTTGGTAAGGGCGCCCCCTGCAAACACTGATGCAGCATCCCAGGTTCAGGTTGTTCTCCCCCAGGCCCTGGTCCCTAAAGTTTTAACTCAGTTGCATGACTCCCCGACAGGTGGTCATTTAGGGATACAGAAATTGCAAGGGAAATTAAAGGATCGCTTTTACTGGTTGAGGTGGTTTGGTGATGTGAAAGAGTGGTGTAGACAGTGTGTTGATTGTGCCTCCAGGAAGATTCAGGGTCGCGCCCCTCGAGCCCCCCTCCAAATATCCACAGTGTCAAGACCATATGAAAGAGTGGCACTTGACATTTTGGGCCCATTGCCAGAGACATCTCGCAAAAATAAGTATGTTTTGGTTGTCGGGGATTACTTCTCCAAATGGACAGAAGCATATCCCCTGCCTAATCAAGAGGCCCATACTATTGCTAAAGTGTTAGTGGAGGAGTGGGTGCGCAGATTTGGGGCCCCCCGTAGTATTCATTCTGACCAGGGGCGGTCTTTTGAGTCGACCTTGTTCAGGGAATTGTGTCAACTTTTGAATATTCACAAAACAAGAACTACATCATATCATCCCCAGTCGGATGGTCTAATTGAGCGATTTAACCGTACATTGTTGTGTATGCTGTCACTGTTTGTGGAGGAAAATCAGTCCAATTGGGACACTTTGTTACCATATGTAATGATGGCATATCGCAGCAGTGTAGACGCTAGTACAGGTTATACTCCATATAAGGTACTGTTTGGGCGGGAGATGGTACTGCCAGTGGACATAATGCTTGACGTGGGGGCTGGGGAGGCATTTTCTTCAGTCAGTGCATATGTCGGCCATTTGGTGGAGACACTGTCTACAGTAGTAGAGGCAGTAAGGAAGCATCAGGCTAAAGCATCAAATCAGCAAAAGACCAATTTTGACCTTAGAGCGAGTCTTCAGTTTTATTCTGAAGGGGAACTTGTGTGGGTTCTTAACAAGGCTAGAAGGAGGGGATTGTGTCCTAAACTGCAGAGGCGGTTTAAAGGTCCCTATAAGATAGTAGAGAGAGTCACAGAAGTGCTGTATCGGGTGGCATTAGTTGCTGGGGGGGTGAGTCAGTGATGCATTTTAACCGTCTTAAACCTTATTTGTCCCCTTGTCCAGGATCACCACCAGCCCAAGATGTCATAAGAGTTGGTCCTCCAAGGCAGTCAGAGGGGGTATCAAGCCCGGGCGGAGGTGATCTGACAAGCAGGCAAGGAGCTGGTGGACCACCGCAAAGGTTGCCTTCTGGAGTGATGAGCGAAGGGGGCCCGCCTGGAGGAAGGGAAGATGTTCAGGCACCAGTTCACTCCAGTAAAGAAATGAACACTGAGGTAGTTTTGGAACAGCCATGTGAGTCACCACTCTCCCTAACGGGGGGGGAATTGTCAACCTGACCTTGCACGAGGAAGACGCCCGGTCCATGAGAGGAAGGCACCGGCGTGGTCAAGAGACTATGATTTGTCATGTTGACTCGAGGACGAGTCTTCTCCATTAGGGGAGGGAGGAGTGTAGTGAGGGGTGGTGTGGGGCGGAGGAACTCCCCGGAGTGGGGGGCAATCAAGGGCTGATGCAGTTCACCTGGGAGGGGGAGGAGACTCACCGGGGTCAGCGGCTGGGAAGAAAACAGGCAGGGGAGAGAGCGAGGGGAGGAAGAGACGGGAGGACGTGAGAGCCGTCGGCCTGAGCTTTTTGGGAGCCAGTGGCACTGTGGCGGGTGGGTGCTGTTCGCATCTTATGGTGCTGCCGGCAGTGAAGACAGCTGAGTAGGGGAGTTCGTCGTGTCGATCAGTCCTGTATCAAGAGGGGAGGCTGGAAACCTCCTTTAGGTAGCGAGGGACCGGGGAGTAGCCGTGCCTTACCTGTGCTCCCATGTAGCCGCCGGATCCGTGACGCCGACCACGCTGAACGACTCCACGCCTGAGAACTGAGCAGCCTGTTCTCCGGTGCACAGCCCAGTTCCATTGCCTAGGCCCCACGGGGGGGTCTTGTCACCAGACCGGGGCAGGATAAGTCCTTTGTTTTAATGATTTTCATATAAACTTACGTGTAGTCTTGTCAGTTAATGTCCGAGTGTTATATGATTTCCTTCTTAAAGAAAGGTTTTTAATTAACTGACGTCAGTGTGCCAGCGGCCCCGTTAAGGGCGGCTCAATGCTCTTGCAGCGCTCTATCTCCCCCTAGTGTTAAGAGTGGGGTTTGACCCTTTATGTTGTAGTGGTCCCTAAGGAGCCCGTATGATTTTGAGATCCCATTGTGTGTAGTGTGATACCTGTTCTAGTTGCTGTGAAGTGATTTGTGTGCAGTGTCCCCTTTTGGGTGTGTTCTCTCGTGTGCAGTGTTGGTGTCGCTGGATGATGGAGTTACCTGCCTGACCTGCTGGAGCTGCCCTCATTGGCCTGCTGAGTGCAAACGTCCCTAACCTAAAAATTAATTGGAAATAAAGATTGTCTATTTTGATACATATTTGTCTGTGGTGGGTGCTCTCTGACCTCGAATACCGGACCAGACCGGGTTAACAAAGGTGGTGGCAGCTTGACACTACCCTAAACATCTTAAACAACAAAATTTACTACAGAGTGATGCGGGAGGGACAGAGTCAGGCTGCTGGTGGGTTTCCACGGAGTTTTAAAAAGTCTTGAATTTAACAATCTCAATTTTAGGCTTTAAAAAGTCTTTAATACGTCCATGTTTTGCATATAGGTCTTAAATTACATTTAGTTAGGTCTTAAATATGTACGTTCATTTGCCGCTTCCGTCGTCGCCTTTTTTGCTTTGAGAAAATGTGTTGGTGAGATTCACATCCAGCTTCATGTGTTGTTCTCCTGTCTGAAGTATCCTGGAACGTAAGTGGCATTTTGCCAACAGCGCGGTCGGAGTCTATTGGCGCACAGTTCGCCATTTCCGGAAAGACTTCGACAGCAGAATCTGCCAGAGGACCCTCAGATTGGGCACACTCAGTGTGAAAGCGCAGGTGTCACACAAAATCAGAAAAACACCAGTTAGCTTCTAAAAGTCTCCAGCGAAGTCACGTAATCACACACTTCTGTAGCCTTTGTCACCAGTTCCCGGTCCAAGTTCGTCCAGTTCGGATCGACCTGATTTGGAACACTGTGTGTGTGTGGGTGTGTGTGTGCGCGCGCGCGCGATCACTGAGATAAAAAAACAATCTAAAAAACTAAATTAAAATAAAAACTAATGACAATTTTAAAACTATAATAGCCCTGACACACACATCCCCCCTTTTTGATTGTAAGATCAACTCTAATCTTACCAAATTTCAATTTAGGTTAAGGAAGGCTCGGCAGGAATACTGCCTTCAGCGTATATGTACATGTATGAACTTGTAGCCGATATGATGAAACATTTGCTGTTGCTATGAAACAATTTGCTTTACTTTTTACTTTTTCGTACTTCGTGTAGGTTTTAAATTCAGTTCAAATGGTCTTCAAAAGGTCTTAAAAATTCTTTAATTTGGCTCGTTCATAGTTAGTCACAGTGGAGCGGCCCGCTGCCCCATTTGAGAGTCTGAGCAGGATGGATCACACATTGAATTTCAGCCAGAGCAGAGGAAGAACAGAGGAGAGGAACAGGAGAGGAAGAGCAAGGGAAAAGGATAGATCTGGGCGCGGGGGGGCCCATCTAAGATTATCTCGTCCCGGGCCCAGGCAAGACTGTCAGCTGGCCTGCTAAGAGATGTCCTCTAGGCGGCAGCATAGCTTAGGCCAAATGTTGTTTATTCAGTAGTCAGTCTATAGCGTGTTGCCATGTTCCTGTTTTTATTTATTTCTTTATTTATTTATTTATTTATTTATTTAAATGCTTTATTTAAACAAACAACATTACATGAACGATGACATACTCTCATAAAAACAGCAATATTTGACCTTTTAAAGTAAATTCACACCTCCTTTGACAATCCAAATTGACAAATTGTACCTGTGGTGTATATCACATTTCAAAAGCAAACATATGACAAATATAAAAATGAAAGAACAAATGAGAGGGGCATGAAACAAATTATAAAACAATTAAGCGTAACATCATTTAGAGAAGTAGCTTTATAATTATTAAATACAAGCAGTATTGCTTTAACTGCTATATATGTGTATATAAATGCTATAATTGAGCAAGCCACAGGGGGGATTTGGCATACCAACACTTGTGTATGTAATATTTTGTAATAATAATGACATTATTCACTAAGAACTCAGTTTTTTTGTCTTCAAGGATTACTCATATTTGAATATTCTGAAAGGACCAGAAGTCAGTGTTTCTGGAGCCAGACGATATGAAGTCGTGGAGAGATTACCACAGATTGTGGACAGTCTCACACTCATAAAACAGGTGTTCTGTTGTTTCCAGATTTGTTTTACAAATATAACAGTTTTCTACCACAAAATTAAATTTACTTTTCATAAATTCATTTGAAGGATAAATGTTGTTTATGGTTTTAAAATGAACTTCTTTATACTTTAGGGGAAATTGGGAATTTTAAGTGTTTTGTTCGAATAGTTGATATTTCAGATTTGTTATAATCTCTAAGAGTGAGTGAGATTTTTGTTCTACCTGCATATAAGGTTTGATACCATGGTCTAGTAATCCTTTCACCCAGACCCGTCCAACTGCTTGCCATTCAGCCTCACAGAAATCTGGTCTCAGCCTCGGAACTCGCTCTGTTTCCCCTTCACACTGTTCAAGAAATTGCTCCCAGAATGCAGTGTAAACCTCCCTTGACACTCCAGCATCATCGATAGCTTTTTCATTTACAAAGTCCATCTTCAGAGTCGAATTCATTATGCTGCTGTCCATAAATACAGCCACAAGATCTTCAACAACCTTTATCCTGCATATTGATGCATGTCGTGGGCTCTGTGGATTTCCTGGGTTGCTGGCTGAGGCTGATGAGGAAAGCAGGCTGCTTGAGTTTAAAGGCAAATCTTGTGGTAAGGAATTCAGTCCACTGTCCTGCTAGAAGAACAAAACATACAGATAACAAAAACAGAGTGGTCAATGAAAGAAGCAGAGGCCAAAGTATCCCAACTTCTGGTATGTTTGTGTCATGGTCGAAATAATACTGGATCCTATGTTTCCCGTAATGCAACTCAAAAGCATCTCTTACAAACTGCACACCTCCAGTTTATAACACAGGCTTTCTATTCAGAATATGTTCTCTCCTATCCTAAGACAAGTTAACCCTGACAACATCAGTGTGACATCATCACAGTTACTTTTTCAGACCTGACAGAGCTCCTCCAGAGCCTCACAGGACATGATATAAATAATATAAAAAGCTCCATTGCATCACATCTTTACAGTTATGTAAAATCATGCAGTAGTTTAACGGATGTGTTCAGGGTTGCTTACCTGTGCAGTTTGCACTGCCTGCTCATGTATGGACTGCACATCTATTGTAGGCAGGCCATTAGCTGAGGGCAATGGGAGTTCCTGCATAGGTACTCCATTCACCTCAGCACTCTGAAGAATAAAATAAGTATAAACATATTAGTTGACAGCAGATACTTTGACCCTACAAGTCTATGATGTGATTGCGGACTGTAATTTATAAGTATTTATAAATGAGTCTTCTACGTCAAACTAAATTCTAGTTAAAACCAGGAACACTCAAGAGATAGTCTGTAAAACATCCACTTTTTTGAGAAATGGAAAGAAGTTAAACCTCTCAAATTTCAGAGACAGAGAATTACAATAACGTCACAAATCTGCGTTACAAAAATTGCTGCACAATCCCAGGAATTAGGTCAAAGGACACTATTCTGCAGCTTGCTAAATGCAACAATTGATATTTGTTTTTAATACAAGTTGTGCATGACATACCACATTAGAAATGGAAGTTCAGGAAAAAAGACATTTGATAGAGAAATTTGATACAAAATGTGAGAATTTTGAAGTTGTGAAAGCAAACATGCCTGGCTGAAGAGAGTACAATCGTACACTAAGATCATACAGTGAAATTCCACAGGTTTTCCAAAAGCTCTTAATTGATTTTTTGCTATTTAAATGTTTTAAAGTAGCGCAAGCAATTAAATGTTAATCAATTATTGTTGCGGCAAAATGAGGCTCTAAATGAACATGGGGTGAACTAAGTACAGTAGGTGTTCCACAGCACTGTAGGTTATTTCATTCATGTGCCCATATAATACTGGGGGAACAGAACAGTGCATATGTCATAAAAATATATAACATGGTCAATTTTTTCAAAGTATGAATGCACAATTGAACTTCTTAATTCATAGAATAAAATTTACTATTAATATAGCACTACATTTCTGTATTTTGTCTATTTGTACTGGTTTTAATACCTGTATTAGTATTTCTACCTCCTTACCCCAAAACATTACTGATCTTATCATATTACCTGTGTGACATCCTCATTGTTGACGTAATTCAATGTTATCACAACTGCCTCGTCACCGTCTGCTCGCCAAGGTCATCTTCCGGATCCCATTCAATGGTATCTGCCTCGTCTACTTCTGGAACATCTTCAAAAGTTTCATGACAGATGTGCTCAGGCTCTGTTTGTGGGAAGTCATTAGGAACTGCAGTGGTCAGATCAATGATTTCAAAGCAGGAGTCTAGGAAATATTAGCAGGCTGGAAATGATTCCAAACTTTATCATCATCATCATCATCATCACTTGTGTTGGTGTCCTGCCCCTGGCCAATGAAAGTTTATTTAATGTCTGTCGAATGGGAGGGACGTGATTTTCCTGGACCTTGTGCTGTCTCAGTCTCAGATATTGCTCTTTGTTTTTTGGATCTTGGTTGCATCTGGAAATGCAGATTCTGCAACAAATAAGACACATGTTTTCAATGTTGTTGTCAGCAGTAATTTAAAATCATGGCAAGGAGAAACACATGTTCCACATGTACGTTCATGGTGACAAATATAAATAAACAATTATAATATTTCATTAAAATATCTGTTTTATATATACAGTTTAATCTTCCAGAACTAATACATCTGTAATTAATGAGCATTATAATTCAAATATGTAAATATTTTGTTTTAAACATGACATTTGTCCACTGGCGTGACTGTCCACGGTAGCGTTGCTTATCTTAAAATTACTGTAATTAAATGAAAAATAAGTCTAAATACATAAAAAAATATTTGAATAGCTGTTATAGTAGTGTTGACTTACTGAAACTAAAGGTTACAAGTCTTAAGGTCCCCATTTAGAATAATTACGACACATAACATTTTGTCCGCAAAACTGGTGTCCACCTGGCAGGGGCGTTGAACTGGGGGAAAGTGGGACTGATTACCAGGGCCCCAATGGGGGAGGGGGCCCTTGAAAGGCCTGAAATAAAAATTATGTTTTTATTTTATTTTAGTAAAATTAGTAATTAGTGTCATAACGAACTTAAAATTGGCAGAATAAATCTGATGAGAGATTTTATTCTGTATGAAGATAAAATAGTGGAGGCTGTCTGCTGCCACTCTCACCCCTCACAATACATAATGGTTCAGTCCACCCCTGCAGCTGCAGCTGCAGAAGATGTCTTGAAACAGTTTAATGAGTGGAGAGGCTGCTGCCCATCAAGAGATGTCTTTCCCCAAGAAAGCAAAAAGGCAGAAATGGAAAGAAAAGCGAGGAGAGGGAAGACAACTCCTCACACATTTCTTTCAGAAGAAAGGTGAGCACAGTTCACAGCTAACACAGTTTAAGAACAGTTAAAGCTAATAATGTCAGCAGCTGTAAAGATTGAAGGCAGTCAGACAGCCATGAGTCTAGTTTCTCAGTTTGAGCAGCAGCAGGTTCCTCATCTTCATCTCATCCCTCATTAAGTGCTGACTGAAAGTTATTATTATAAGTCATCATTCGCGGTGAAAACAGTTCAAATTTGGAGCGATATTTAGTTCCTTTCTACGGTGGCCGGGAGGTGCAAACCAAAATTACAAAATGTGAAACACTTTTACGAAGCATGAGACAAATTTACATTTTGGAAAACATTTTTACATTTCATAAAACAAATTTACATTTCATAAAATAAATTTACATTTCATAAAATAAATTTACATTTCAGAAAACAAATTTACATTACAGAAAACAAATTTACATTTCAGAAAACAAATTTACATTACAGAAAACAAATTTACATTACAGAAAACAAATTTACATTTCAGAAAACAAATTTACATTTCAGAAAACAAATTTACAAACACCGAGGCAAATTTACAAGTGCTGAAACACTTTTACAAGTCCCAAAACAAATTTACAAATAACATCAACCGGAAAGGGAATGTACCAACTCCGGGGTTGAACCGGAAGTGATAACCCGGCAGCGGCCAATTCGAGTTGTTGTTGTTATTGTTATTGATGGAGTTCATGGTGAGTTCAACATGGACAGCCATCGAGTGAGGTTTTGCCCGTTTTGTGGACAACATATGAGCCGTTTAACGCGGTTTGTTCTTCGTGTGGTCGGTCTTAAGAGTTTTTAAGGGGCATGGACCAGATCGACGGACCAGATATGCTGCAGCAGTGCATAAAATATTTTAATGAGGGACACTCGTACGCTGTAATTGTGGACATGATGTCATGTTTACACGGTGTTCACATCATTCCCTGTACTACAAAGGTGGCTCTCTTTTAACTCGGCTAGATCACCATGGTAACTTATGCTTAGCTCATAACCTTGACCCGCCCAGGTTATGTTCAGAGTTTCAGCTTAAAGGGGCACTATGCAACAATATTAGCAAAAATTACCCTAACTATGCAGGCTGAAAGTCATTCTGAATGTTCTTTGACACTTTCTGGGTCGTATGGTCATTGCTACGACTCCCCCTAGCGCTTCTGGGCGGAGAAACGGAACATGCAACTTGTTGCCACCAGTCCGAAGTCAATCCGGAAGTGAGCCGGCGGAAGTATCCCGCCGCCCCTCGAAAATGTAGCCAGATTGTAGTTTCGAAACTGCTTTACTGCAAACACCCCCCCAAACATGGAACCGGGTAGATATAAACTGCCAGTTGCAAGGCAATTGTTGTATTCCTCATGTATCAGTGGACTATAAAGAGACCCAAGAAGCCACAGTCGGAGGAACAGAAGAAGAAGAAAAAGGAGCTTGACAAAAAAAAAGAGACCAGACACGAGTAAACATAGGACCATGGATGCAAACAGCGCGCTGAAAAGCGAAACTCGCTTTTTTCATGGCCAAATAGGACACTTTTGTGATTTGTTCAGATCCGAAGACTTTTTCTTTTTTTTGGGGGGGGGTGACCTGCGCTAAGCAAAACCAATGAAGTACAACTGGGGGGAAACAAAAAAACTGTCAGCCAGTCCCGAGGGCACACCAGTGTACTGCTAATCTATGATTGGCCATTCACCGCATCAATCGAGTCGCGCAAAGACGCAGCTGAAAGTTGTGATGATAAAGACGGAGCAGAGACGGATTCGGGGCTGAGACTTGGAAAGAAGTACGAGTGTCGAAACATCTATGGTAACGTTAATATTAGCTAAAAACAATAACTTTTTTCGTTGGCTGGCTATACTTTGAGCATATTTAGCTTGGTTATGAACTGTTTATTAGTCAATGAACGTTAGCCTTATAAGCCTGTAAACGCATGTCATGATGTATTTTGAGCTAACATTACATGTTGTTAGCTAGCTATAGTAAAGAGGAACTAATGTGAAAGTCTGGTCGCTTTTCTGCTGTTTTGGTAATGCTCCTCTCCTCCATGTGCATTTGTTATGTGTGTGTATTTGTGTAGTTTTCAACGTCATAAAACAAAAGTTTGCCGGTTACGGTGCGCGTTTGTGTCGCGGTGAGCGGAGACCGAGTAACATTCGTCTCCGTCTGCATAACAGTGCGCGGTAAAAGCGAAACACCCACCCCCCTCCGTCGGACGATCCGACCACTCGCCACAGTGTCCTTACAAACTTGTGGGGAAAGACTGTACACTGATGTTTCAAGGTTGGTTTTCAGCTATGAGACGCTAGGTGGAAGGCAGAGAGCCTTATTACTTAATTTATTACTTAACCTGTGTATGTCTCTTATTGATTTGGTAGACTTCTTAGGTGTCTAAGAATAGTAGACACTAAAAGTTTTAATTGTTTAATATATCTACCATGCTGATCAAAGTAAAATTTGACAGACTGGGGATGTTTTTTCTCAATATTGAGGAGAGGACATTTGAGGACACAGATGACACAATTTGCCTCTGTCTCCTCTGCTATAAATGCACCCCCCCCCCCCCCCCGGAACTCTCTCTTTTTTGAGCTTTTCCTGTTTGCATCCCTGCATAGGACGAGCTTTTGAGGAGTCCTAAACAGGCGCCGACTTGGCCGTGTTGCTGTCTTTGCAACGTGACTTGATAGTCTTTTGAACAACGTTATTGCTTGACTGTTTTATTGTGAGCCCTGCATGTGTTTAGCTTGGTTTCTTGATGGCTCGCTCGATAGTTAGCGGGTGTTTAGCGTAGCAGTCACTTGCTACCAAACACGTTTGTTTGCGTTCTGATTCCAGGTTCTTGTTGGTATTTAGATATCTAGTTCGGTCTTTGAATGTCGCACGGTTTGTCGCCTGTATCTTGCGATATGTCCGGCTGAACACAGAGCACGAAGTGCATTAAGTGCCAGACGTGACTCGCTGTTTAGCCGGCCGGCTTCTTAGAAAACAGATGCACATGGTAACGTAGTAGCAGCTAGGTGGGCGGGGGAGGCTCGTCAACAAGTCTTTTCGACAGTGTATCTGCGCCGAAGCTGTAGGGGGAGCCCTGCAGCGAAAAGCGTATGCACAAAACTGGTGCAAAGCTAGAAAACGGCGAAGAAATCTGGTCTGGAAACTGCTGCTGCATAGTCCGGCTTTAAAAGCACCGCTGGTTCACTGTGTAACTCATTCGGAGATGGCGTAACCATTGATTGAGAACCCGGTGGACCTGGGAGCAGAATAATTCGGGCAGCACTACGACGTGAGCGGCTTCTTCGAGATCGCGCTGATCCGCTGGCATTTAACTGATGAAAATCTCTATGAGCGATATAGATTTTCAGCCGAGAGAATATGGTACATTTGCTCACTTATTGATCCGAGTGTCAGGATGCCACTGAAGAAGCTGTGCGCTCACTGTCGGGCAAACTACTTACATTCAGTTGGTGATGCAGAAAATCTGAGCAAGGACACTGCGTGTTGCGCCATCCGCAAAGTGGTTCTCGCTCTTACTGAGAATCTGCAATCTTAAGATAGTGATGATATTAAAATAAAATGGGATACAGTATATTATCCACACACCTGCTGCCATGTCCGACTGCTGCTTCCACATCTTAATAACATGCAATATGAAATATTAATTAGGCCAACCTAGTATTTATTTGTCACAGATAATGAGTAAAGTTAATTATTTCTTTGATGTGGCCATGAAAAAACTGATGAACTGATCAATGTTTCACCCGTTGTAGGGCAGTGTAGCCCAAACACAAATCTTACAGGCTTGAGCTATTTTCACTGTCAAAAAGGTCTTTATTGTCATTGTACAGGGACAGTAGCTACATGTGCTTGTTCATCCCGACACAGTTATACAAAAAAAAAAAAAACACTGAACATTTATAGCCTGCGCACACTCAGCCTCGCTTTCAATAAAACACACACGCATTCTATAACTGAGATCAGTAAAATGTGAAAACAATATAGACATCATTCAAAAATGAAAAAAGATAGTTGTTGCTTCAGTTTATTTATTTCTTAAATGGATGAGGGTTAATATGTAAAAGTTGCACAATGCTGAGCTTTCAGAAATTAAAACACTAAGGGCTTAATATAATATTGATCATAATATTAATCATTGTTAACTTCAGCAGTTTCCTGCCAGCAGCCCTCCCTCGCTCTATTGGCGGCGACAGTGTTACTTTTTGCCGTGATGGTTTCTTTGAATTCTTCATAGCTTTGCATAATAACAATCTGCTCATCTTCAATAAAATATGTGGCCCGGGATCGATCCATTTTCGCACGGAATTAGAATAATATGACGTCAAACGCCCCCTTTTATGTGAACGCGCGCAGAGCACAAAGCAGAGAGCCGGACTTAACAAATTAAGTTGATAACCACCGTCGCAGAACCGTTTAACTCTGTTTGGGGACTTGGGGCTTCGTTGAGCTGCATCATGAGCACAAAGCCTGGCTATGTTGAGCCCCCTTCGCAAAACACCCATCTGATGTGAACACCGTGTAAACATGACATCATGTCCACGATTACAGCGTACGAGTGTCCCTCACTTAAATATTTTATGCACTGCTGCAGCATATCTGGTCCATCGATCTGGTCCATGCCCCTTAAAAACTCTTAAGTGTTAAAATAAAATGTTTCATAATCAAATAAGTTATTTTTAATTATTAGTTAGTTATTTTCTCTATTAAAATCTTGTGTAGTATGTATAATTAAACTTGTTAAAATATACATTTTGGTGTTATTTTGTTTTTTGAAAAAGTATCATGACACAATGAATGCATTCAACACTCAGTTGGCTATTTGCATGAGAGAATATAGAGTTTAAATCTAGCGGTCAGAATGGCCGTTTACGGCTGTTCTAGTGTTGAATTCCTGCACTTCAAGGGTTAAACAGATTAATTTCTTAGCATGAGCAAAATACTTGTTAATGAGGATCATCTCTCTCACCGCTGTTTGCGGTGCTGAACCAAAGAAGCCCTGACGCGTCACTACCTGCCAAGTCTCACGTTATAGAACTACATTTGTGGGAAAACGCCTGTTACGTTTGTAGAAGGCAGCGGCTATTATTTGTGGAAAATGTGTTACATTTGTGGGTTTATTACATTAAATGCTGCAGATTTTTATTACCTTTGCGGTTTATTATGTTTGAGGACATTATTACATCGGCGAGCATTACATGCTGCCTACAGACATCCGATCCTCAGCAACATCATATACAACACAGTGCTAACAATGAATAATACAGTTTATACAGATTAGCTCTTACCGCTTGGCGCAAACTCTCTCTCAAACTGGCGTAAATGGATCCAGATCTGTTCCTTGTGTCAGTTCTGTTATATCTAAAAATACATTGTCCACGTCTCCTTTCCCACTCACATCACACATAATGAGGTATGAGGTATTCTCTCCACTGCGTGCTGGCTGGTCCAAGTAGCCGGGAGAGAGGCAGGTGGAGTCACCGTCATCAGCGGCCTCTGAGCTGTCTTTAACTCCATCTCCAGCCTCTGTCGGCTCGTCCTGTATCATGGTCACCCCGGGGCGGCTGTTGGTTGGCTTTCACCGGCAGCAGTCCCCGCAGGTGCAGCGGTGCTGTCGGTCCTCAAGCGAGTATCTGCCGAAGAACTCGCCTCTTGCTGCTCCTCAGAGTCATTCGTCTTTGATTTCTTTGTAAATCCGAAATTTGCGAGTAAAACATGCAACTGCAAAACATGGCAGTAAAGACGATTTATCACCGAAATTGAGCGGGTCCAGCATCTCGAGCGCGGTCTCGTTTTTTTGTCTTTTTTTCTCCAATGTCTGATTTAAAGTGACGTTTAAGAGAGAGAGACAGACGCCTCTCAGTACAGTCGGGTCCTGGCCTAATGACATATGGTAATGTGCGATTGATAGTCTTAAATTGTTATGACAAAATGTTATGACGTTCTTTTTCGCGCGGACAGCAGTGCATGTTAAATTGGGGGTCGGGACTCAAAAAGGTTGAGAACCACTGGCCTAGGGTACAGTAGGCTATTTTATGTAAACGCGATTTGTGAAAAAATGGTGGGGACAATTGTTCCAAAAGTGGTATGGACATGTCCATACTTTCCATACCATAAATTACGCCCATGACGCCAATACCATTTGGTGTTATTATTTGTGTAAATGTCGACTGTGTCAACAGTGCAAAAGGTGATTTAGGATTTATTGACGAGGAAACCTTTTGTCCTCAGAAAACCTGGCAGGTAAAAACTAAATTAGAAGATTAAATGTAAAGAGATTAAATAATTAGAAATACTTTTTGATAAGATTGCATCAATGACTGCACTATAGTGGACGTCACGCCATTTTGACCTTTATTACACACTAAAAAATGCTGGGTTGAAAACAACCCAAATTGGGTTATTTCCAACCCAGCTCCTGGTTCAATATAGGACAGAACACATGCTGGGTTGATTTGACTTTTTGAATTGGGTTGGCATTTTAACCCAGTAAAAGGGGTTATTTCACAAACCCAAATATGGGTCAATCTGACACAAGTGTTGGGTTAATGCAACTCATTCCTGGGTCAGGCCCACTAGCCCAATATTGGTTTAAATTGACCCCCTGGTTTGGTTGATATTTGACCCATTAATTTAGTTATTCTATAATCTATGAAATTACTATAATTCTAATAATAATAATGCACATACTTTCATAATGTCAAGTATTTTATTGAAGAGCCAAGTTATTTAAAATAATACATCAATGCAAAAATGTAAAGTCTAAGACAGAGAAAGAGTTCTCTTACATCACATGAACAATTAATTTCCAAGTAAGACACGCATGGGGACACATTACCCCGTCCCATTCCATCCAAGCAACCTTGTTTTTAAAACAACACATCAATGTAATAATAGAGTCTAAGACAGCGAGAGAGACAGAGAAAGATCACATTAGAAAGATACATCACATGAACAACTTGAAGGGGGCAATTTACCCCAACCTCGTTAAAAAACATTTCAAATACAGTATACTGTAGTAACAAGAGCAATCAGCGCAAGTTGCAATCCCTTATCGCATGAGCATTTCCAAGTAAGACACGCATGGGGACACATTACCCCGTCCCATTCCATAGACAGCCTCCTGGAGGAACTGCCAAGCAGAGGAACACTCCTTTGGAAAGTTGATATCAAACACATAGAAACTTTTAAAACACACATCTACTGCCTTGACGACACTGTCTTGTTCCAGGGCCTGACCATTGATTATGGCGAATGCTTGTGAGCAAGATTCCTCATCTCCCAACACAAGGGTGTAGGGGTACGCCCTGGTCTGCTCTGCTGCCTGTAGATACTGAACCATGTTTGTTCCAATCTGCAAATAAAGTACATGAATGATTAAGACTGGCCAGTTGACAACTGGTGTTTTTTCTTTCTTTCTTTTTTTTTTTTTTAACAGATTTTACAATTACAAGGTCTGCAGCACTAGATCTAAGGGGCTGTGCAATTGTAGGAATACTCACAGGCTTAAGATCGATGAAAGCAGTCATGGAGTCGCATATTGTGGTCCTTACAGTCTTTCGGCCTATCTTAAAAATGGCAGGTGGCATCAGGCTTGGCAAAACCCGCAGTGCAATGTAGTCCTTGGAGCCTGTAAAAAAAGAAAATTGCTTGACATAAATACCAAAGTTTATCTGATGGGTATCTTATGGCTTGAAAAATACACAAATACACAATACAAATTTAAGGCTTATGTTGATGTTATAGTTTATACCTTGCGATAAAGACTCTGCACGCACATGGAGTTTCCCCTCCTGCTGTGCCACATGAAGCAGCTTCTCACTGAATGTCCTCCAGGTCACAAACATTTTATTTGAAGCATCTTTGTGAAGAACTTCAAAGTCCTGTGCAATCTGAGGGGGAGATGTAGAATAATCAATTACATCATCAAAACAAAACAAATAAGATCAGTAACAGAGGTAGGCAAGAAATCTAGATGCCCCTAGCAGCAGTAAAGTCAATGCTATGTAATTGTCTAAATGTACAGTAAATCAGCACGTGTGCCAATTTGATGGTTATATGTCACTACATGGACAGCAATAAAATATTATTCAACTGAGAAAGAACCCAATTTGCATTATCTCCAGCCACGAACAGAGGGAGAATACAAACAGACAAAAAAGAAACTCCGCTATGCATTGGAATTTAGCACGTCTACTCCGGGCCTGGGCAAGATCATCAGCCACACATCCCCCTTGGCTATTTACGTAAGGTAGGACAGGTAAGCAGGACAGAATGTCTGCTGCTATATCTGAAAATCTGAAATTATCGTAATGCATAAAAAAAATCATTTAATTAGTTAACATTAAAAACAGGTTGACTGTATTTCAGGACAGGCAAGCAGCTCCTCTACGGGCTATGCTAACAAAACAGTCACGGCCCGCTCACAGCTACGCCCCACTCACAGTGCAGTGCAGTAGTTCGCTGCGCTGATTGGTTGTAGTACTATACTACTGCATGCAGAGGGATCTAAAAGACAAACTTTTAGCCCACCCCCTTGCCTATGGCGAGTTTCTAGACCCTACCTACGCTGTGAATACCTTCCAGATGCACTGTACATACCATGCCTGGACACAGGAGTTGGGGAAACTCATGGAGGGCCTCGGCAATCGATTTTCCTGTGTTTTTCTGGAGCCACTCGGCACGGTAAACAGCAGTCGCCTCCATGTAATTTTCCAACTGGTTTCTCGGCGCAGAATTATGCCTCAGCCATTCTATCATCTCCTCTGCCGTCTCTTGGGTTATAGGTGAGGCTGCAATGTCCAGATCAAAACATTTTTATGAAAATGACAAAATCAGATAGGGCAGTAGACAATGTTAGGAAGCAAGTGGGAGATAGTTAAAAGATTCCTGAAAGAGGCACAAGTTAATCATATTGTTTCAATCACTTCATTGGCAAAATACAACTAGTCAGAAAATAGTCTGTATGTGTGTACGTGTGAGAGAGAGAATGAGAAAGTGAGAGGTAATAGTTGGTTCACCTGGAATAGAAGTAGAACGTGATTGCAATTGTGAGTCTTCTCCTACTTGCGGAGTACGATTCATGGCCCTCAACCTTTTGCGTATGTTGCGCAGCCTTTCCTCCAGGAAGCCAGTTGATGGCATGGCCTTCCTGCCCTTGGCAAACCATGAGTTCTTCACAAGGAAAAAATAAAACACAATTACCCTCTTAAATGTAAATGAAATCATCTATCAACAGGGCTGGAACAGATTACAGGTTCCAATGATAAAAGTAAGGTTCTCACCCTGCCAGTGTCAGATGAATCCCTGAGACATGGGAATGTCTGGATCAAGGAATTAGCCAGGGCAATTTTTGTGTCTGTTGAAGGTCTGTTAAATCACAATAAAAAAAAATCACAAATTGCTACCAGAATATTTACAATACAGGTACAATAAAGTTACAAAACAAAACAACACAACACAATCGAAAATGAAACTAATATGAATTGAATACTAAATGTCAAGTTGAAAATGAGGTATTATGTCATTGACATTAAATGTACTTACGTTTCCCCAAATTTCTCCATTATGTGAGAAACTAAAATTCTCACAAGGCATCTTCTCTCTTTGAAGATCAATTGACCCGTATTGTCTAAGTTGGCGAGAATTGCCCTGCCCTCTGAAGTGGCCGACATGATTGATCTAATGTCCTTGAAAATAGAGAATTCACAAAAAAAATTTACATTTGTACATTTATTAGGGCTAATAATAGTCTATTTAAACAAGTTAAGCAGTTTATATACCACCTAAAAGAGATTTACAATTTACTTTTATCAGCAGGTGTATTGTTGTGGATAGGCAAGGGTGGGGATGGTCAGTGGGGGCATGGTTGTGTGGGGCCTTGTATGCCATGGGTATTTTAACTTGGACTCAGTAGGCCACTGGAAGTGTGGATGATTACCTTTGCTATGGCTAGTAGATTAGGAACTTGCTATATAATATAACCAGCAATCAAGATGTTAAAAGGGGGCTTACAAACACAGGAATGACTTGAAGAACAAGTGGAATGCAATCGACAGTTTCCACATTGGCTGACTCCTGTGGTAGGTCAACTCCAGAATTTTGTGGCTCTTCTCCGAGGACTGTTGTTGGCACAGCACTGTTTGTCTGGAAAGACGATGAAGAAGTAAACATCAATGACATCAATGATTTTTTGCTTATGACAAGTCCTGGTGATATTTTAGACTTCTACTTGTGTACCACTATTTACCTCTACTTACCTGTGGTTTTGCTTGTGGGGAGGGGGTGCTATTTGTATCCCAGAACAGAACACAAAATAGAACCAATAGAACTAGATACAAAAACAATGGCTACTTTGGCAACTTCAAAAAATTCTGTAGCGAAGACAAATGAATAGTCTGTCATCGCTCTCTCTGTATGATTTCACAGCATGCAGTGGGTGGTGATCAAGTAAGTCATCAATATTTGTAGCTATTAAGTCTGAGGTGGGGACAACAGTGTATGCAAAGAAGTGCCTCTCAAAACCTGTTGTATGCCATTTTTGAATGACCAGCTTAACTGTGGGGGATTGCATTGTTTCATTGAGCACCAGCACAGTTTTAATCAACCCAAACTGTGGATCACCTTCAGAGTCACAGGAGAGGACTACCATCATCCCTGATCTGTACTCATTGCCCTTATACTTTACCCATGCTGGGAGATAGGCCTCACTGAAAAGAGGGACATCTAAGGCACCCTGGATTTCAGTTATACCCTCAACAGTGGCAAGAAACGAACTATGTCCTGGCCCAATCTCTTGTATGTGTGACAACACAGAGTTCGACATGAAGTGGAAACATTGAAAGAGTTGATGCCGGAACGCCATGGTTTTAGCAATGTTTCTGAAATTGCATGTTGCATGGCTGATCCGTTTGAAAAACCCATGTTTGGCCTCAAACCTCATTGCCCAATACTGCTTTAAAGGCCCTAGCTGTTTAATGGCCATGGGGTAGTGAAGCATGAAGTGATGCTTTGGCCTCAAGTGCAAATCGGGGAAAAGCTCAAGGAAAAGGCTGTGGTGTTCTTGGATGATCTTCTCTAGAAACAGTATCCCTGGTGAGGTAATGGATGGTGAGAAAATGAACTCCATGCAATTGAGGAGCAGCAGTAGAAGTTCCCACTGTTGATTGTCCACTGGTATCAAATCCCCAATTAGTAAAGGCAACAATCTGAGTAAGCACCAGGTCTGCGCTGCTGACTGCCGCATGGCTTTATCAACGTTTTTAAGATCATGTCTACTCAGCAGAGAGGGCTTGTTCACCCTGTCTGAAAAGCCGTAATCAAAGCTGGTAAGTCTATAATTGAGCTGATCTAGACTCAAACATTTTTGATCAATTAGTGCATTCAAGATCAGCTTGATTTCATACGGTCCAACACCCTCCAAAATGTCATGCATTATGTCGGGTGCAATATTGTGAGAGACATGATAAAATGACAATTGGTTCAGTACACTGTCTCTCTTGAGTCCTGTTAAGGATGGATTTGCCAGATCCAAGTCCGTCTGGTGGGTAATGACAGTACGTGTAAGCTCAGGTTCCAAAACAGTCTGGACTCGCTGTGTATCTCTGTGCACTTTGCACCACCTGCACACATGGTTTCCAGAAAAGCTCTCGTTGTACCCCAGCATACCATTGAGTCCTAGATTATCCCCCAACATCTGAACAACTGTGAACTTCACCACTCCCTGATATTCATCTGTGTTCAGCACAATTCCTTCTTGCTCTAAATGTTGGATCTCATGAACAATAGGGCGCATTACAGCATCAATACCATACTGTTTTGCGTCACTTGACTTGTACACTGCTAACAGAAACAGCGACCGCAAATTAGACAGTAGGTCACTTGGCAGGCTTTTGATCACAAAGTATATAAATCCTAATTTATGTGTGCCTGTTTTCGATCCTAATGGATTGACCATTTCGCAGTCATCGGCATATAGTATAAGAGGGATGGAAAACTCTCTGGAGAAGAGAGGGTGACTTCTACAGTATTCTCCATCATATAGATCCTGCAGGGAATCCCTCTTTTGATGCTGCCAATCAATTATAGATTTAACAATTCCGGGTATTCCAAGCAACTTTGTTAGAAGGGGCCGGAGAGGGACACGTTGGAACGTGTCCTTCACAGCCACCTGTCTTACAGTACCTGTTTCACTGTCTGTCCTCTGAACATATGACTGTCCCTGGAATTCCTCCTCAATCGGCTCAATAAAATGGCCTGACTTTGTGAAATATTGGATCTGTTTAAAATCACTTTCAAGCCCTTTAAAGGGCTGACGAGACATTAAAAAGTCCTGATTGAGAGCTTCAATTTCAGGGTCCTGCTCATGGCCAAACTTTGCAAAAAGGGCCATGGTTTTGGCTTGTAATGTTTTAACAATGTCGTCAATTAACTCTGAGGTGTGGTGTACAACGTTGTTCACTGATGATAGTGTGTTAGCAGATGATTTGAGGCTTGCTAGAAACATGGCTACTCTATCTTGCAACTCTTTACTATCAATTGTGTTGTCCGATTTCCAGTTTGTGTCTCCATCCCCCTCTGCTCCATCTTGTATTGCTGTTCCAGCCTCATGATGGCTGACATCCATCATTTGAACATCATCATTTTCTGCAAGGTATTCATCAGTCTGGTCACTATGGCTAAGGAGATGTCTCCTGTAGGACCTTATGTAGGAAAATGTCCGGCCACAGCCATTTTCACAGCACTGAAAGTACCTAGATGATGCATTAACATTATGGACTGCCCTTAGGTGCCTAAATATGCCCTCCACCCTAGCTTTACATTTAAAACAAACATAGGCCATTTTCAGTACTCACAACAAATTCTCTGAATTTTTTTTGAAACTTGAGCCTCAAGCCGACTCTTGGTATAAGGGTTGCAATAGTTGCCTCGTCTAAAAGTAGGAAACTCTCCTGATCAATAGCCTCATCTGAAAAGAAAATAGAAAATGGAATAGAAAATAGAAAATGAATAACATTTAGTCATTTTTTTTTACAATGATAACAAAAAAGATAACAAATAAGTAGACAACACAGAAGCTGTGCGGGATCTGTGCAGTGCTGCCGTGCAGAACATGTGGGCAGTGTGGATGGTCTAATCTGTTAACATGTAGGCCTATTCTAAATGAAAACAGACCAAAACCGCAATCACACCTATACTGGTGCGAATGCGGCGCCAGAGTGCGGCACTATACCTTTGTTTCCTTGTATGTCCTTCCATGTAAGTCACAATTAAATGGTTCTTAACCTGTTTAACAGCCCAGTAATAGCCCTATAGCAAAACAATGAAACATATTTACCTGCAAAAGTGTCAATCAGCTCTGGAAGTTGCCATTCTGTTAACTTTAATTGAACAAATGTATCCATATTCAATTGCTATAGGGAAGAAGAAAAATATCTGTTAATATTCAGTCATGTCTGTCTGTCTATCATTTTACAGGTAGGTCTAAAAAATTAGATTCTTGCCAAAAAGTAAATTTTAATAATGGACCCCTCCACAGACTTATAGAATCCGGTCATTTTTGACTCAGTAACAAAAAATGAAATGATAAATCTAAGCATGTGTCACACAAAGGCAGTAGAAAGTGCTTTATGAGCAGCCCAACAAACAAAATATGTTAATTTAGATTTACAGACGGCTATTTGGCAGGTTAGCAGACTGTCATTTAAAACCGGAGACTGCTGCCCAAATTATTTTGTTGGAGAATAAGCCATACAACTCATTTCTACCGTGAAGCTATCCATAAGGATTACACCTATAGTTTTTGAGTTATCTTGCTCTTCTAGCTCTTAATGTAATACGTGCTTGAAGTTGCTTTCTTATGTATCAGGTAGGCTTGTTATTACAGCTTTATTCGTCTGCTAACGGTCTGCTAACGGTAGCTCCGTGCAAAATCTCTGTCATTTAGCACTTGTTTCAGTTCAACAGTTTATTGAGAGCTTGTCATGCCTCTCTATGCTGTTGACAATAAATCTCAGTTAACCTGAACAAAGTTTCACGAGTTGTCAAAGGCTTAATGAGCTGCTCAGCTGCAGACAGCAAAGCTAAAGCTGCCTGAATGTTCGTTAGCGATAGCTAACGTTAGCTGCTTACCAATCGCAAAGCATTTGTAAACAACGTTTCGGCTACTTTCATATCCATTTGCTTTTCATCCACATTGATTTCTATATTACTGCATGCTGTACATAATCTAACCACTTTAAATACATACATTTATACACTAAAAGCTTGTAGCCTATGAGAATGTTTGAAATGCTGGGGAAAGTGCAGTTATACGCAGTCCCATTACTTTTCATAGGCAGTTGCTTTCACTCGAAATATTGATATTGGCTAACTCTATGGGTAAAATCTAATGCAATCTGACGATTTCGCAAGCAAGCTAACGGTATTTTGAGCAGATTTTATTAACGTTACTGTAACCGCTTTATTATACACATTTAACGGCTCGTTATATTTGCGGTTAATATAAGGGAATGACTGTAAGTGACTGAGGGCTACTGCAAAACGTTGTCAGTCCCTTCGTCTTTGATATTATCATGACATGTCATCTGCTTTCGATGCTTTTCAATGTAAGCGACGCAGTACTCGGCACCGCAGTAATGGCGAAATGGCAAGATGGCAGCGCCCACAAATTTCGCGCCGGATTAGCGGCTACTTGCCGACTTGAGAAAAGGAGAGACAGAAGCTCTCAGAACATTCTAGATAGCCCAGCCATGTCCGACCGTTGGAAAGCCCCATTCAAAGACAATGGAAGATCTCGCAGCATTCTAGACAGCAGTATAATAAGAACATTTATTTGAGTTAATTTTGATAACTAACCAACTAAAGCTAATGAAGACCCACAAAATTATATAAAGGCATGGTTTTGTGTCACTCGACGACTTTCACTCTCACAGAAATATTCAGTTGCTACAACATTAGCAGCGCTATCATACTTGAAATGAGCAGCACTCAGTTAGCATCGAAAGTCATTGTTGCTAAATGAATTATCAGAGCTAAAATACTCCTGGTATCTGGCAATGCTGACTACGTGTGCATATTACGACCCTAGATAAATCAAAATCAAGTTACAAACCCAAGAACTGAAGTCTGCTGTTTGACCTCAAGAAAGACTGGTAGTCAGTCGTTTGCTTAATTAGCGGTAGCAAAGCGCTGTGTACAGTTAACCTGTCCCATCAGAAAAATAATGACCTGGTAAACAACTAGAAAGCTAACGCTAAACTCACGTTTCTGTCAAATACAGAGGTAGTGTTTTTTCTTTTGATAAAGATGATGATTTAACAAACCTTAAACGTTTCCAAAAATCGCCCGCTCAGAGGAAAGGAAAAGACCGTTGGTGACGTCGCTCCTGAATATATATCCAGTTTGACCCAGTGACGTTGTGCGGTCAGCCCATGTCCTGGGTCCTTGTAGGCAAATGACCCAGTGTCTGGGTTCGACGAAAAATAACTGGTGGCATCCTCCCCCAGTTATTTTTTATTTTATTTTATTTTTGCGATTTTCACATACAAACTAAGCATTCAGGTGCATTCTGACAAACTAATAAAGACAAAATAAAACATTTCATGTTGATCTTGGTAGATGTATAAAACAGTCAATATTTCACAGGAGGGGCGGCGCCCTAGCGCCCTCTATTGACCAGCCGCCACTGTTACATATCCTGTGACAATTGCGTACAAATGCTGTGTCAACTTGAATGAATACAGGCTCGTGACATTTATTGGACATTTGCGCAGGACGCAGCCCAGCGAAGTAGCACCTTTGACTTGATCATCTTTTGACATGTCTCTAGGCAGAAAAGGCCCGTGCATTTTGAAGAATCTTAGGCATAATCTTTTACAATTACACAAGTGTATCATGGATGCCCATTGATTAGGGTACAGAAAAGTATAATTAAATATAAAGTGTTTCTTCTGTCATCAATATAAGATAGCCTAGTGTTCAAAGTGATTTTTTTATATTCATCCCCAAAATAGGCCTATCTCATCATGAAAACCCCAACATGTAACCAAACCACTGGGTTAGAATAATCATTGATTGGGTTATTCAACTCAAGGAAGATTCCAAAACCATTAACC
>OZ023161.1:31805450-32138151 GCA_963678695.2 Diplodus puntazzo | reverse complement strand
ACATGACAGTGTACAGACCAAGTATAATCAGTAATTTACATTTGCTATCTTAAATGATGTGAATTTTTTTGTAGAAAATTAGACGTTTGTTCTGCTCAGTGTGATGAGGAGTTCTGGAGGCTGATGAGACTCTTTATAACTTCAGAGCTTCCTCCACCTCAGAGCTTCTCTTCTCCAGCTCATAGATTCCCTGTTCCAGCCCTTTGATGAAGCTGTGATCATCTTCCGAATTTCAGCGTCTCTCTTCCCCAGCTCGGCCTTCTTTACTTCATATTCTTCTTTCAGAGGAACAACATCATGTGTCTTGTGGTCTGAAATACTGCAGAGCATGCAGACACACATCTGGTCGGTCTTACAGAACAGCTCCAGCAGTTTATCGTGCTGCGTACACATCCTGTCTTCCAGGTTCTCCACAGGGTTGATCAGCTGATGTCTTTTCAGGCCTGACATTGTCAGGTGAGGCTCCAGGTGAGTCTCACAGTAGGAGGCCAGACACACCAGGCAGGACTTCAGGGCCTTCAGTTTGGTTAAAGTGCAGACGTCACAGGGAACGTCTCCTGGTTTGGAAACGCGTCGCTCTGATCTGCTGCTGCTGGCTTTCTGTTGAGCTGACTGTCTGAACTGAGCAGCCATCTCAGAGATGAACGTGTTGACCTGTAGATCAGGTCTGTTGTAGAAAGTCTTTTTACAGTTGGGACACTGACACTCATTTTTATCCCAGTGTTGAGTGATGCAGGTTTTACAGAAGTTGTGTCCACATGGTGTGCTGACTGGATCAGTGAACACATCCAGACAGATGGAGCACAGAAACTGATATTCGGTCAGCAGACAGCTGACAGCAGACATGTTTACAGTCTGAGGATGGAAAGTGAGAAGAAAAAAACTTTAATTAGAAATCTCTTGATTAGTGTTTCATAAACTATTTCTCCTGGTGTATAAGGTGAGTAATACTAAGTCATGTTGTTGTACTCCATCCAACTGAGGTACAACGTTACTTTAAAAAACGGCAAAAGTTTCGGTCGAGTGTGTTGGATGGCCAAAGGGGGGTCGAGTCAGTGGACATATGGAAAGGTGGTCGAGGTAGGTGGATGAAATAAAAAGAGGGTCGAGGTAGGTAGATGGGGAAGAAAAGGAGGAGGGTTGAGATCGAAATGGAGGAGAGGGGATCGTATAAGGTTGTAGGGTTTCTTGTCCGTCTAGGAACCAGGGAGGTTGAGGCTCTGAGGGGTTTATCTTGATGAGCGCATCCCGATTTGCACGCTTCATTATCCCCCGTGGTTCCTGTGCTTGAATGGCCAGGGTCAAATTCTGGACAGTCTCATTGCTGCGTGACGGCAATGTCGAATGCTGACCTGCTAAGTGGTCCTGTGGGGGAGAATGGCGGAGAAGTAGACGGTCTGGAGGGGGGAGGGTTGTGAGGATTTGAGTTCAACAGGAGAAAAATGGTTAGGCTCACGTCACTATAGGAATGCACAGGTGATTGGATTGTAAAGGCAGAAGTGTTGCATTAAACGGACTCAGGCGATTTTGGTTAGATGGCTCACGTGGCAAATTAGCGAGGGAGAGAGGCTTGGTCTAGTTCCTGAACCCAAGTTATAATAACTTCATTTATGGAACAAAAGTAGATACATTAAGAGAAGCTAAAGATAGAAAATACAGGAACAGAGAGGAGCAGGAGGAGGAGTTGGTGTTATTGGTACAATAAAAGACACTGCCAGATTACATCAGACACTGTTTGGAGAATCCAAAGGTCATCTAAGCTAGGCTAGTTAGCCTTTAGCAGACTAGTTTATCTGTTTGTGTGTTGTGTCATAGTTGGATTTAGCTGCGGCCCTTTACAGTAAATGTATGTGGTACAACATACTGAAGTACTAAAATGAAATCAAGACTGATGTTTCAATTTTCAGAGACAGATCGGTAAAGGTTGGTAAATTAGACTAAAGCTAGCTGTGACTGTGTCCTATCTAACTTCATCCAGAGTTCAGTCACTGTGGTTTGATTTGACCTGTTTTGTAATTCTAGCTAAATGTACATGTTGAATTTGGTACATTTTGATGGCATGAAAAATGGTAGTACGGGCATAACAAAGTCAGATGGTGGATTTATGTCAATTCAACCAGACCTTTCTGCAGGTTGTGTTTGTGTGGTCGTGTACTCACCAGTGTTTGTCAGAGATTCTGCTGTTTTGTTGAGGAAAACCAGATAGATTCAGTTGAAGTTTTCTGCAGAGAGAAACAAAGAGACTCGTCTCCACTGCAGCTCTACTTTAATATCAGGAAGTGCTTTATCACTATTATTTTTTTCTCTCTCAGTTGCTCCTCCTCTCAGTGCAGCTCTGTGGTTTTATTGCCTTATCGTAAAATACCTTAACACAGATTTTAAACAAGATGAGAATTACATTTAAGTTTATTCCTCTTTTTTCTACAATTTATATAGAGGTTCAAATACTTATTTCAAAGACCTTTTTTGTGAAAAATGTAATTGTGTATTTTATACAAAGCTCCTGTATAAGAAATCACAGGGGGTTTATTATTATCACTTTTATTTTCATGTGGATTAAGAGTCTAATTAAATTCTCAATTTTGGATTAAGAGTTTAATTATGAAACTCCTGCATTCATGTCATTAGTTTCAGTGTCAGACTGGTGATACAGACATTTGTGAAGAGGGCGGCTGTAGATTTGTTGTATTGTGTGTAAAAGGTGTGTCAGTGTTTGTTCTTGTTATTTGTACTGTGAAAGTTGTAGCTGAGATCAGGTCCTTTCATTGTAAACTATGAAGTCCTGCCTGTTGCTGTCTCCTTCATTTTTCATTGTTGGAGGATTTTATAGCTGAAGACTTGAAACTCTCTTTCAAAACAACAGAAACATGACACGGGAAGATGATAGAAGACACGATCAAGATATTGGTCATATTTTGTACAAAACAACACATTGATATTTTTGAAATATCAAGGACATTTTTCATTTGTGTTACAAAATGTGACAAAAGTTAATAACAAGTTAAAATCATCAGAAATCATCTAACAAGACTACAACATGACAACAAAACAGTAGAGTGGTAGATGTTCAAAAACATACTAACATCAGCAGACTAACGCTCCTTTTATAGACCCCACGACGATCCACCATCATCTTACACTACAACCTCTCTCAGATGTGATCTGATCTGAGAACAGCTGATGGTGTTTTTAATCAACACTTCTCATATGATCAGAACATAAAAAGGTTTGAATTTGGAACCAAATTATTTAAGGAACAGTGAAGGCTTAATATATAAATACTTAACGAGATAAAATGCTGATTATTTTTTTATACTTTATACTTTCTGATGATTTAACAGCTCATACAAAAAATAAAGTTCATTACATCATATCATTCAGAGAGATACTGTGATACAAACAAAAACAAAAACATTGACGGATAAAAGGTGAAAAATGCTTCATCAGAATCTGAAAACCAAATATAATCAGTAAATATATTTATTACATTAAATGATGTGAATCTTTCTGTAGAAAATCACATATTTCTTCTACTCAGTGTGATTGACAGGAGAGATGATCAGAGGAGCAGAGTTTTTACCACCATAATTATTAGATGGACAGAAGTATGGGTAGAGTTTCTGAGTGAAGCAGCAGCCAGTAAAGGAGTAGATAAGAGCTGCAGCATCAACGTCATAAAAGGAGACCAGACCCTCCTCATAATCCACAAACACCCCCACCTTCTCAGGCCGACACTTCAGAGAGAGACGGACTGAAGGGTCAGCATTAGTTTTGTACTCATTGTTATTCCTCAACCATATTGTCCAGTTCTGAGGAGACTCTAGCCTCTTTCACACAGCCATTTACATCCTGCGCCAATTCTCCGCACCCTCCTCTGTGTGAAAGTTTCAGATGTGGAGAGGGGGGAAATTTCGCTGCGGCTCTGATCCGCCTCTGGAGGTATCAGGGCCGCATTATTGGTGAGCCGTCCCAGTGTGAACGGATAATCCGGAGGCGCGGAGCGAGGGCGTGCCGGTCTGACTAGTCTGATAACTACACAGGTCCTTCACTCAACTAAATACAGAGAAATGTATCACAAAGCAACGTTACAGGACCGAACAAAAGTAACGTAGTAACTGTCTTTGGCAACTTATAGGAAAACAAATACCGCAGCTGTACATGGAGCAGCATCCGTCCTCCTGCCTGTCCTCCCGACTCTTCCTCACATTTCTGCTCAAAAAACAGCGTCTGTCACCAGCAAAAAACTTCAACTCACCGTCTGTCTGTGATGAAAATAAATCACCGCGACCGTCAGCGCTCCCAACGGAGACTTCAGTGAACTTTCCCCCATAAAACAACCTCCGTCCCCGCGAGTGACAGAGCCAGACAGCGTCCTGTTTACTGATGGGGATTATGTATAATTATGTAATTTAGCGCGAAAAACTTAACTGCGTCACATTCCAGGATGTTTGGTGGGTCAGGATCTCAATCACTACACATTATAACAGCATCCATATGATTATAAACTGTCCGCAGCTTTAGATTAACACGGGGAACACCGACGTCGTCATCATGACATGTACCGTCACGCCTCTTTAGGAGCTGCAGCTCCGGCTTTCTGTATGAATCACACACATGAAGGCGGAGAGGCTTCACTCTGTGTGAATCACCATCGGCAGAGAATTGGCGAACCACTGCTCCGGAGATGATGCGGAGAGGCTGTTTAAAAACAGCTAGTGTGAATTCTTCCTTCCTGTTAACCGACTCTCTGGTCACTCCTAAATCCCACTAACCCTAACACTATAAAATCTTCCAGAAGAGAAACTCTGCTTTGATAAGACACAGGGACAAGTATCAAATCTCTCTGGGTTGTCTTCTGCAGGTGAAGTTGTTGCAGCAGACAGACGCTGAAGCTCCATTTCTCTCACTCTCTTCTGGTTGACAGAGAAACGTCTAGCGCAGGGGTCACCAACACGGTGCCCACGGGCACCAGGTAGCCCCCAAGGACCACTTGAGTAGCCCTCAGGCCTGTTCTAAAAATGAAAATTGAATATTGATATTATCTATTTCCCACCTTGTTAAGTCACTGTTGATAATTATTGTGAGAACTCATTAATGTGATCAGTGTCTTCACATAGATGAGTATCACTAATCATTAATAATAATATATAACTAAAGGCAAACTGAGCAAATATGATATTTCAGAAGAGTGTATCAAACTGGTAGCCCTTCTTATGACTCAGTAGCTACCCATGAAGTAGCTCTCAGTTTCAAAAAGATTGGTGACCCCTGGTCTAGCAGCTGCTTCTCCGGAGTTTTCATCTGCACATTTTACGATTTTACGACTGAAAGTTTGAATTTGAAGTTGTACTTTTTATTTTTTTGCTGGACCGGAGCCATGGCGATCATCAGTGTGATACTGACAGAAAGCAGCACAACACATGAAAAAGGCGAAGAAGGAATAATGTGCAGTGTCAATGGTCACGTCTCCTTTAATTAAAAAATAATAATAATAATTAAACCCGATATTTATTTGGAACCGGCGGTTATTTATCAAAATATCCACCTGAATCCGGCGTTTAAAGTCGCCTGACATTTTTCATGAGCAGGGTGCTTCCATTGAAAATCCATTAGAGGGCACCGGCAAGTCACAGTCCGCAGCCACGCAATAATGGCGGCAGGCAAGATGGCGGCACCCATAGATTTCGCGCCGGGTTTGTGTATCATGATGCAGGTTTTACAGAAGTTAATTCATGAAGTCAGTTCATCTCTTGGGTCAAGATAAGGACAACAACTATATTCTGGTTCAAGTAGAAAGTAATTGTGAATCATTTTTAAATACAAATGTTAATGAGTAGAATTTGCCGGTTTTAGATTGAGATAAAAAATGCAAAACACAAAATAACAACTTCACTGACATCAAACAGAGTACTTGTAAAGTTAGATTTCACAGTAAGGACGCCCTCTATTGGAGTAAAAGTGATAATTATAAATCCTGTGTTTTCTTAGACACACTGGATTTTACCAGTGGTGTACAGGCCAGCTGTTCTCTCTGATGGAGGAGCTTTATATAAAATACACGATTAAATTTTTCAATTAAGAGTTCCTTTCTTATGTTGTCTATTTGTAATTATATGTTCTGTTGGCTGCTGTGAACTTCTGCTGCAGAAAAAAAGAGGAATAAACTAAAAGTCAAATGTCTTATTTTCTATACTGACTTGTTTCAAACCTCAGTTTTTCTTCACTTTTGTTTCCTGGAAATGTGATAGTTAGAAATCTGTCAGTATGTTCCTAAATACCTTCCACTCACTTCTTTTATTATGTTGACTATTTGTAATTATGTGTCCTTTTCGGCTGCTGTGTATTTCCATTGTAGAATAAAGGAGAATAAACTAAAATGTAATTCTCATCTTGTTTCAAATATGTCTCTGGGCGAGGGCAGGGTACACCCTGGACAAGTCGCCAGCTCATCGCAGCACCCTCACTGATGGCAGAGGCCGCCATTCAAGGTGCTAACTGCACATCAGCAGCAATTTGGGGCTCAGTATCTTGCTCATAGACACTTCGTCATGCAACTCAGGAGCCGGGATTTGAACCTTCCGATCACTAGCCGGTGTGTCAAGGTTGTTTCACAGTGAGTCAATAAAACCACAGAGCTGCACTGAGAGGAGGAGCAACTGACAGAGGAAAAACTAAAAGTCACATGTCCTGAAATGAAAGTGAAAGTGTGAGTAACAGCAGAGCTGCAGTCCACACGAGTCTCTGTGTTTCTCTCTGAAGAAAACTTTCTCAACACAACAGCAGAATCTCTGACAAACACTGGTGAGTACACGGCCAATTTCAACATGTACATTTTGTCAGAACTACAAAACAGGTTAAAATCAAACTACAGTGACTGAACTCTGGATAAAGTTAGATAGGACACAGTCACAGCTAGCTTTAGCTTCAGCTAATTTACCCACTTTGACTGATCTGTCTCCTGATATTAAAACATCATGCTTGATACCTGATATTAATTGAGTTTGTTAAACCACATACCTTTACTGTAAAGCACAGTAGCTCAATCCAACCATAACAAAGACAAACACAGATAAACTAGTCTGCTAAAGGCTAACTAGCCTAGCTCAGAGCACAGTGCCTCATGTTATCTGACAGAGTATTTTATTGCCTCCAAAAGGCACAAAATGGCTGTTTTACAACTTATATAGCTGTTAAACACTTAAATAAGACGCTTTGAACTTATAACCCTGTCCTTTCAACTGTACTGTTTCTGCTCTGTGTCTTTGTACAGCTGATAATATTTACTGCGTTTCAGAAACCGTTATAAGCTGTAACACAAAACCTGAACTGTACTCAGACAGGAAGTTCCACTCAGAGGTGTATCCAGGACACATTTTTACCCAACAGAACTCCTTATTATTCACCTTAAATTAAAGGAGTAATAGTTTATTGAACATTTAATCAAGAGATTTCTAATTACAGTTTTCTTTTTCTCACTTTTCATCCTCAGACTGTAAACATGTCTGCTGCCAGCTGTCTGCTGACTGAAGATCAGTTTCTGTGCTCCATCTGTCTGGATGTGTTCACTGATCCAGTCGCCATACCATGTGGTCACAACTTCTGTAAAACCTGCATCACTCAACACTGGGATAAAAATGTCCCGTGTCAGTGTCCCAACTGTAAAGAGGTTTTCAACACCAGACCTGAACTGCGGGTCAACAAGTTCATCTCTGAGATGGCTGCTCAGTTCAGACAGTCAGCTCAACAGAAAGCCAGCAGCAGCAGCTCAGAGCAACAAGTTTCCAAACCAGGAGAAGTTCCCTGTGACGTCTGCACTGGAACCAAACTGAAGGCCCTGAAGTCCTGCCTGGTGTGTCTGGCCTCCTACTGTGAGACTCACCTGGAGCCTCATCTGAGAACGTCAGGCCTGAAAAGACATCAGCTGATCGACCCTGTGGAGAACCTGGAAGACAGGATGTGTACGAAGCACGATAAACTGCTGGAGCTGTTCTGTAAGACCGACCAGATGTGTGTCTGCATGCTCTGCACTGTTTTAGACCACAAGACACATGATGTTGTTCCTCTGAAAGAAGAATATGAAGGAAAGAAGGCCGAGCTGGGGAAGACAGACGCTGAAATTCAGCAGATGATCCAGAAGAGACGACTGAAGCTTCAGGAGATGAAGCGCTCAGTGGAGCTCAGTAAGAAAGATGCAGACAGAGAGATAGCAGCTGGTGTTCAGGTCTTCAGCGCTCTGAAGGAGTCTGTTGAGAGAAGCCAGGCCGAGCTCATCGACACCATCAAAGAGAAGCAGAGAGAGACAGAGAAACAGGCTGAAGGCTTCATCAAAGAGCTGGAACAGGAAATCTCTGAGCTGGAGAAGAGAAGCTCTGAGGTGAAGCAGCTCTCACAGTCTGAAGACCACCTCCACCTCCTCCAAAGCTTCCCATCACTGAACACTGCTCCACCCACCAAGAACTGGACAGGAGTCAGCGTCCGTCCACCTTCATATGAGGGGACTGTGGTGAGAGCTGTGAATCAGCTGGAGGAGACGCTCAGTAAACAGATGAAGAAGGCCGAGCTGAAGAGGGTCCAGCAGTATGCAGTGGATGTGACACTCGATCCTGATACAGCACATCCTGCTCTCATCCTGTCTGATGATGGAAAACAAGTTAAACTGTGGTGATGTAAAGAAGAATCTCCCAGACAACCCAGAGAGATTTGATACTTGTGTCTGTGTCTTAGCAAAGCAGAGTTTCTCTTCAGGAAGATTTTATTATGAGGTTCAAGTTAAAGAGAAGACTAAGTGGGATTTAGGAGTGGCCAGAGAGTCGATCAACAGGAAGGGACCAATTACACTGACTCCTCAGATGGTTACTGGACGATATGGTTGAGGAATAAAAATGAGTACAGAGCTTGTGCTGACCCTTCAGTCCGTCTCTCTCTGAAGTGTCGGCCTGAGAAGGTGGGGGTGTTTGTGGATTATGAGGAGGGTCTGGTCTCCTTTTATGACGTTGATGCTGCAGCTCTTATCTACTCCTTTACTGGCTGCTGCTTCACTCAGAAACTCTACCCATACTTCAGTCCATATCTTAATGATGGTGGTAAAAACTCTGCTCCTCTGATCATCTCTCCTGTCAATCACACTGAGTAGAACAAACATTTGATTTTCTACAGAAAGATTCACATCATTTAATGTAATAAATGTATATTTACTGATTATATTTGGTTTGTACATTGTTGTTTTTTCAGATTCTAATGATGCATTTTTCTCTGTCAATGTTTTTGTTTTGTCACAGTATCACTCTGATATGATTTAACGTTGTTTATTTTTCTCATAACCGTTAACTCAGCAGAAAACAAAATCTTCAAAAATAACAAGAATTTTCTATTTCTTAAATATTTGGGTGTCAAATTCAAACCTTTTTATGTTCTGATCATTGTTTATATAAGAAGTGTTGCACAAAGTGCTGAAGAACATTTTATGGATAAGACAAATGTAATATAATTTTCACTCATTTTGTTGTTAAAATGATGAAAATAAAAATAAAGATTATTTTCTGCCTTAATCAGAAATGTTTTTTTCATTCTTTTCTGCAGCTGATGTTTCTAATGACGACCAAATCATGTGATTAAAACACCATCAGCTGTTCTCAGATCAGATCACATGTGAGAGAGGTTGTAGTGTAAGATGATGTTGTGTTATTGAAGGTTTGAGCAGCTGATGTGAACTAAACCTGTCCAACTGGTTTGTAGAGAATAAGTGAGATGTGAGGACGCCCTCTAGTGGAGTTCATAACAAACTGCAGCCTGTGTCCACATGAGGACCTGCTCTGAATAAAGAACTACAGTCTGATGCTGAAGCATACAGAAGAGTATCAGGGCCAGAGGTGAGAAATAAATGTCAGGAGGAAGTTTTATTATTTTCATTATGCACTTCAAGACTAAAGTTGACATTTTAAGATTAAAGTCAGACTGTAGTTGTTTTACTTATCTTGACCCAAGAGATGAGAAGAAATACAGTTTGCTGAAGCTGTTGAAAAGCTTTAAAGTTTAGAGTTTGAAATGTCATTTTATTCAATCATTTAAACATTTTTAATTCACTGTTTCAAATGAACAAACCTTTTGGCCTTGTTCTGGCTCTATATTGATCAGTCTGATATTGATCTGGCTCCATAAATGTGTTTGTGTAGTTTGACGCATGTTTTTACTACAAGACAAAACACGAACAGGTCAAATAATAATATCTTCACATATTTCCATCTAGGAATTTCCAGCTCACAGAATTTGTGCCATGTCAGACGGTTTATCTCCATGTTGCAGTGAGGTGTGCAAAATGTCTCCAGATGATTCCAGCTCAGCTCCTCCAATCACTGACCTTTGACCTTCTTGCTAACCTCTTAGCTTGTTAGCTCATCTTACTTTCACGCCCATCACATTTTAACGTTACGTTCTTGCTCATCGCCCCAACACACACTGCATACACCAACAGGTGAACTGTGATTCGGATGTTTTAATTGTATTCTGGTGTCTCACTGCACTCGTCCTTGCAATTGTAACTGGCATTTCTGATATTTCCCACAGCAAGTGAATGCAGCATCAGCAGCCAATCAGCAGCTGCCAAAGAAGGGGGCTGGGACCACTGATGGATTAAATTCATTCTGAAACCAAACTTGTTCATCGGAACCTCTCTGCCTGTAAACCCACAAACACCCATCAGAACCGACGCCTGTGTGGGCCGTTGTGTGGATGTACAGTGTGTGTTACAATAATGTGTGTAACTACGATGTTTGTGCAGCTACGGACACAAACACAGTGTCACGCGCACACGAGACGTGCTGCTGCCTGGCTAACAGACAGGTCACCGGAAGTGGTGTCAGTGTGTCGGTCAGTGCAGCAGAACCTCAGCTCGACAGCTGAAAACGATGGTTGTTTACATTTGTGCCATCGTCCACATTTACCCAGAGTACACCGGGAGACATGGAGGAAGAGCTGCGTCAAGCGTGCGTCATGCAGCGGACAACCGGAACGTGCAATGTTCTGTCTTCAAAATAAAAGCATGTATTAAAGACGAGAAACAGACTTTGTTTTTGTTTTTTTCATATTGTGCTTTTTTAATATTTATTAAAAAACAGACACAACATATAAGCACAAACAAGTAAATAAGACAACCACTATTCCAGAGTCACACATGAGGACAATTTATAACGTAGCATATAAAGCACAAATAAATCACATCAGCACTGAAGCACATTACAACACAAACAGAAAACAGACAAAAGCACAAGGACAAACTAAACTATTAAAGACAAAGACATAACCACAGTGTCCCTGATTATGACAGCATATTTTTTTTATACCATTTTATACACAAGTTGAATATCTGCTAATTTGATGACGTTTTCCCAGTTTTAAAATAAATCACATTTGTTAAAATTGGTGACATGAATTTGACTTTTCACCTCTTTAAATCAAGGCTGACGACCTTCTTGTTTGCTTTTCACTGAAGCAATTTTAAGGCTTTGAATTGCACTGTAACCTGTTCTGTTTTAGCTTACACGCCTCTTTCTTTGTTTTTCAATGTATTTTAAATACATTTTTTAAATGTAATTGTGTGCCTCTGTAAAACCCTTTGAGTTGCCTTGTGTCTGAATTGTGCGATACAAATAAACTTGCCTTGAATTTGTATCCAGTGTTTTCAGGGTTTGTTTATAAAGTATATTTTTTAAATTATCACACAGTCGGTCTGAGGTAACCACCTGTCATATATCTGTATGTCCTGTGCATATGGCAGAATTGACTAAATACATCTTGTTAGTATTTCAGGAATAGTTTTGGGCCAAAATACATTTCTGATCTTGCTGCTCTGTTACGAACTATCCAGACCTCTGAGGTCCTCAGGTTCTGGTCTGCTTTCAGTCCATGGAGTCAGAACTAAACATGGAAAAGCAGCGTTCAGTTATTATGTGCCACATATTCTCTTTAGTGTTCTCCTCTCTTATTTCCCTATTTCTTAACTTGTTTCAATTGTTTGTTTCTTTCACGTCTTCCGATTTGGTTTTAATGTCTTTTAATTTAATATGCCCTCATAAAACCCTTTGAGATGCCGTGTGTCTGAATTGTGCAATACAAATAAACTTGCCTTGAATTTTTATCCCGTGTTTTCAGGGTTTCTTTATAGTTTATAAAGTATATTTTGTATTATATTTTCTTATAACACAGTAGGTCTGAGATAAACACACGTCTTATATCTGTATGTCCTGTGTATATGGCAGAATCGACAAAAAAAAAAAAAAAAATCTTGCTAGCATTTCATCACTCTTAAAAAAAAAGGTCTTTTATTTTGAATATCTCGACCGGAAGTTCCGGTGTCACCCGTGCTGTCTTGACGGGGGACCGAGGCGCATGTCGCAGCGAGAGTGACCAGGAATATCTGCTCATCTTGGGAATACTGAAACAACGGAAAACAACGCGGATATTTCTGGATACATGATGCAGAAATCCTGAAATGATTGTGTGAGATGGTATCACTTCCGACAGTGAGGAGAACCACCGCCGCCTCATTGATGAATACGACCGGAACGGGTCTCAGGAATAGCTGCTGCTGCATTCATAAACACTTCTTTAGGACTCACAACAACCCCTGAGGCTTTGAATCTTTTGATTTCGGGGTCACAACACGACACGTATCCCCTTCCTCACCACCTACACCTCCCCTGTCGTGCACGTGGGGTTGACAATGGCCGAAAGAGGTAACATGAATGTGGAGCATGTGGACGGAGTTGTCAGGCTCCGCGAGGAACACGAGAAGGTAATTTTATTGTGTTTTTTGAACAAGTTGTCGGTTGGCTGGTAACTTCCGTCCGTCGTTAGCCAACAGTGGAGGTGTCTGACCCCGCCACAGGTCAAATAAACACACCTGTGCACTCACTGTACTCACCTGTGTGTGTGTGTTTTGCAGGATGTGAGTTTGTTGTGTTGTCCATTTTCCAGAAGCTTCCCCGCACACACACACACACACACACACACACACACACACACACACACACACACACACACACACACACACACACCCTCCTCACGTGTTCTACTTCTTGTTATGTCGCCTGAAGGTGTTTTTAGTTTCGTTTGTCTGCAAATCTTCTATGTGTCATTGCAGATTATTTACCTTCCATCTTGCGGATTAGCTATCATGCTAAATAATCCCTGCAGGAAGTTCCCACATGATACAACAACTTTACAGCCACACAATCTGAGGAGTGTGTCTGTTGTTGATGCGTTTTTTCTTCCAGCAGATCATCTTCCTGCCCAACAGACAACAATAGTGTGTGTGTCACCATATATCACAGTGAAGAGCTGTTTGTGCAAAATGTCCTCCTGCACCACTTGGATGAAGTTTGGACAGCTGTGTTTTTGTCTTCCTCTCTTGCCTCTTTGATCCGGTTATTTCTCTTCCTGCTTCTCTGCGTGTGTCGTTTCCTTAAAGAGGTCACATGATGCAAATGTTCAGGTTCGTGCTTTTATTTGGGGGTCCTAGTAGAATACATTTACATAGTTTACTTTTCAAAAAACACGTTATTTTTCTCAGATGGTTTATCGCTGCAGCGCCTCTTTACACATCTTGTCTTGAACGGAACGTTTTAGCTACAGAGTGAAACATCTCGCCTCTGTTCGGTCTGTGACGAGAGTTGCTGAGCAAGGTAGTGTGATCAAAAATAACGCGACTACAGCTGGTAACCATGGCTACGGTACAGCTGTGTATATTTTATAGTGAATACATATTTATGGTCAGTCAGCAGACTGTTATGTAGAGACATTACTGAAGTTAAAATGTTATATTTGAAATAAAAGATAGTTACAAAAAAATAACTTACCACTGTGAAACGTTCCTGCTGCAGTCTTGGTTGTGAAGGTGGTTCGTTTCGTTCTGCTGGTGTTTCGGTATCAGAATCGGGCTCGAAACGTGTACGGCCGTACCGCAGCCATGGTTACCAGCCACAGACATGTACACGTGGACGCCACATTGGCTGTGCTGTCCCGTTGCCGCGATACGTTAGTGCGTCCGCCATGTTGGATGTGGCAGGTCCGATCTGTAAACAAACACTAGTAGACGTGACGACTTTGGGTTTTCTGAATAAGAAGCACAAACGTTTAGGTTTAACTGATTTTGATTAATCAGTTTTTATATTCAATGATTTATATTCACTTAAGTTTTAACAACGACATCATTGAGACAAAAAATGAACAAAGTCTGCAAATCAAATTAAGACACTGCACCTGACACAGAATCTGCTTTCTTTTCTTCTGGCAGTAAAGTGAAACACTGCATGACAAAAAATTATAGACACTTATTTTATTGTGTACAATAACTTGCAGGACGCAACTATTATAAACATGCACAATATATTATTACCTTTCAACCAGTTAAACAATTAAAGGGATTTCTAATTAATACCAAACACAACAACCGGCCACATCCAATATGGCGGCGACGTCAATGTACAATCCAGCGAGTCAGTGCAGCATCTACGTATACATGTCTTTGCCTGTAGCGGTGTCACTACCTCGCTCGCCATGACCCGTCCTACTCTGCCTCTGATTGGCTACATCCTTACCGTCACGTATTGCTCATGTGCAGCTGTCGTCAAAGATTGAACAGAAGCGAGACGTCTCACTCCGTTGCCAAAACTGAGCGTTCAAGGCACAATGTGAAACTGGACGCTTCAGCAACGCACCTTACGAGAAAAATAATACGTTTTTTGAAAATCAAAGTATGTAAACATGTTCTGTCAGGATCCCCAAATAACAGTACGAACCTGAAAATTAGCATCACATGACCTCTTTAAATGTTATGCACAAGGATGTCTAAGTTGCACAGATTTTCATTGTGATTCATTTTGAAATAATCTGTCCTGAAACAGGTGGTGAAAGACTGTGAAAGTCGGATTCAGCACTGGTGAGTATCAAGAGAGTCTCGTGCACTATTTCAACAGTTGCATAGTGATAGCATTGTCCAGTTTATTGCTTTGCACCATCAGTTATCTTGACGTCACACAGAGCAGCAAACACCAGCAGGTCAATATGTGTTCTGATGTGATGGATTATTTTCCCTTGGAAACACAGACAACTTGCTTGCACTTGCTTGTCTCTGTGTGATACTCGTTTTTGAATGCAACTGATTTGTAATAGAAATGAAACGGTCGGTCATCATCAGCTCTTAATTCATCAGTGAAGTTTGTATTTACTTGAGACACGGTTGGTGTGGCGCCACGTTAGAACTGCATTAATGATGTTATAATGGCAGCGCCACGTGTTTGGCTTCCCCGCAATTAATCAAGCGGGATTTTATTCCGTGTTGAGGCTCTGCGTTTGAGAGTGCCAGCTCTGGTCAAAATCAACAAATTAGACACTCTACGACCAATCAGAGGCGTTTGTTTCAAGTGCGCCGTAATTAGCCTGTTTATTCCCGATTCAAAAAAAAAAAAAAAGTGCCGTTGTGAGGAGCGATTTCAGCGCACAGACAACCTTGAAGGCCTTTCACACCCACACATGAGTTGTCAGTCATTCTGTCTGATTGTCTTTGGTCGATCTGAAGGTTCGTAAGTCAAGGTTTCACCTTTTGTTGGACAAAGAAAGACGTCTTCTCAGGTTAAGGTCGGTGCAGCTGGGTGGTGTCAAACTAAACGCACCTTTTTTTCCCACAGCAGAGATTTTGACATGTCACAGTTGGAAAAGGTGTTCCAAGTAACATTAACGATGGCTCTGTTGTACTCAAGAGTCCCAGCAGGTCGTGACAGCGTGACAGTCTGCCAGCCGGAACAATATCAGTAGCGACGGGCGGATGAAGCCTTCTGAAGCTTTCAGGCTTTTTTTTGGCTTATGCCAAAAAAAGATTTAAAGCGTTGAACAAACAAAGTGTTGACGTCTGGATTGTCTGTGAAACTTCTGACAGTCCTTCAACGACCAGCACACCTCAGTGATATTTAAGAGTCCCTCCACACAAACAGCATAATGAAACCTCTCGGAGGAAGACAGTTGATCATTAAGTCTCATACTCAAGTTGTTGAATGCTGATTCTTCTGACTGGTGTTCGACCCGGACAATCTGGAGACGAGTCTTAATGATCAACCATCTGTCTGCAGGAAGTTACATTTTGTTGCCTTAAGGCATAAAGTGCAACTCTGTTGTGTGTCTGACATGATTTATTGCAGCAAAAAGTTAAGATCCTTAAAATGGCTCCTACTTCTTCTCCCTCCAGTCGTGTTGTGTGTCCACTGGAGGCTTCATGTTTCCACAACACACTTGTGTTTGGCTTTCAAACTATTTGTGATGTCACAAATTATAGTCTTGAAACAGGATTTTCAACGAGCTCAGGAGAAATTTACACTTTCGGCAACGAATGTGAAAACAGCCTTCTAGTGTCAAAATCTGCCCGGACGTCATTCTGCACAACGAAGCTCAAACATTAAAAGTCCAGGAGGTTCACAATTTATTGCATCTGTTGAGTTTTGTTCAGAAGTGCTGCATTAAGTATACAGTCGTGGTCAAAAGTTTACATACGTACATTTGTAAAGAAAATGTATCTCATGGCAGTTTTCAGTTCCAGTGATTTCTACAGCTCTCATTTTTCAACACATTCAGTTGAACTTCACCGATTCTGTCTAGACGATTTAAAAACTCAGCCAGAGGACGAGCAGAAACTTGTGGATGGCTATCAGAGGCGCCTAATTGAGGAGAAAATGGCCATTGGACATTTAACTAAATATTAGAATTGACTTCATGAATGTTTTTTGTGACAAAGTCGTGTGTTTCACTTAGTCAAAACAGAGAATGAGTTGTAGAAATCACTGTAAGTGCAGACTGCTGTGATGATGTAAGTTATTTACAAGTGTATTCATTCATTCAACCTTTATTGAAGCCTTGAAAAAGTAAAAGTATGAATAAAAAAAACAGACAATAGATGCAAAAATGTGATAACGGGCTGCAGGCTCGTGACTCCAAACCTCATTGTTGATATTTATGCAATATAGTTAACGAGTCACAATGTGATGTAATTAGAGAACGATACATTAAATTAGCCTTTTACTTTCATGACGTTATTACTTGCTGTCGCACTCGAACGTACGTGTAATGTAATTATGTCGACACGTTTCTAAATTACGCTCGTCTCTTCTTATCCTACTAATGTGCCAACTGCAGAGCTTCAGCAGTAAAAACATTCATAATGTACTGAAACAGTCCACGAGACAGACAGAAACAAGCTTCAGAGCGTTGGCACCATCTGCCCGTCGCTACTGATGTGTCGAAATGTCTTCATTGGGGGAAAAAAGGGGCTATTTGCATGATAAAGGTGATTCCAGCCGAACAGATGCAACAAAGCTAACAGGAGTGAGTGACACATTGTAGACGAACACACAAAGTCCTGACAACAGAACTGATCGGGTAGATAAAGTGGAAACACTGCACAGTAACTGTCAGCGCGTTACTTTGGTGCAACTTCATTTTCCCTTTCTGCTGATTGAAAGCAGCGGGCTGATTTAACTCGTCTGCTCCTCTCAGGGTCGTATATGCTCGTACAAACGGCATGGCGACAATTTGGTACAACGAGTCCGGTGACCTCGCATGATTCCCGACACAGTTCCACCCACCTTTAATCCCAACCCTGCTGGAAAAACCAGCATAGACCAGCACCAAAACACTATGCTGGTCTGTGCTGGTTTTTCCGGCAGGCAACTGAGGACTAATCAGTCAGAACAGCTGAAAACACCCGTGTGGTGCTCGAGTAAACCGAGTGGTGACTTCTGTGCTAAACTCTGTGACGTTGTTCTGGCCTGTTTTGTGAATTTGAGTGTTGTAAAGCCAGATAATTGTTCATGTGGGTCCAAAAGTCCAGCAGCAATACCTCCTGTCTGCGAGCGCTGCAGCAAGCCTGCAGTGTGTAACTACAGGTAGAGTTCACATGGTTGTAAATACAAAATAAGAGGTTGTAAAAGTTTATTTTGCATGCTAGAAGATTTGAGATACTCTCTCTGCTGTCAGTTTATTTAAAGCTTATACAAATCAACAAGATTATTCAAATGCATGTATCGAATTCAAAACTTTTTCAACTCCTGCAGCATACTGAAAATAATGTAAATATGAATGAATAGATACAAATGTTTTAAAGGTACAGTGTGTAAAATATAAAGTATGGCTCCAGAAGCTACTGTGGCCCTAACGGACAGTTTTCTAAATACGTACTCGTTCAAAACGTCTACTATTTCTGTTAATTACAGGGATGAGGTAAAGATGTATTTAGTTATTGACTCTAAAACTATAGGTCATAATTCCCCCCCCAAAATATTGGGATCATCCAGAGAAATTATAGATGCACTGAGAAAAATCTTCACAGAGCTTTTTAACTTGGTGACGATCAGACTTCTCCTCAGTTTATCCGTCAACACTCCCAGGCCTAAAGATCTTCGTATGTTATCGCTCTGGTGTGCGTTTCTTTTCCCTGGAACTAATGTACAGCTAATAAACATTGTACATTATCTAGTTTTTAGTAGCGAGGGAAAACATATATAATACAGTCGGTTACTCTGAACTGTCCAGCAGAAAGCAGGACTCCAATCAGCCTGCAAACATTTCTCTGTCCTCAGAGATTTCCAATCTTGGAGAGGAAGCTCAAATGTTTACTCGTGTTTGATGCCGCTGCTTGTCTGGATCTCTTTTTGCATCTTGGAGTTTCTGTTTCTTCGACAGTAATTCATGCTCCTTTAGTTTACTTTTGCATAATCTAAGTAATGTCATCCATCAGGTTTCAAACTACTCACAATTCAGACTGTTTGGCAGGAAACAGCAGCCGCTCGCTCTTCTGTTTGTTTCCCAAAACAAAAGGTCCTCGCTAGTGACAGGTTTGTCCGTTCTGGGCTCCCGTAGAAACATGGCGACCGAATATAAACAGCTTATTCTACGGTTACGACATTTTCAGAAGACCCTATAAAAAAATTCTGATCTGAACCAAAATTTTCATAACAGAAAATGAGCTGTAAGTGAAGACTGCTGTGATATGTTATTGTATATGTATATGTGTATTCATCCCTTCAACCTTTATTTAAATCTCGAAAATAGGTGATTTTTTTTAATATAACAAACAGAAACAACGAACACAATCACAGAGCGGATAAACAGAATAGCAACATAAAAATGATAACAGATAAGAAGCAACATGACAAAACACAAATAACACTGAGGTGCATAAACAATAAATGGTATGTAAACTTCTGACTGTAGATGTTATCATTCAATATGTTTAATAAAATAAGCGTCAAAACAAAAGGTGCTCATTAGTGACAGGTTTGTCCGCTCTGGGCTCCTGTAGAAACATGGCGTCCAGATATAAACAACTCATTCTAAGGTAATGAAAACCGCCGCCACTCTTTATTTTCAGGTGATTGTACGCTAAATAAACCGTAGTTATGAAAATTACATTCCATTTCTGCCCAATCTGTTCTGCTAGTTTCCACTGCATATTACACACTGCACCTTTAATATCCCAAAATAAACCAGACAGACAGATTTGGACGACAATGGCTTCAGAGGAGCTCTGTGGCAGCACACGTAAACAGCATTTATGTGAGTGTCTGTTGGCCTAACGTCTGTGTGAACCAATGCTTTTGCAGGAAGAAGGTGTCAGGTGACTATGAAGCCCTGAACAACCGCCTCGAAACTCTGCCAGAGCAACTGTCTTATGACATCATGGTGAGTGCTGTCCCTGTTTACAATGCACAGAAGAAAAAACAGACACTCCACTTGTGCATCATGGGTCAGATTTAAAATTAATTCCTGTTGCAAACGGCATTTTTACCAGAGTCACGAGCTGGGTTGTATTATTAACTTTGCAGGAACTGATTCTAAAGATGTATATTTTTACTCTAGTGACTAAAAGTTTTGTTTCTTCTTTCCTCCTGCTTTCATGTCCACATTCTGTCACCTGCGTCGTCTGGACCGTTCGGCTGTAAACAGGTGCCGTTCGGCCCTCTGGCCTTCATGCCCGGTAAGCTGGTGCACACCAACGAGGTCACGGCGCTGCTCGGTGACAACTGGTTCGCCAAGTGCTCCGCCAAGCAGGCGCAGAAAATTGTCAGCCACAGGATGAAATGTGAGTCTGTTTTCTGTCCTCTCTGGGATAACACACACACACAAAAAAATGACAGCATTGTGTCATTTTAATGAGCTCACTCAACACTTCTCTCGTTCGCCCAGCAGAGGGCGCCGCTGCATCAAGTCTGAGTTCTAACTTCCTTTTTAGCCTGATCCATTATTTGCTGTGAGACGTGGGGATAAACTTTTGAGATGTTTTATCTGTTCAGTGAACTGTAATGCTGCTGCTAATAACAGCCGGAGCATTCATGATTCTCGACACATGCGGGTCGCTTTATTTCACACGAGGTTAAAAAAGGCACATGAGGGTGTGGATCTGGTATACTGTCGTGGATTCGTTTGTTGCAGGTCGTCACTGCCTCTGTTGTGAAATCCTTAAAATATAAAATACGTGTTTACTCTGACGTGTGTTATGCGCAGTCGTACTTACACACTGCGTTTGCCCCCGCTGCTCATTCCGGGTCTGAAAATCTCATATCGAGTCAAATGGGCCCAAGTAACGATCTCTGATGTGAACATTATTAGAGTGTTTAGTGAAGCAGAAATGTGCTGCCACAGCCCATCCGCAGCCGTCTGGCCTCCCCCCTCCTCCCCCGTCCTCCTCCCATCTCCTGACCCGGCCCACCCCGCTATTACAGAGCTAAGTGCTGTAATACAAACATAGCTAGCTGAAATGTGTCAGACAGCGGCTGAGTTGTCAGGCCTTCTGTGTTTGACCTTTCCTCACTTCCAGTTGATGCACTGACTGGAGGGGCTCCCGATCGCCATGGAAACAAGGGCCCTCTGCTGCTATTAGTAAAAGGGCTTAATTGTTGTCAAGATTTAATGATCCGGAGTAGTATTCAGGGCAGAAGATATTATGAACTGTTTGTGTCATCATTTTTCAATTTTTTCCCCCCAACTTGTTCAGGATTTTAACTCTTTCAGCAGCCGACTGTCGCCGTTTATATTCTTCTTGAAGCTCTCGTTAGCCAGCAGCCAGTTGTTTTTCTTTTTACTTGCTCGATGGGTTTTTTTGTCAGTCTGCCTCCGACTCTCTGAATGAAATTAACATTTTCATGATGATGTGTCTGTTTTTTTGGTTTTTTTTTCTGCAGATGTGAAGAAGGAACTGGATGATCTGTCAAAGACGATGAAGAACTTTGAGGCCAGAGTTAGCCTGGCGAAGAACTTGGAGAGCATGTCGGCCGTACGTTGCTTCACTACAAGTCTTCTCACAGATAACGATGTTGCGTAACACATAAATGGGGACACACGTATTGACTTGGTTTCTTTTTTAGGGCAAAGGAGATTATGTTGACATAAGAGAAGATGCCGGAAACAATGACGCTGCTCTCACCAAAGGTACGTCTGTCAGCCTTTTTCTGCCCTCATTTTACTTGTGCATCTTTTCTTTTGAGGAAGCAAAGAAAGCTTTTAACCTGTTCTTTAATTTGATGTCATGTAAGATAAAGAAAAGGTCAGTCATTTCTCTCCCATCGTGTCTGCTTTGACAGGAAAGCAAAGAATAGCTCATAAACCAAATTCTAAGCCCAAATTGGATGCTGTGCTGGATTTAAAAGAAGAGGAGGAAGAGGAGGAGAATGATGAAGGGAGCAGGAAAAGCGTCTTGACCGAGGAGGAGTTGTGGGCTCGATTGGACGAACTCGAGAAACTGGAGGAGCTGCAGGACGAGCAGGACCGGTAGATGACCATGCTCTCGTCTTTGCAGCCTTCATAATTGGCTACAAATCAAAGTTTGTGACGTCTGTAAAAATGAAAATGTTTGTCCTCCAGGTTATCTGACAACGCAGAAATGAACGGTGAAGACACGTCATCCTCTTCGTCCGAGGAGGAGGAGAAAGAGAAAGAGGGACAGGCCGAGCCTCGGGTCAACGGACTGAGTCTGAAGCCCAGCTGGAGCTCAGCGCCGCACATTAAAGCGCCGCCGAGTCTCGACGGGAAAGAGGATGAAGACGACGACGACGAGGAAGGCGACTGTTTGCCGACAATCTTTTTCTCTCACACAGTCGAACCCAAGAAGGTCAGACTGAGAAATGACTCTGAACATTTTTTACAGATTTGCTTTTTAATTTCTGCTCTGATGCCTGTTTTTTTCTTCACCCTCTTTTGCTGCAGGTGAGAATAAACACTGGAAAAAACACCATGCTGAAGTTCAGCGAAAGGAAAGAACAGAAGGAACACTCGAAGAGGAAAAAGAAAAACGGACACTCGCATCACGAACTCCACAAAATCACAACACCGACCGACATTTACAGGTAAAAAACAAACACTGAACCAACCCGACAACTCGAGATAGAAATTTCAGTTGTAGTTCCTGAAGCTACACACATTCATTGGGTGTTGAGGAGTTCAGGAGCTTCGCAGAGGAAAGAAGCAGCGAATACTTCTGTATCTTGTAAACAGTGTTGAGGTCTGTTTGCTTTGTCAGGCTGTTTGTGGATGTGAAGAACGGGGAGCCGATCCCGAGGAAGTCCATCCTGAAGTCACGCAGCCGAGAGAACAGCGTGTGCAGCGACACGAGCGAGAGCAGCGCCGCCGACTTCGACGAGCGGCGGATGATCGGACGCAGCTTCAGCCACGACGAGGCGACGCACAGCGACACCAGTGACGGCATCACGGAGGAGGACAGTCCCACGGCGGTCCCGCTGCACCCCAGCAGCAGATTTGAGGTTAAAAAAAACAAAACAGAAAACGACATCTCCGTCTAGTTTCTTGTTCTTGGTCTTTTATCTCAATTACAGCGCGGAAGAAAACTGTAATACATCTTTATTATGAAACAGCTTATGAAAACTACACATTTGAGCCTCAGATCCCCTTAATGAGAACATAACAAAACTCCCACAGAAACCTCTTCAAGTTAAAGCGGAAGCTGCGTGTGGTCCAACAGTCATTAACTGTCAGTCACAAGAGGCCGTATGAACACGTAGACGAGTCATTAAAACAGGAGAAACTCTTCTTCTTTAGCTTCAGCCTGTAATGTCGGACCAGTCTGAGTGAAAGTGAAAGTGATCAGTTGTGGTTTCTCTCTCTCTCTCTCTCTCCTCTGAAGGCTTTTTCCGGCACGGTGGTAGAAAAGGACCCGATGCCTTTGGTGGTCCCACATCTCACCATCGCTCCGCCGGCCCTGCCGACCATCCTGGAGAGGAAGCAGGAGGAGGTGGCGCCCGACCCCCCTCCGCCCCAGGAACCCCCGAAGAGGGTGTCGAAGTTTAAAGCTGCCAGGTTGCAGCAGAAGTGACTGTTAACAAGCAGATAATATGATTTTTCACAATAACTTCTTGTTTTTTTAAAAAAGCCTTTGTTTCTTTTCTACGACTGACGAACGGGACACACAGCAGAACTTCCTCCCTCTCCTGGTTTCTTTCACGTTCACCCGTACAGGGTTTCTGTTGTTGAGTCGGACTGTTCGATGAGAAGAAGCACAGCAGCGACGTTAACGAATAGCGACTGTAACTTTTTAACACTGATAAACGCTCATCTACTCCTAACGATATAAATGGCGCTGAACTGCTTTCCTTTCCCGTCTTTCTCCCGGGCCTGTCTGACCTGATCGCTGTCCGTCTCTTGTTCACCGTCGTCGGCTCCTCTGTTGATTCGTGCTTCTGCCGGTCTCAGGTGGAGCTTCTAGGCTTCGCCGCTTGTGATGAGTTGCCTTGTTTTGTCTCTACTGATCATTAAACACAATCAGGTGCCCGTTAGTGCTCATTTTACCTTCCCTCGACCTGCCTAATGAATGTATGTATTCCTTCGTGACGAGCTTTATGTAAAGACAAAAAAAGAATATTGATGGAAACTAAAAGGACAATAAAAGATTTTGGCTAAAAGTGTCGTTCCTTTTAATATCTTGTTGATTGATGTTCTGCCTTTAGTCACAACAGAAATGTGGTGCAATTACACACCATGACTGTGAAGCGATGGTGTGTAATCGTAGCACATTTTTGCCCTCTGATATCGTGTAAATGTCGGTTTTTAAACTGCAGGCTGAGCTAATGATGCTCTTTTATGAATCACTGTCACTCCTTGGGAGTTTTCTTGTGCGGTTTAAAACGTGAGGAGTTAAAGCAAAAGCACCATCTCTGCGTACTACAGCCAAACTTTGTAAGAGAGCAATAACATTTAATCAAAAGCTGCGAAGCAAACTGAACACAAAATGCCTTTTCCCCCGTTAGTGAACGTACAATCAAAGTGCAGTCCTAATGTGAGAGAGGGGATTTCAAAGGCAATCACTGTGGCGACAAATCAAATTACGCACGGGCCCAAAAAACACATTTAAAGTCTGATCTAGAGGTCTGCAGTTGGTGGTTTCCGTCAGTGAGCTGTAGAAAAGGGCGCTGGATATAAAACAGCTGCACAGCTGTGCGATTTGACATGTGGATTTCGGGAATCGCTGTGACATCACTGACTGTAACGCTTGAAGCTCTCAGTTCTGATTTAATTAGCGAATTCTTTAAATTTTTTAAGAAATTAAAAGGAAAAGTCCTCCTTCCAGTCAGAACTGTGACACACACACTGACAGTACAAGTTGTGAATTTAGTACAACTACATCAGCAATTCAGCAATACTTAATACTTGACATATTCACCGGTGTGTTCGTGCGTTCGAGGCACTTCCCAACGGTCACGTGACGAATCTCAGGGTTTGTGAGATGATTAACTGTGAAAGGAAAGAAGAAGAAACACATTTGTCATCTGTTACATTTTGGATAATTTCACCTCCAACAAATTATATGAAATTATAAGAAAGAGGGGAAACAAGGGAACCCAAAAAATCCTGCTGTGGTTGAACATTGAGCACATTTTTATTTATTTTTTTGGATGTTGCCACCAACCAAAAAAGTTTACAAATGTCAGATTTAGTCTTCAACAGTGTGTTTGTTTGTTTTTTTCATGTTTTTTAGCAGCTTATATAGGCTTCATGTGTTTGTCTTCATCTGAAAGTGAGTTCAGCTGTCAGATAAACGTGGTGGAGTTAAAAGTCCTGCATGTTTCTCCTCAGAAACCTGTTGGAGAATAAGTGAAAAGTAAAAAGACGTACATTTGACTCATATTTAGTGGAAAATGTCACCTTACACTTAATTCTATATGATTTCAGTTCACTTATTTTGAAAGTGGCTTTTTTCCATTGTTAGGGTAACATTTTTATTTTCCTCCTCCTCCGGCTGACAGTTTGGTCTGCGGTCTGCGAATGTTTGGAGTTTCTTACAATAATCATTTTCAGCCCCGTGATTAATATGTTTAGCAGAAGAAGGGATTTGTTTTTTCTCTCCTTCCATGTAACTGAGACAGACGATCACATTGTTTGATGTAGTTTAAGATTTTTTTTTTCTTTAGTGGGGCAACTCTCACACACACAACCCTTCACTTCCTCTACTTCCCCCCACACACACACACAAGCAGCTTTAATTAAAGCTGCAGCTTGTGAGTTGAAAGGCTATCACTCCCCTTTTAGTTAAATGGTGGGAGTGCAGGTCTCTGATAAGAAGCTTTTAAACAGGTCCTGAGGTGACTCTGCACCCCCCTCCTCCTCCTTCATCAGGATTATTCCTCCAATATGAAAATCCAGGTAGCATGAGACAGATTAGGCAATGCTTAACATGCTAGCGTTGTGTTGGTGAGACACGGATCAATGGACTTATGTAGGTTAAGCTGTGAAGGTATATATGCCAGAACACAGTAGAACCACATCACAAAGAGATCTAGCATACAAACTATGTAAGAGGTCCGAACACGCACACACACTCACACACACTAGATCTACATTTCAGGGATTAAGAGGGATTTTAAGAGTTGTGTGATGAAGGAATCAAGCAGGTATTGTTTTCCCGACAGGTGCTCGGGCCTGAGAGGAGGAGAGGAAGAGTTGCACTTAGCTCCAAACGTCAGAGGGACGGATTAAACAGCAGCAGTCCACGTATCTGCTCCACCGCTTATTTTGCACATCTCGTACCTACATCATTTACTCTCGCAGCCTAAAACGGGAGCTGTTTTTTTCTTTTTTCGGTTCCTCGCTCGCTCCACTAATGAACCTCGGGTGGAATCACAGGAAAAAAGAACGAATGTTCAGGTGATCCACAGTGATATCACAAGTCTGCAGCTTCATGACACTTTGATTCTCACATCCTGCTCAAAAACTACACACCACAAACTCATTAAAACTTTAATGCTGTTTTTTTGGGGGGTATCTTGTATATTCATCAAAAATGTCCTTTTTGAGTTATCATTAATGGAGCTGAAACGACCGATGGATGTACAGAAAATTAACCGTCAACTTTATGGATAATTATGTAATTGTTTTAAGTAATAAAACATAAAACAAATTTTGTCTTTGCGCGATAATTAATTACATTTCTGTGGTCTCGTTCATATAAAACATGCAGTCTGAAGACATCCTGGGAACTTTTTCACTGTTTCCTGACCAGACAATTCATTGATTAATTGAGACAATCCAGAAATACCAGATTACCACATAGAAATCATTACAAAGGCAACTATAACTGGAAACCGTCTGGTGGAAAAAGTACTGCATCATTTTGTCATTTTTGTTCAAACACACTGTATTTCTTGGCTGTGAATGATGTGAATCTAACTGCCACTTGAGTGATTTCAGCAGCGTGAGGTCGCTGGTGGCTGGTTTTAGTTTTGCACTCTGTAACCTGTAACTGCTGCATTAACATTAACTCGCTTAAGTTGCTTCTGGCAGATAAACTGAAAAACAAGTAAGTTAAAATAATGTAATCCAACAGCCATTGTACGGAAGCCCTGAGGGGCAACAGAGATGGCTTTCAAGTTCAATTTTTTTTTCATGTGTTGAAACAAGTTTAAAAAAAAGAATTTTCACCCATTTCACCCCATTTATTCATGTTTCACACACGAGGAAAAATATATTTTTGCGAGTGAAAAAATATCTTTATAAAAAAAAAAATTCCACTCAGTTTGACACATGAAAAAAATACTTTTTTTCTTGTGTTGAAAGGTGCTTAAAAAATACAAATAAAAATACATTTTAAAAAAATTCATTTCTTTTTCATTTCAATTCTTTTTTTGCAAGTGTAACTTTTTTTCACTTGCAAAAAAAACGAATTTTGTTTTACATTTATTTTTTATCTTAAAAAAATGTACTTTTTTCACTCAGTCCAACATCTGAAAGGTTTTTTTTTTCACTCATCTTGAGGCAAGAAGAGTTTAAAAAAGAGAATTTTCGCCCATTTCACCCCATTCATTCAGGTTTCACTCGTGAATTAAATATATAATATATTCTTGCAAGTGAAAAAATATTTTTTTAACTCAGCCCAAGACATGAAAAAAAAAAAAACAACACTTTTCTCTATCCAGGAATTTTACTTTCCATGTGTTGAATGGAGTTAAAAAAGAGAAATTTCAACCATGAAAACATTTTCTTCACTCGGCCCGACACATGAAAAAAAAAAAAAATTGGATCAGTATTTAAGAGGTCATATGATGCTTTTAGGAGTTTTTGCCTTTTCTTTATTGTGTTTCGAAGCATTTTTGTACATGAAGAAGAGGAGTTAGAAGAGGAGCTGTCTCCCACAGAAAACACTCCTACACTTCCTGAAACACCTGGTTTGGAATCGAGCCTCTACTTCCGTAACTTGCGTGAATCACTATGTAACAGGCGTCATATAAAAATATATATTTATTATAAAACATATTCACTCCAGTCAGTCAGTAAACATATAGTTGCTACTAGTGTAGTGCTGTTATTTTAGATCACACTACCTCGCTGGGCATGAACCACCCGACTACCTCTGATTGGCTACATCCAGAGTGCAACTCTCACCAAAGATCAAAACGGAGATGTCTCACTCTGTGGCCAAAACAGAGCGCTCAAGACACAGTGTGTGTACAGAGATGCTGCATAATGTTTTTAAATTTGTTTTATTAAAGTATGTAAACCTGTTTCACTAGATTATCCAAATAAAACCATGAATATGACCTCTTTGAGCAGGTGAATGTGGAAAACAGTCTTCTAGAGTCCAACTCTGCACACAGTGAAGCTCAAACATTCAACTGGAGCAACAAGAAGAAGAAGAACACATGTTTGACCGGAGGGGGGCTTTAAATCATGGTATGACTAGGTGTGCTGCTTGATAATAAACTGCAACAGATGGGGTGCTTTTACATCCAGTGCAAAAAACAAAAAAGTAAGCACCTGCTGCAACATCTGAATGCAAATCCACACAACAGCAGCCGAACTAAGGACCTGTTGCTGTGTCGGTGTCCTTTATGTCGTTCTCCTCTTTTGATTTTCAGACTTTTGAGTGTGTCGAAGAATTTCTCTGAGAGCAAAAGTTTGGAAAGAATTCTTCACTTCACTTGTGTGAAGTACAAGTCAAGGTCCCCCCTACTTTCTTGGAGAGAGAGAGAGAAAAAAAAACCCTCCACAGTGAAGGTCAGGAGGGTGGTGGAAATGTGATGTTACAAGCATCTAATTAAGCTTCCATAATAAAGCCATTTAACTACCAAAAATGCAGCATCATCGAGGTTTAGTCGCCCTGAAAGGAACGCAGACAAACAGTTTGGGCACATGAAGGAAGAAGCAGGCGTGTGAACGCAGCCGGTGTCTAAATCTGCATGTATGTTGTGTTTAAAACGAGAGCACGTTTAAAAGATCATCACACCGAGTCAGGAGTCAGTTTATAAACGATATAAAAGTGTTACTCCTGCAGGCAAATGTGACAGATTTAACACATGACGCTTCCCAAACGCGTCGATTGACGAGATCTGCGTCCTGAAGACGGCAGTGCACATTTTTACGCACGGTGCCAAATCTGTTACACTTACACACCAGCGGCCAGATGAGGGAGACATACGGCTTCGGGACATGTCGAAGTATCCCGAGTACATTTTTTTTTTCCTCATAAGATTTCATTACCTCTTTCTTCATCTGGGAAATACTACAGAGCGAAAAGCGCGCGGCTGTTCGCGTCCGGCGAGAGCGTAAAAAACCCCAAATCTCACCACCTAAAAAAAAAAAAACAGGTGAAGAGGTTGTTTGGTTTTTATTCAGGAGAGGAAGCGACAGTTCAGGAGGAAATCTGGGTCCGACTGTGCGCGCTGCATTGGGCGTCTGTGATAAAGCGTGTGAAGCGTTCAGTCCGTCAGTCAGCAGTCAGTCATCCAGTTCCACATCACTCTGCTGCCCAACTCCAGCTGTCAGCCCCGGACAACCTCCGCCGACCGGCCAGGTAAGAGAGACATCACCGCTCCATACTGAAGGTGTTTCTTTTTTTACTCAAGTCGATTGTGAGAAGTTTTGTGACGAGCCGGATTGTGACAGACTGTTTTTGCCTGTTGGCTTCTGTTGGTCGGAGGTGAAAAAGAAAGTAAATGCGTGCGGCTGAGAGATTCAAGAAGAAAGAAGTGATTTATTGTGTTTACTGGGTGTTTATATCCGCACATGTGATCCATATGTCCTTTAAAAACGACCGTCTATCACATGTTATATGAGGCCATAATGTTCGTCTTTAATTTCATATTAATATATTATTGAAAAAAAGGGAAAAAAAGGAAAGAAAAACATGAAGTTCCGGATACACCAGACTCCATGCAAAATTCGGGCTATTTAAGAAGTTGTTTGTTTGAGGCTGGGTATAATGATGCAAGGTGTGTGTGTGTGTGTGTGTGTGTGTGTGTGTGTGTGTGCATGACAATGTGCAGGTGATTAAACACACTTACACTTCTCTCTCACACACACACACAGATTATTATTTTTTTTGTTAAAGTTGCACCTTTAACAGCTGTAACATCTTCTGAACGGGCCGAGCTTCAGATATTGTAACCTTTATCTGTTACTGTCACCTGTACAGAGTGGCACAGCTACTTTCAAAGCCACCCTCACCCTCTGCCTCCCCCTCACCCTCACCCCTCCGCCCCCTTCCTCCTGTTTCCAAATGCTCTCCTTTGAAGCGATGATGCCCCATCTGTCATATGTGAGCAAAGAGAGACCATGCTCTGCTCTTCTCAATTACTGAATTCTCCTCATGCCAGCTCCGGTGGGACAGGAGGAGGAGCAGGTGGGTGGCAGTCAGTGCGATCAATCAACATGAAATATTCAGCTTTGAATATACACATCATTTACTGCTGCTGCTGCTGCTGCTGCTGCTGCTGCTGGCCTTGTTAGAAAACACCCCCATCCCCAAAAAAAGAAGGTGGAGTTTTTGTCTGAGGTGTTTTATTTTTTCTGACTGGGTCCATGTGTGTGCTGCTACACACTTCCTGATTTTTTTTTGTTTGTTTTTGGGGTGGGGGGGGGGCTTTGCTTTCTGTGTCTGTTCAGGTGACACCATCTTGTAAAACTATCCCCCCCCCCCTTTTTTATGGAGGCTGGAGGGGCGTTTGAAATGATCACCACGACTGGGAGGAAATGAGAGGAAGGGAGGGACGGTGCTTGGATGAAACTGTATTAAATGTAGCGCCACGGCCGGTTTCTCATTATGCTGCAGTAAATTCATGCAGCTTACATGACAAAGCCCCGCTTGGCAACTTTCTCCTCCCCCCCCAAACCCCCCGACAGAGGCACTTGTTTGAACACCAGGCACATGATTTGAATATCTGTAATCCACGCTGAAATCAACAGGCCAGATGAACTTTTTGGCACCCTCTCACCCAACACATTGAGAAGGATTTTCTCCCTCCAACCCCCCCTTCCTAAAAAAAATACATAATAATATAAATGCCTCAGCTAACTGAGACTTAGGCTTAAAATCACTCCAAGGAAGAAAAACAACAACAAAAAGAGGTAAAAGTTGTTTGTCTTTCCCCTCCAACTCAGACGAAAACAATCCAAACCTTCTCCAATCATTCAAACTCTTCAGGAAACTTTTAATCTCCACAGTTTCTTGCCTTGCGATAATAATATCTCTGTGATGTTGCCTCGTGAAATTTGCCCGAGTACCATGGCCCTAAGTATTTGAGCTATGAGGCAATACAGTGAAAAGCATAGCCCCCTCGTATGAGAACACAACAGTGAATAATTAATAACCTTGCTCCCAATTCCAGGAAAACAATAGCATATTGTAGGAACTCTGCGCTAATTTAACTAGAGGAAAAAAAAAAAAAACAGTCGACAACTTCGACAAAATCCGGAATGCAGCGCCATTGTTTTAAATCACGTCTGCGTGAGTTCTGGTCTAGTTTCTCTGCAGCCACACTTGTGTGCACGGCCCTGCTGCATGCGGGTACACTGTAGCGGTGCATGCTGCATGATATTGTAGTGTAATGTTGTTTGCCTTTGAGATTAATCAGAAACCATTAAATACCCCTCTCTCTCTCCCTCTCACCTGCTGGCAGTGTGCGAGGTGGAAGTGCACATGCAGGAAGCTATTTTCCACAGGCCTCCTCTCCTGGCTGTCAGCTCCCATTAAGGGGGAAGGTGTCATATCTGTAACACAGCTGAGTGCAGATGGCAGAGTGGAGGGGATGGCTCACCGATTTAAACAATGATTAATGAACAGAGATGGAAAACAAATTACATTGGACTATTGGAGGCAGGGAATTGTTTTTATGAAAATGTTAATTGTGTCTGCCAGGCTGATACCAGGAGTGGGGGAAGGGTGGAGTGAGGGCAAGGCAGCGAGGCAACCATGGGGCTACTGATAGGACGTCTACTACTCCCCTGGCTCAGATTATTGGCGTGTCTCAGCATGCGATGTTTAGTGCCGTACCTTGGCTTTAAGACCTCTAATGTGCCATAACTCTCAAGGTTTGGCTTTTTATGATGAACCCCATGAAGAATTGTCGCCCACCACTGCACCAATTAGCGTTATCTCTAATAATAAGTGGTTGTAAGTGACGAGAGAAGGCGCCCTGTTCTAGTTGTAATTATTGCAGGCGGGTGCAGCTGCACTACTTAGGGAGATGATGATAATTATTTTTCTTTTTTTTTTTTTCATTGCGGGTTGATTATTTAAGAGCATCATACACTCATCAGAGTAATCAGGAGAGAGTGATTAGTGAAAATCCACGAGGCTAACAGCTGCCACATTAAACACTTGCCTCTGTTGCCAACACACGGAGTCAGACGAGCCCTTCCACAGGACAGAGACGAACGCAAGCACTTCACCTTCAACTCCAGGACCACATGTGTTTGTTAGAGAGTCGAGGCTCAGGGCGCTCAGAGAATTAGAGTCAACACCAGCGCTCCTGTGAAAAGGCGTGTTTGTTGTGCACCAAGGTCAGTCTTCAGTGCTTTAGATTCACACAGCTCCGAGGAGGGAGGCAAAGTTTGATATGGCATTTTTTTGATTTTTGGGAAGTGTGGGAAAAAGAGATAGTCGCTGCAGTGACCTTGCGCTGCGCCTCCTCCTGAACTGTTGCCTGTAACGCCGAAAAAGCAAGTAAAACGTTGAGTGCTCTCTGCGAACGAGATGATCTGACACCCAGCCCGACACGTAATCCATAAAAAAACAAAAAAAAACAAAAACCAGCCCCTCGATTGGCGCTCGTGTGCCACGGCCATGTCCGGCGTTCACGCTGCGTCGCTCGCCGCTGTGGAAGGCCCGCTAAACTAAGGGCTAATTCTCTTAGCCCAGATGTTGCCTGAGCACAGTCCTGGGATCCCACTGGGTTGATGAGCTCAATCAGTGAAATGATGAAAAGATGATTTTGTCCCTGTAATTACAGTGTGTAAACTACTTAGCTAGGATTGCAAAGGAAGTCATTTTCTAATTACGCTGGTACCCCGTTGTCTAATGGTGGATGTTTTGTTGTTTTAGAGAGCGCAGGAGAGAGAGAGAGGAAGACTGTGTGTGTGTGTGTGTGTGTGTGTGTGTGTGTGTGTGTGTGTGTGAGAGGAACTTCATGAGGGGTCTGTGCTCTGCTGCTGCTGCGGCGGAAAAAAGACCATCACAAGGGCAAGATGGCTGCCAAATGAGAGTTCATTGAATTATCAGCCCAGTTAATGTGCCTTGGATTATGCTCTTTGTTTGTCAGTTTTTTCCTGTAGATGCCATAGCTTAATGAGATACTGTAAGTGGCATTACCAGACTCCTGCTGTGATTTTGTGATGACTCGTTTAATGACTTTTTTGTTTTTAGTGCCTCCGAGTGCTTTAGCTGCCGAAAGTAGACACAGTTTTTTTTTTTTTCCCTCAGTTTTTACTTTGCAGGCGAACATGAGCGCGAAGATGAAATCCCCCCTCGTCTCTTTAAACGATATATAGTGACGAGCGTCCCCTGCTGTCTCCCCGCGCCGGAGGAAAGTTGCGCTTCTCGAGAAAAAGCAAAAAACGCGTCAGTATGTTGCGGACTGAAGAAGCTCCGTTCTTTTGAAGGTCTGTGTGAGTTCTGTTGGAGCTGGCCGCCGTCCTGCCGGGCCCAACCATCTGATGCAGCCTACACCATGTGGATATGCTTCTCTCGTGCAAGGCATCCCCTACGCACCCCACACTGTTAACACACCCCATCGTACGCCAAAGCTTTGTTTGTGTCCAGAAAGAACAGGTGGTCTGTGCAAACAAGAGCAACTGTTTACACATTAGTGATTTAAAATACATTCTATATGCACATGTCTGTGTGTGTGTGTGTGTGTGTCAGAGTGGGTGTCTCTGCATGATGAGACTGAGTTGAGGAGACGGTGTTTATAAATCCTCGCGATTCATTCTGAAGGCATCAGAAGAAGCTCGTGAATGCCAAGTTTAACTACGACACGCAGGCGCTGTACTGATGCGATCACGATCCTGCAGAAACATTTAGTCGTCTCCACATCTCTGCATTAATGTGACTCTTAAACATTTTGACAAAGAAGGAAGAGAATTTGAGATTTTCCAGAAAAAAAAACTCCCTACAGGTACAAACACAGCTGGTCACCGCAGAGCAAAACCTGCTGTTTACAGTCTGACTTGCAGCTCAGATACCCTGTAGCTTTCAGTACGTTGCCAGAGGAACTTTACCCCCCTCCTCCTCCCTCTGTTGCATTCAATGCCACTAATCTGCAATACTGAACGAGACAAACAAAATGAATCGAATGCCTCCTCTCGCTGAACGCGTGGAATAGCTGACTGCACATCGCGGCTGCGCCACATGCACGCCAGATTTATTTTTGCGGGGCACGAGCCAGATTTCTGATAGTTGTTAAAGGAGTGGCATAGATTTACTGCATCCACAACAAATGTGTATGTATTCCTTTATGAGTTCTTTAGCTATTACTCACAAGGAGCTAGTTTGTCAGTGCTGTGTGTGCTCTTTCTGTGCTCTGTGCTCCCCGCAGTAATGAATGGTGCTGGTTAGACTATTCTGTCTCCGTCAGGCTTTTGGGGGGCCTACAGAGGAGCTCCTATAGGGTTTCATTAATCTGGCTGTCAGAAAGTATATGGGTGCTATCTTTTGTACAGGTCATGGTGGGCAGCTGTGTTACCACTGCCCTCTTCCTTCCACTGCCTCTTCATCTCCTGACAGGGCAGCACAGGACGGCCGGCCGGCTGATTGGGTGGGTGGGTGCGTGGGCGGTGTGAGACGCAGGGGGCACGGTGCGTGGCACGGGGCTTTTTACTGTTTGCACATAAGCCCGCTCTGTAATAATGAATGAAACTGTTGTTATCTGCACGCTGGGACGTAATGGAATTCCAGGAATGTTCAAAGTCATGATCTCACGTTATGTTATTTTGATGTAGGCAGAGCCGCATTTCAAAGAACGTGGGACCCTCGGCTGTATCGTCGCACGGTGTCGTAGTGTGTCGTTAAACATGTTTCAGGAGGATATCATCGTCGATCACGTGCTGTAGGAGCGAACGGCGTGTTTTATTAGCATGTCAGCCAGAAAAAAACTATTCCCAGCCTGCACGAAGACAGAAATCAGAAGGACAAAACACAAAGTTAAATAATCTAACTTTCAATCTTCCGCTAGTCTGTAAAAACATTTCTGGAGCTTCACAACCAAACAGCGTTTTCGACATTCTCCTACATAACTGAAGTAAACTGGCACAACTGACAGAAAACATAATGCAGGTCGTCCGGTGTTACCCAAGTCTACAGAAGTCCTGAGATCCAAAAGCTACAGTGAAGATTTCAGCTTTAAAGAGGTCGTGAATAAAGTCTTTTCCAAAGACTTTGGGGTTTTCTGGAGACTTGAATTACGCCGTATGGAGCCAGTTTTGTATTTTTTTATTTTTTGCAACACTGTTTTTTCTGTCAAGCTCCAGAAATGTTTTGTCGACTACAAAGCTTCACCTGATTTTCAGGCTGGATTTCCCCTTTTGGGTCAAATTAACCTTTAGCAAATTTTGTGTGTGTGTCGAGTGTTTCAGGACTCTGTCGACCCGTTCTGAGGAAGACTGATACTCTCAAATCTAAAACCGAAACGTTTGATTAGTCGTGATGAGCGATTAATTGGTCTGAGTGATTCATTCAGAAAAAAAATGTATTCCACATCGTTTTAACTCGAGCTTCTTAAATGTGAATATTTCTTTACTTTGGGTTTTGGACAAAACACGACGTCATCTTTGGGAAAACACAGATAAAAACCAAAGAAGCGATCAATCAATTGAGAACGAAAACAATGAAAATAATACGTAAAATACAGAAGAAAGATATAATATTTGTTACATATTATGTTATAGAATATTAGCATCTTATCACCATCCTTTCTGCCTCTGCTGGCCTATAGATTATCTTTATTTTGGGTGACAGTAGACGGGTTGCTGTGACTGTTGGTTGCAGGCTCATTTCGATGTTTGTGCTGTGCGTTCGTAGCTTTCAGCTCAACCATCCACATAAATTATGAATGCTTTGTAACCGCTGTTAAAAAGAAATATGAAATATGCACTTCTGATCTATAAATTTCAGCCATGCGTTTCATTCCACTGTCAACTCTTTATGGATTTACAATATTGTCCATCCATCCTATCTGTCAATATGCCGCAACTACAGAAAACTGGAAAGATTACACTTCCACCCTCATGCAGATTAGATACTAAAACACAGAATCTTCAGGCTGACTGCGGTAAAAAATATAAACGTAACGATGTTTGATATCGTCAGATCTGAAATCATCCAGAATGCACAGCTCCCATGGCTGGTTTAATTGTGTATGTGTCACATTTTTCCCCCCCTTTTTTTATTGCCTGCGCTAAATCACACCTGCTCCTTGTTCGTCTGAGCGCGGCCACACCTAAGAGGCGAAACTGTGACACGATGCTTAATAACAATCAGGCTCTCTCTCAATCTGCACCGAAAGAGCCTAATCCACTCCGACAGAGAAAACACCTGATGGCCCTGCATCCTGTTCCCATCTCCACCGATTCCATCATAACCTGTGCACGCACACACACACACACACACACACACACACACACACACACACACACACACTCAACACACACGCACACACACTCACACACACAGACTCACACAAGCGTTGACGGCTTTATGCCTCCTCGGTATGCTTAGTTAATCAGAGGAATACCACTTTAGCAAATATGAAGTGGATCTAGTGTATGCTAATACCATTCGCTCACTTTCTCCCTGTCAGATATGATTAGGTCAGGTCCGTATCCCTACATTGATCTGAGCTGGGAGCAGACGCGTGGCTCACGCTGCTTCATCTGTGTGGGTTTGTCTGCAACATCTTCACGACTGACTGAGGACGGCTGTGGACTGTAGGCAGCAGCAGGAAGCTCAGACTTCTCACCTCTGACGTTTTATCAAAGACGGCCTTCAGTTGGGACTTAGTATCACGGCATTTCATGACACTGCTACGAAATCTGATCAACAGGCCTGGTGTGCATGGACGCGAATTTTGTATATGTTTCGTGACTCCCGCTGAACAAACGCTACATTTAGGAGCAGCGCTGGAGTCACAGGGAGGCGGTCAGGATGGATGCTGTGTGCAAAACGTACAGCAGTCCTGTGGTCAGGTTTCGGCAACAAAAGACGTTGTGGTTGAAGCTGCTGTAAGCGTAGTTGTGATATTATCTAACTTCCTGCCCACTCAGAAGTCGCCTCCCTCCTCTCTACGTCACCACTCCTACACGACTCCTTCCTTTTTGTTTTGTTTTTTTGGAGCAGCTCTCTTTCCTTCAAATGGTTTTCTTTACCTGCCATGTTTTGTAGCATAAACTGTCAGCGGGAGCGCTGGAATTAGTTCCACCATAAACAAGCGGATCCTGTTCTCTGCGTGTTCACAACCAGACGGGACCGCCTCTTTACGGGTTCTCTGTTCTGATTGGATAAAGCGGGCAGGGATACTCTTTGACTGCGTGACTGGGGGGTAGGAGAGACACACTCTCTAATTACTGTTCGAGCTATTTAACACTCATTAAATAAGAAAATTAACCTGCCAGATGGTTTGAGGTTTGGCAAAGATCATTTCAGATTGTGAAACGGTCACAAAATGTAATTTATAGGATTGATTTGGTAAACGTGACGCGGTTGTATGTGAAGAGAAATCAGTTCGTTTAACACTGATGACATTAAACTCAATGATTTGTGTACATGAAGAGGTGATGTTGGGTTTATAGTTCAGGTTAGTTTGATTTAGTTTATTTGTATTTAGAATTTGAAGTAAAACACACGTGCAGGTGAGGTAGAAAACCGTGACCGACTCCAAGCTAGCAGACGTACCCTAATGTCTATAAATGAGGACTTAAAAAATGCAAAATAAAACAGAAAAGTTGCATGAGTAGTTTCATGATTTTGGCATTTAATGTCTTTGTAGGCGGTCGTGTTTCACACGCGTTGCTTCCAGGTAACCAGATGTGACGGGCAGTTAAGAAAGAGCACACATGAGTTGATTCATAAAGGGAAATGAAGACATACAATAGCCAAAGTTATTTTGATAAGATGCTGCAGACGCAAAGGGCATGTGAAGTTGATCAATCATTATTGATTGGGTGCAGCCTTCAGATTGGATACACTGTGCAGTGTTACACATGCGAGGCTTCACTACGACAATCACAGTTCAAGTGACCGTAATCCTTGAAAAAGAGTGCGAGAGGGTTGAGAGAAAGGACGGGAACATCCTCTGTTGTCTGCTGCCTGTTCTGGCACGAATGCCAAAGAATTAAGAAATATGAAGTGGATCTGCTGACATAATCATATAATTTGCTCACTTTTTTCCCTGTCAGATATGATTAGGTAAGTGCCATATGGTTACATTGATTTGCGATGTAGCGCTCGGAACAGGCTCGCACTAGCCTCGGCTGCCAGCTCTTTATCTGCGTGTTGTTGTGTACATCATTTTCATGACTGACTGAGGTTGCAGTCCAGGATGATGTAAGCCTGTGTTAATTCAGTGTGGACAGTGCCGGCTTTGTTCTGTGCCCTTTGGTGCTGCACTGGAGCTGCGCAGGGCTCGCTTATGTGACCTCTACCATTGTAGCACGATGTGAATTTGAAGCTTTGTTTTGCTGCTACGGTGGAATCAAACAAAAAAAAAAAAGAGAAGAAAAAAAAAAAAGCTGGGGCGTGAGAGAAGTGAGGCATATTTTCAAGCGTTCCCATTTTGATATTCTGTCTTTAACTCGAGTTTGCATGTTTGCATCATCAAGTTGTTTATTTTTCCTGAGCACTCCTGTGACATAATTATCCCGGTAAAGTTTTATTCAAATATGCAATAAGACCTGCAGAAAAAAAAACTTAACTCTCCTACTTTAATCTTTTTTTTTTTCCTCCTTTCGAAAGCAGTTCAAGATTTGTGAAATGCAGAGGAAGGCCCGAGTTGAAGCAGACAGTCTTTGATGTCTGTGCTGCTTTTGTATTGTGTGTCAGTACAAAATGAGATCAAGACAATGATTCTCACCTTAGCCTTTTACTAAAGATGAGATATTTGTTGAGGAAGCCTTTGTGGTTTCGACTTAATCAGCATTTTCTTAGTCTCCAACAATAATCTCAAACCACAAGCATAGTTTACACAGGATGAGGAGAGTCAGAACATACTTTGCTCTATTTCCTGACCTATTTGTGGTGCATCACTGGCATTATACAGCAGTTGCAAAAGTACAGATTTAATTCAGTGACATCTCATAACCCCGCTGACATTTAACGTGCATTTTGATGAACTTATCAGGCTGGTAATGAATGTTTTCAGGTTTCAGTTTAGGGTTGATTTCGGTCTTGGCAGAATTGGAATGCATTAAATGTTTCTTTTTGTTTTCTCTTTAGGTCTGTGCTACAACAGAGAGACGCTTCATCTGAACAACATGAATCCACATCCTGTTTCATGTGAATAAGTGCAAACAGTCAGCATTACAGCTAACTGATAACCTTCTGACTGTCCCACATAGACACCCCTGACCACCATACTGTAACACCGGCCCAGTCCCTGAGAAAGGACAGCTTCATTACCCCGTCCACCGATCCAATTAGGAGCCAGATGGCGCTTCTGGCCAATCAAATCATGGATGCGAGGATCCTCAGCAGTATGAACGGGAGAGCAGAGCTCTCCCAGTTCTTGAGAGTCACCAATCAGAGCATCGTCTCCCAGGTAAATTCCACCCAGGATGACAGCCGCAAGAACAGGAAGTACCCGTGCCCGCTGTGTGGAAAGCGCTTCCGCTTCAACAGCATACTGTCCCTTCACATGCGCACGCACACCGGCGAGAAGCCCTTCAAGTGCCCGTACTGTGACCACAGGGCGGCGCAGAAGGGCAACCTGAAGATACACCTCCGCACTCACAAGCAGGGCATTCTGGGTAAAGGCCGTGGGCGCATTAGGGAGGAGAACAGGTTGCTTCATGAGCTTGAGGAAAGGGCGATATTGAGGGACAGGCAGACGCGAGGTGGTCATGTTCAAACATCCAGTATAAACCAACTTCAGAAGCCCCTTCTGTCACAGACTGTCCCGACTCAACCCTCATTCTTAACCAACTCTGGCGCTCCGGACAGCCAGCCGCATGCCTCCACCTCTCCGCAGGCGACTGCCATCCCTGATGATCCCATCCAGCCCCAACCCAACAGCTTCCGCTGCTCATTCTGTAAAGGAAAGTTCAGGAAGCGGCAGGAGCTCGAGCGCCACATCAGGATCCTTCATAAACCCTACAAATGCACCTTGTGCGAGTTCGCCGCCTCACAAGAGGAGGAGCTCATCGGCCACGTCGAGACGACCCATATAACCGCTGATACAGGCTCAGGACAGAGGCCCGCGATGGGGGCTGGTGACAAGAGGAAGCCCGTCGGTGAATTCCCCTGCGAGGTGTGCGGCCAGACCTTCAGCCAGGCGTGGTTCCTGAAAGGTCACATGAGGAAACACAAGGACTCATTTGAGCACTGCTGTCAGATCTGTGGCCGTCGATTCAAAGAACCCTGGTTTCTCAAGAACCACATGAAGGTCCACCTCAATAAGCTGGCAGCTAAGCCTACCAATAATCTCCCTGCTGAGCATAACACCTCCATGGGTAGCCTGACGCAAGAGCATCAGAGCAACCTCTACTCCCAGTACATCTCCCGCATTCACAACCGCTTCCTCGCGGCCGAGAGAGCCGACCATCAAGAGTATAACCAGATACTTGCCACCGCAGGCATTGACATGAAGGTCAGGGAGATGCTAGGGAGGATGATTTCCTCAGGTCCAGGCCCGCTGACGGATGCAGAAAGCTCTTCTTTGTTGGGTTTGAATCATCTTCACCCTCCTATGAGCTCCACTAGCATGGAATACCTGCATAAAGTCATCTCCAACAGAGAAACACTCAACAGCAGCAGCAGCAGCAGCAGCTACCCTGGCTGGCAAGTCATGACTCCAGGGCTGCCTGTGGAGCAGCAAATGTTCGGTCCTAAAGACCAGCAGCAGTGCTCCTCCTACCTATCTGAGAGATGCCTCCCCGTGGACGATGGGAAAGTGTGTCTCGGTGATCCAGACACCAAGGCCATCAGCAGGCCCGGCAGCCCAGGCAGCGTGAGTAATCATGGGCCAACGGAGATCGTCGCAGAGATGGGGAACTCCCGACCACAATCATCCTCTCCAGCTGCAGGTAATTCAGTCGAGTCAGTTTTTCTGAGGATGCTTTAATGATGTAATGTAAGTCAACCTGTAAAACGTCGTTTGTGAATGACATGGATCCAGTGTTTATAGAATATCTCGGCCTCTACGGCTTCAATTCTGACAATTCCACGCTGAATAAACAAGCTCAGAGGAAAATAAGAACATTTCACCTTTAATGTCTGCTTTAAAGTCTTGATAGGAGGATGGAGATGCTGATGAGACTACAGTACTAGTTGTCAGGTATTAAATTAATCGCCAACTATTTTGATAATACCAACAAAAAGAAAAAGCCACTTTAAATTCTCAGATTCCAGCCTCTAAAAATTCAATGTCATCTGGTTTCTTTGCTGTGGTTTCTGACAATAAACTGAAAATCTTTGGTTGGTAGATGAAAGGAGACACTTGAGGAAACACTGATCAACATTTTTCACTATTTTCTTACATTTCTATGTGAATATTTTCTGTTATGTTATAAAAATGTATGTGAATGACTTGGATCCAGTGTTTATAGAATGTCTCGGCCTCTACTGCTTCAATTTTGACAATTCAACGCTGAATAAACAAACTGTTCTCAGAGGAAAATAAGGACATTTCATCTGTAAAGTCTGCTTTAATGTCTTGATAGCAGGATAGAGATGCTGATGCGACCACAGTAAAGCCGCAGCGATTAATTGATGAATTGTCAGCTATTGAATTACTCGCCAACTATTTTGATAATACCAAAGCTTCTTAAAACTGAATGTCATCTGGTTTCTTTGCTCTGTTTCACGACAGTAAACTGAAAATCTTTGTGGTGGTCGATGAAACATTTGAGGAAACACTGATCGACATTTTTCACCATTTTCCTACTTTTTTTATAGACCAAACAACAAATTTAGACTAATCAAAAAAATAATAATAAGCAGATTAATCGACAGTGAAAATAGTCATTAGTTGCATTCTAAGACTACTGTGCTTAAAAAGAAATCTGCCTCTTGCAAGCCCCCCAACACTGAGGAAGTGTCACACTGAAGAGCCCCTTTAATATTTTGTCTTTGCAGGATTACATGTTTACAGTCTCAGAATGATTCAGGCAGTGCAATAACAGCCTCAGACTATCACCACAAAGGATCCGATGTATGCATCTCATCTTTATCTTTTCTATATGTTCCCCCTTTTTTTCAAAATATATATAATAGCTATATGTGACGACTGCGGCCTGCGTCGTCCTCTGGCGTCGTGTAGGTGGACATGAAGTGCAGGGTCAGCCACACAACCACAGATATTACTGTTCATGCACGAGGACTTTGTCTTCCTTTTAAAGATAATGGCATCATGTTGAATTGTAGGGATAATTAGTACCCTCTATTTTTTATCCGTCACATCCCCACCCCTTGCCTACGGGGGCACAAGATGTTAATGCATGCCATCTGGTGTTTTTAATGATTTGATATATACCACCCAGTGATTTTTATGATTTGATCTACCACCTGGTATTTTTTATTGATAGTCTTCTGTTCCACCTGGTGATTTGGATGATTCGGCTCTCTGGGTAAATGCCTTTCTTGTCATGGCATCCTGCTAACATGTTATCATGAGCCTAAATTACTGCTATAACGGCGTCGGTAAGAGACGAGGAAATAATCCAAACTTTTGTTCAGTTTCATTCGTTTGGCTTACGCGACCGCGGTTATTCTCTCCGGTTGGAGTGCTGCTGTTATGTACATCTAAGTCGGACGCGCTCATGTGGGATTTGATCCAGCATCCTCTTAAATGTTGGCCGCATAGCAGAGATAAATGGATCAGGTCTAATCTCATTAGATGTTTTGTTTCCACATTGTGCACACATACTGGTATCTGCATATTTACATGTAAATTCTGGCAGTTTACGGCCAAATCCCCTCTCTGGTTGCTCTTTAAGAAACATATTCAAGCTCTATTGTTTTTCACTTTCCCTCCTCTCCCCTATCACCAAGACCATACGGTGTCACTTCCAGAAAACATTTATGATCGCTGGCTAGCTGAGGATTTGAGTGCACACAGTTCTGGGATGGCACATTCAGTATCAGACTCTAATTTCAGTCAATATTAAGCATGGAAACTAATTCATTGTAAAGGTCAGGCGTCATTGCTTTAGTCAATGATGGATCCGGCAGGCTCTCTCTCTCCCCCTCTCCTCCTCTCCTCTCTGTTCTTAGTCTTGTGTAATGGTAGACTCACTCTGGGGGCTTAGCACCGCATTGTTTAGCTCTGACAATATATCCCAGAGACCTCTGCAGCTGCTCCCTGCGCTCACAATGACAGATTAATTAACACAATCACACGCTGCTGGCCCTGGCTCAACACACAGGTCTGCTGCGGGACAGATAGGTAAATCCTACACATATGGAGAACACGCACCACTTGATGAGGGTTTAATAACAGGGATAAGTTTTTTCGGAGGTGGGGGGTTGTAACTGATCAAGTCTGTCTGTCTCGACGGTCGGACGTGGAGGCAGGAGGGAGCGAGAGAGAGCGAGTGTTTTCTAATTCAGGAGAGCGGAGATGCTGAGGAAGAATTACCACTGCCAGATGTTCAGCTTGAGGAACATTGATTAGTCCAGAATTACTGGCTGCATTATTCATAGTCAGCCTATGGTGGTCATGAAGTTATTGATGTTCTCAATATGGATAGCAAATATAGTACAGTCATGGCTGTCAGAGTGAGAGACGGCTCCTTTTACCCGATGCGTCCAGATACAGTGCTGGATTTAGATTTTTAACTACAAACAGGCAGCGTCTTCAATTAGACGCCGCGCTTTGATTTCAATAGAAGAGCGCGCGTGAGGAATTACTTCTCTCAACATCTCGTCAGGGCAGATTTGAAAAATGCACTTTGACTTTAATTATAATCTGAGATTAAGAAAACTGACGACTCCTCTCAAAATGATCAACTAATGAAGGGTGCACGCTTCGGGCCTCTGACCTACATTGGACCAGTGAGATCGCAGCTCGGAATAAAAAGCATGCCGAACAAACATAAAACGCTCTGACAGTTATTAATTAGTCCCATTCAAAACTCTTAACCTCAAGGTCAATGAGCAGACGCCATGTAATGATGTTGTCCCCACATGTGTTTTTCTGCCTCTCGCTCGTCTTTTACAGTAAAAGCTAAGAGAGCCTGAAAACGATAAACGTCTGTAGAAAACTGTGAATGGTAACACGAGCATGAGGTTTACTCAGAATCACAGATAAAGACTATCACTTTTCATCCGCCCGTTCCGGTTACATCAGTCTATTCTCCGTGATTGCTGACAGTAAAAGCATCTTTTTTAACCAAACAGGTCCTTATCTAACTCGCTCCTGTGTCGGGCTTAAACAAATTCCGCTCTTATTCAGAGATCAGAGCCCGTCTGACTGGTTTGTCTACACTGATTACCTGTTGGCTTTTCCGTCTCCCTCTCACTTCTGTCTTTTAATCCTCTTTTTAATTATTATTGCAGATATGAGGCTCAAATTAAGCTCAAAATGCTTGTTTTCCTAGCATGCAGATAAAAAGATTTACCCAGGGAGTTCTGAACACCTGCCTTGAAATATTGTTCCACCGTCTCCTGAATGCCATTTGGCTTAATTGACTTGGAAACGTCCCAAATGCGTCATTGACTATGTGGTCTAATTAATATTAATAATATATGCTATTATAAACATCAAAGAACATCTGGTGCCCCTGTTTTTCTCACCAGTCTTGTGTGTGACTCTCTCTCTCTCTCTCGCTCACTCTCACTCTGTTTCATCTTAAACCAAACCAGCCACCACGTATCTCTGCTTTTGCATTTCAGGTGCTTGATTGCTTATATAGAAAAAGAACCAAAGCCCCCCCCTGACAGCATACAGAGTTTGATATCTACAATATAACTGCCAGATGCCTATGTAAGCATAGTATGTGAGGCTGTGATTGCATTGACGGTGATGTATGGTTGTAAATCTTAAAGCCTATTTCCATATGAAATGAATCACTTTGTCCGAGCCCAGCTGCACGCCTTTCTCCATAGACACGGCTCACTTGAGGCATTTATTTATTTATTTATTTATTTATTTATTTACCTTTCCCCCCTCCTCCTCCTCCTCCTCCTCCGCCTCACACATCCAGTAAGGGCGGATAACTCGTACGCATCACTTCATTAGATGCTCTGTGTTAGGTGAGAGAGGCTGGGGTTTGTAATGATGCAGTAATTGGAGTTTTGGTTGATAAATCTAAGCTCTAAAATTACTCCCCTCACATAATGTGGAGCCTCGGCAGTGTAAGTAAATCTTAAACTGATTAAGTTAGCATGAACCAGGCAATCACAAAGATGGCACCCGTCCAAAAAGAAGAGAAAAACAGGCAGAGGCTTTTTTCGAGTCTTTTGTGTTGTTTTACCGCTTTCTGGTGTAGGCTGGCAAATGGGTTTAGGAAAAAAAAAAAGGGGGTCCACGCTGAGAGATGAGGTCAGATATATGTGTTCTCTGCATTTGGAAGGCTGGCCGGTAATGTCATCGTAATTTAAGCCACAGAATAATTGAGATATATAGCGTGTCTGAAAGAGTTCCATTAAGCTGTTTAGATTTTTTTTTTTGTGTTGGTCTGTTACTGGAGACGAGGGTGTGGCACTGTTGAAGTGTCTTTCCCGCTCTTGCACGCCCTCGCAGTTCCCCCCGCGATGTACGTCAAACCAAACATACTGTACACACAAACACATACATACAGTACTGAACGCAGGTGGCTGTCTTCGGATCAAGGACGCCCTCCCTCTCTTTTATTTTTTGCCTTTTCAGCAGTGAGTTTTCAATTTCATTAGGTTCAGCTCTGTTTGATTAATATACAGGTGCTATTTTACGGTTTAGTACGTCTGAAATAGTAAAAAACATTCGTCCTTTTACTGCCATTCAGCTCGCAAAGGCGGTTTTTCTATTAAAGTTGGAAACAAAGTAAAGTAACAAAGTACAGATCATTAGATTTAGATTTACCTCGGAGAATTACCTCAGGGTCAGATCTCGGGGTGTATGAAATTGATATTTCTCTGGCGGGGATGAATCACTGTTGTAACTCAGATATTAGTCCATTAAAGAAGAACAATAAGGCATCAATATGCATAGAATTAAATTAATGGTGGTGGGTTTATCTCTCTATCCCAGACGCATCCCTAAAAGACACAGTATAATGTATGACCTGACCTTCAAATGCCAGGAGAGTGTTGGGCAATAAACTGCCAATATTTGTGGCTTAATGGCGTCGGATGACTTTTACTGTAATTGGAATGGCAGCGAAACAGCTGGGCTGTTTAAAGACAGTGCAAGGCTGAGGTCTCAGACAATCACTAACTCAAAATGGTCACAGGGAGAGTGTGTTTAACCCTGGAGGGAGTCTCTGTGATGGCTGTAAGGATTAAGCTGTAGGTAAACAGAGGGAAGAAGGCATTTAAATTACCTTTAATTAAAAGTTACGGTGAGTGGGATCAAATCTCGTTTCCAGATGGATATTTTTCACCGGCTAAAAGGAGAAAAATTACCCTTTGTCATTCTCCACAATAATACACTTTGTACTTTTTGAATTATGGCTCCAGCGCACCATTTTTCAAGTATGAAGCAAAAATAAACTCAGCCACAGCGCACGGTGCGGTTAATCAGAACCGCTCACATGTTGGACTTCGTTATTTCTGACTGGGAAACCCACTTACTGGTTTTGATGGAATGAGGTTCTTGTCTGCGACATCTGCCTCGTTCTAGTTGCTTTAAATTTCACTGTTTATTATTTCTGGAAGAATCTTGTTTGGTGTTAACATCTTTGGGTGTATTTATTGCACATGGTGGTGGCGTCCATACTGTAAAATGATGGATCACTGGAGCTGAAAGCTGATTACAAGCTTGATTTACTGCAGGGCAGCGCTTAAATCATTCAACTCAGCCTGGTGTGGGATTGCAACATTTTTCATGTTTAGACAACGCTTGTTGGTACATACTTCTCTCAGAAAAAAAAAGAAAAAAAAAAAAGCTCAGCATGCCTCATATACACATAGTTTCCTAATTTGATCTGGATTGTATTATGTTTTTGCTGTTATTGTCTGTGTTAGGTGAGAAAGTCTACAGGTGTCCACTCTCCAGCAACTACACCGCAGCGCAGACGGCCTCCCTCGGCTTCCATCTGGATCGCTACCACTTCCCCCACTGGCAAAACAGCAGGGATCTTTCTTCTCCACTGCAGCCCACCAGCAGCAGCAGCAGCTCCAGCCCCAACCCCAAGCTCAGACCTCGATCCAGGGAGGACTGGAGCCCAGCTGCAGGTCACTACCTCGGTCTGGAGAGCCACGGCGAAAACGCCCTGCTCATCAACAAGCAGCCCGACCTCGCTGACAAAGACGCAGGTGTGGACGCCTCCTTATCTGCTCAAACCAGGAAGTCCCAGTATGAGCCTTTAGATTTGTCTGTCAGGCCGGAGTCTGTCATGTCTCATTCAGCCGTGTCTCCTGCTGCACTGGTGCAGATGTCTGGCGTTTTTAGTAATGGACTCTCCTCCTCCATTACCCGCCGGCTACAAAGTTACTCTAATGCCGCGGCTGAACTCAGTGTGAAACCCGCATATCAGTGTGACCTTTTGGTGCAGGGAACAAAAGAAGAGATGAACACACAGAATGCAGGCTCCACGGGGCTCGACGGCGAAGGTGAATTTGAGAAATCTGAGCATGGGGGGGAGGAGGAGCACGACGACGCTGCCAAGTGGAAGATGCCGAAAAACAACGGCCTCAAGCCGGAGGAGCTGGGACAGGCCGAAGTGGGGGTTGTGGGGGGGGGGGGTGTGTGGGGGGGGGGGGGGGTTGTGGGGGGGGGTGGGGGGAGGGTGTGTGTGGGAATTTATGAGTGAGGAAGGGAGGGAGGTGGGATGGGGGGGTGGAGGGGATTAAAAGGGGGGGGGTGGAGGGTATGGGTGGGGCGAGGGTTAATTTATATATAATTGAATATAAGAGTGGAATATAAAAGGGTGGGGGGTAGGAAGGGGGGAAGGGTTGTAGGGTAAGATTGTTTGATGGGGTTGTTTAGAAATAAAGTGTTTATAGTGGGTGGTTTTGTGTTGTAGTTAAAGTATGGACGAGGGTAATTGGGCGCGTGAGTCTAGTGGATGTGAGAAATTAGAAGAGAGGGTTTAATGTGTAGAAGTATGAATGATGAGAATGATAATGGGAGGAATTGAAGATAAGGAATATGTTAAATGGGTTTAAGTATGATATAAGGGATAATATATATGTAGTAGTAAGAGAGTAAGGTATTTGTTGGTGATTATGGGTAAGATGAGGTGTATGATGAGATGATAATGAATGCTGTAAATGTAAAATGTGTACGTGAATTAACTTTGTATGTAGATACGGACACCTAGGGAATAAAAATGATAATTTAAGTTTGTGTTGAGAAGATTGGGTTATAAGTTAGTGATTTGTAAAAGAGAATAGAATGTGATAGAAACAATGAAGAGGGACGGGATTAAAAGATGTATATGTGGGTTAATTTTTGGAAGTTTTAGTAAAAGGTATGAGTGGTGCAGCATGGGCTGTACAGCTGATGAAATTGTAGGAGGTTAGCAATGTGCACGCATATAAGGAGCTGATGGTGTTGAAACAGAATATAGTTGTGTAATGTAAGTAGCTATGAAATAAGATAATTATGAGGAATGGGTAGTAATGAGGTGGGGGTTGTTTTATTGGATACATGTTTAATAATAATATAGGAGAGTTGTGAGAGGGGAGAGAGAATGAGAGGGTAGAGGATATATTTATTAGGAGTTTGATGTAAATGGTGAGGGAACGGAGGAACACCGACATTTAAAGGATGATATAATCTCCTCGTGTGATAGGTTACAAATCGCCCAAGCCAACGGAGCCCACTGATGGAGAGGCTTAAGCTCTTGTGCTGGTGTGATATGCTTGCTGAGTGCAGATTTAATAATGCTGTCTCTCAGGAGAGGGAATCCAACAGCTGGGGTCTTTGATATGCATGTATTATGAGTGCAACATGATACACCTTCCCTCTGATCCCCCTCTTATTCAGAAACTCAATATGTTCATGTGAAAGACAGGAAAGTGCCTGTCAACTCCATTAGGGATTAACATCTGTTCCCTTTCTTTATGATTCTAACAGCAAGATGTAGTTTTCCATTTGATGGTACAGATGGTGATTATAATACGCCGAAAAGCAGCGCTCCTCTTCAGCTCCTGTCTCAGCCGTCACACTGTACATGTTTCCTTCTGGCTTTAACTGTGTGTAATCAGTGGTGAAATGTAACTAAGTACATTTACCAGAGTACTGTACGTACGTTACAATATGACGTAGTAGAAACGTCTTTTGTTAATATTTAGCAAACAAGTCATCAAACACTTCGTGGTTCAAGCTTCACAAAATGTCACAGCGTTTCCTTTTAATTATTTCAATAATTTAAATGTATTCTTTATCATTTCGAGGCTCAGCAGGTTCACTTTGGACTCAGGTAATCATGACGGCATTTCAGTAGTTAAACAAACTAAACAATCGATCGATTAAACCAAAAAAATAATCACCTGATAAATCCATGATGAAAATACTCATCAATATAAGCAGTCCTAAAAGAATAGCTTCCAATCTAATCAATAATATAATGTATGATATAATAACAGTCACAGAAGACGGTTATCTGCATATTGAGCTCTTTTACTTTTAACTGTATTATTATTATATATATATATTTTAAAAGATTTGGGGCTGTTACCTCTGAAACATAACGAAAGAAACATCCAAAATAAACATTTAGGTGTTTATTTTAGTTCAGATATCTGTTCTGGTAATTAAATATGCACTAATCTGCAAACATTAAGTAAACTTATTTACATATTTAAACATATTATACCAGAAATCTTGTTATACAAAATAATATTCCTGTAATGTAAGAAATCAGCTGTTGATGTTTTGTTCTCCTCCAAATGTTTTAGCCGCAGCACCCCCTGTAGAACACTTCCTGTACTTTTACTTTAATTACATTTTGATTACATGACTTTTACTTTTACTGTGTTCTGAGTACTTTCACCTGAGTAATCAACACTACACGCAGTCTATAACACCAGAGAGACAGAGATTTGGACCAGCCTGCAGCTTTTAAGCTCATATTCTAAATCCCATTAAAAATGTAACAACATTTGAACATCAAAAAACTCTTTTTACTTTAAATTCAGTATAATTCTGTAACTGTCGCTTGTGTTTTGCTGCAATCGGATCAATGCAGCGTTTCGCTGCCGCTGGGAGTTATTTCAAGCCTCCCTTCGCCTTTTGTTCGCTGGAGATTGATCCTCCATATTTTTTTTTTCTCTCTCTCTCTCTCTCTCTCCCAGAGGAAGTAGATGTCAGAGACACAATAAACACCTGTCAGTCAAACTGGACACTGAGACGGGTAACTGACATTGAGAGTCCATCGAGTGTCCTCTAAAACTGAACTAAGCAGGTGGCCCGGCAGCCTGTCCTGTCTGCAGTGCTGACCAGGTGGCTTTGTCATGGGGCTGTCTCCTGTTGCCCCCATCCTCTCCATACTGTATGGCACGTCGAGTGGCATGGTGACATATTGCCGGGCAGTTTGGACATGGAGTGATGTGTTTGTGATGACAGTTCAGGTCGGCTCCAATGTGCCAGCAGTGGTAATTGGCCAGATGGTGACCTCTGGTTGAACCTGTCTGCATGCTCATTAGTCTCACTGAGCCCTCCCTTGTGTTTTAAACAGAAACTCTCCTCGCTGCACTGCTCAGGCTGAACCACTAGATGGCAACATTTACCACTCTAACAGTCGAGTTGCTGTGAGGCTTCTAAATATTTCTCTGGCAGGTATTATGGCATGCTTTCATATTTTACAGGCACAATTAGGACAACTATTTTTTATTTTTTTTTTATTGGTGTGTGGCGCCATGAATGCCTTTGGGTTGAGACTCATTATCCAACTTAAAAACCAGTTAACCAGTTTACTAAAAACCAGCTGTCTCTTCTCCGACATCAGATCAGGCCTCTCAGACGCCTGAGAACAAGTGAATATGAGAAGATCGATAAAGAAAGGATTAAGAATGAAAGAGCAACAGAGGACGGAGGGAAATAAAAGGGCCTGATTTGAAAGGTTGAAAGGGGTGAGTCATTATCTCATTGTCTGACCTCTGCGTACCCTCCGCGGAGAGGGTGACAGAGAGCGAGAGAAAAAGGAGAGAGAAAAGGAGCGAGAAAGATCACCATAGATGGAGATAGATGGAGCGACAGGGAGGTGAAAGAGGAGCGGTAGTGCGGCTGTCTCCATGAGCAGATGTCGTTTGAGGGCAGCAAGAGGGCAGCGCGGCCTGCCTTTGTGCCGCGCTTCTCCCCATAGAGATAATGAAGGGTGGAGCACTGGGAAGGATGTGCAGTCATCACTCACTGTCTGTGCGCCATCAGAGCTCAGCCCTGTGTCATCCGTCACCATTCAGCTCCTCTGGCCCCCGTCGGCCCCGCCACTGTCATCATGGTCATTATCTCGGCCTGTGACACACAACACACTCTCACCGCACACACACACTCACACACTCACAGAGGAAAACATGCATCGCAGGTGCAAACATATATATGTGGGCAACGTTATGCAAATATGCAGACAGGGAAGTGCACGGTTTGAAATCGGGTGAATAGGAACAAAACTTTCCTTGATACCCAATTCTCTAAATCGGTTTTATGTCAGGCAAAAGAAGCAAACATTAAAAACTATTACATGTTGGCTAAATAGAACACTTCAGTACAAAACACAGAGCTCAATTATTATTTAATTATGTCTATAAATGTTCAGAGAAATACAGAAAGATTTAATCAAACCTAACTGAAAGAATGCTAACTCCTCTACGGACACATTTTGGTCTCAACTCAACACACAGAGTACAGTATACAGTACAAAATTGTACTTATCTGCAAAAAAGGAATTTGACATTTTGCAGAAATAGTCCACATATCTTTTTATTTTCCAGCTTCGAGTTAAACGTATGTAATGTACGTTAAAGATGCTAATGTCGTATCTGTCCTCTAACCATGCAGCTAGGCTAAAGCCAGGTAAAAGTTAGCTTAGCTAGCATGAAGAGAGGAAACAGGAAGACAGCTAGCCTGGCATTGTCTGAAAGTAAACAAATCCCAGCACTTCTAAAACATAAGTTTATAGTAAACACAATACATCTCTTTTGTTAAAGTTGTACATAAACCTGAGAGTAACAGATGACACTCTGCAGATATAGCCAACAGCGGCTGTCGGAAAAACTGCTAGTTGGGGTGAATTCAGTGACCCAACAGGTAAATTAAGTCTCCCAAGTGTTGCTGTTAATGTTATATTAAAGCCTCAAACATGTATTTTAGATGAAGGACATGTCTACACATTGAAATAACACATTTTAAGAGACAGAATTAAATGTATGTAAACTAGTGTGTGACCTGATCCTGATTGGTTTCACTGACTGACTTCCTGGTTCACCTTTGACCTGGCCTGCTTGCTGTAGTCGTGAGCACACACACAGTTTCCCATGCAGCCAGTGGTTAGCAAATAAATGTATCATTAAATAAAGTGGTTTAGCTAATCTTGCTAAACTGTTAGCTTCTTTACAACCCGATCACCTGACCGCCTGTGACTCCTGCCATGTCTGACACTGTTGTTTGCGATGTTGTCGTGTTCCCAGATCTCAGCAATCGCTTCGGCACGTACAGATGAAAATGACGGCAATAATTACATAAGACCCCGACTTGTAATAAACCCCCGAATTATCCTTTAATACGGTCCAATGTCAGTGTTACACGGAGTCAAAGTCAGTAATCACTCATTCTGCTGTTCTTTCTTCACTCTTTCTCTCAGCGCCACACAATCCCACCCCTCTCATTTCCTGTCCAGTCTATTTGTGCATCTGTGTATGTGTACACGCATACAAGTGCGTGCATGAGCGTGTGTGTGTGTGTGTGTGTGTGTGTGTGTGGCATGTCTGAAGCTGTGGCTGCAGCAGCCTATGAATGGAGGATCATGTGGTGAAGAGATGGATGGCTCGGAGCCCACTGCTGTCTCCTCTAATTGTAAAATATTAGTTACATTAGACTCTGGCTTGTGATTAATGGAACTTATTTGGAGGTTGCCCTCTCTTGGACCTCCCCTCTCCTCTGATGGGAGGGAAGAAAAAGAACAGCAGACCCGGGGAGACGAGGAGGGGAGAGAGAGGGGAAAAGGCGATAGAGGCAGCGAGGGGGGAAGACAAGCAGGGCAACACGCGACTGATGTAAACGCCGACCTTTTGCCTTATTATTAACTGACTTTATGAAAGTGTAATGGGCTACAGGATCTCTCGCAACCTCTGAGTGCATTTACAAGAGTTTTTAACGCGATTGAGGGAAATCTGCCCAGTCTCCCTCGAGTCTGGAGATCCGGAGAGCGGGATGATGGTTTTATAGTTTCCCAAGCAACTTTTACGTACGTCAAAGTTTTAGCAGTTTAAAATAGGAGATGTGCGTGCTTTTTGTTTGGTTTTTTTTTGGCTGTCCGACCGCCCGTTTCCTGTTTTTCCGCTTCCATTGATTGAGGCTTGGAGAAGTTGAAGTGAGGAAGTGAGACAGGTGGAGTTTAACACGCACCACAAACTGCTCCGTACCTGGATTTTGACAAAGCTTTTCTTTTACTATTGTTCCTCTCAGACAGCTCCCCCTCCCTCCCTCACTGAGACTATTCCCTCTCTCTCTCTCTCTCTCTCTCTCTCTCTCTCTCTCCGTCACACACACACACACACACAGACACACACAAACACACACACACACACAATACCCTCTGTGCCATCCTGATGATATTCAGATGTGTCAGGCCTCATCCTCTCCCTGACTAGTGTGTGAATGTCGATGTGTGTCCTTTACGGCCATCAGGTTATTATACACCAACAGATGGAGCATTACCTTTTATTGCTCACACCTTCTGTGAGTTTTCCCACTTTCCCCCCGAAAAAACACCTTTTTTATGTAGATGTGAAAGCGAGTGTTCAGCTGCCTACAGCTGTCTCGGCTCTGATGAGGAGCAAATAGAGAGGAAGAGGCGAGGGCGGGGTGAAAAGGCTGAGGCAGCCCTCAGTTTTTGGGAAGTGATGTCAAATGACATCAGCACATAATGGTTTACTGTAACCATGAATCACAGAAAAACACATTGAAGTGTTAGACAGGGGGGGAAGAGACAGTCATTATATGAGGTAACATCTCAAAAATAGCACCGCAGTGAACAAGGACACATGGCTGTCGAGGTAGACAGGTAAATGAGTCACATTCTTGGTTTTGATCTTAGCAACACCTTCAGGCTTTGGTGTCATACTGATTTTTATTGAGGTCAGATAAACTTCTGGAAGCTATTAACGGTACGCCGTGTTGTTTGTGTCTTAAAGGTACACTGTGTGCTGTGTCATGAAGGTTCACATTATTTGCAGTGGAGTTATGTAGCGGGCGCTAAAGAGGGGGACAGACAGGAAGTTTTGGCATGCCTTGCCTCCCAGCTGCAGACGTCTGTCATTCCTCAACTCAACACTTGTGTGTGTGTTTATTTGTGTGCGTGTCTGTCTGTCGGTGTGTGTGTGTGCGCGGCTGTGTTCGTGTCATAGGCAGGAAATGTGTTACAATGAATCAGAACTTGCTGGCCTTTTTATAAAAACCTGTTAGCTCACGAGGTGTCACAGTGTTCTGGTAAAGTTAAGACTGCTAGAAAGTGCAACTTGTTATTATGAAGCCACGTTAGTGTCACAGTTTATGGTGGCACACTCATCTACAAAACCATAACGTAGAGGAAACATGTTTAAACATTACCAAAACATCAGTTTCACCTCTGACTTGACGACAGTTGAGCTACAATACTGGAGAAAGAAAATATTCGTAGCAAATCTTTTTTTTCATGAGCAGAAACCTGAAATCTGTGAAGCGTTTAGTTAAGATTCGATCGGCTCACAGAAGGTTTGAGTGCAGGAAAACAGTATAAACAGTCGAATGTTATCATCTCAAAAATCATCTGATAGGTGCGAGTCATGTGACAGTGTATTGTCATGCTAGAAAAATAAAAACAGATCAGTATTGCGTCTTTCTGTGAAAATCTACTGTTGTAAAAAGCAGTTTCCTCATAACAGGATGTTGTATTGTTATAACAAGAAACTGTTTTTACTGTAATAATGTGCAGTTCATCTTGTTATAATCAGGGCTGTAAATCACAAGTTTTATCACGATACGATATCACATCACAAAGTCTGCCACGATACGATTTCTAGCCGATTGATTACAGGGACCTGCGATCAATATGAGACGACATCATCTGTCAGTTTGACACAATCATTAACATTTATATCAACTCACAAAAGCAACTAAAAAAGGATTTTTACAATATTATTACTGAACTCCTCAGTGGCTCCAGATATTTAAATAGAAAACAATCAATTACTAAAAATAAAGTACTGTTTAGAAAGGAGTTGTTTATCAATGGAAAATGGTGACAGAGATGGGAATTTCAAAATAAAGGCGTATCTTAACGATGGTGGTGATATTAATCTATGTTTTCACTTTGCATCGTTTCTATTGGATCCTTGATCACTGAATCTATACATCGATCCAGATCAACATAATGTTTCACCATATAACACGATGCTGACGCAACGTATGACGTAAAAATATCTCATTACAGTGTGAAAGGTTTTATGTTTTAACAATAAGAGATCATTTATAATGTCAAACTTTATGATAAATGAGATATTGTAAAAGATTCCTGTTATAACGTGACAAGTTTGTCTTCCACAATAACACAAAGACACTTGCTAGAACAACAAACTGTTCATGTTATAACACGATACTGAACTATTTCTGTTGTGGCATCAATATGCTTCTGTAAACCAGCGCTGATCATTGATTTACCTTTAAAAGGAAATACACTGTGACATTTAGTCTTCACCAGCTGGTCATTTCAGACCCTGCAGAGGTGAAACTACTACTCTCGGTATTAAATCTGCTTCTTCTGTCTGCACTCTTTCCTTCTTTTACCAGCTCGGAAGCCATTCCAGTGCAGGTACTGCCCCTATAGCGCCTCCCAGAAGGGCAACCTGAAGACCCACGTCCTCTGTGTCCACCGCAAGCCCTTCGACAACAGCCTCTACCCCGACCGCCGCCTCCGACGCTCGCACACGCCCCAGCGGCCCTCCAGATTGCCTCAGAGCATCACCGGGGACAGTCGCGCGTCAGGAAGAGACCAGATTGGCATGACATCACTCTGTGGGACTTGACGTTGTCGTGGCAACAGCAGACACAGACAGTTACGATTATTGTTTTAGCTTCACCTCGCAGGGGGGGGTTAGGAAGATTGAGATTGTTGAGAGAGAGAAAGAAAAAAAAAAAAAAAGACGAAGTTAACAACCAACCTTGATGTACATTCCAGTGTTTACTTGAAGAGCCACAGTACGTATTTATCTGTAGCAAAAAGAAGCTGCCTATAATAATAATAATAATAATAATAATAAAGTCCGTTGTGATGTGAACGTGTAGCGAGGCTGTTTAGTGCCGTTCATTTTGTCAAGAGTGTCCAAACGATTCACTTGTGTTTACACGCATCTATCAGCTCAACACTTGTCTGATAGGGAGAATGTACCGTGCCTGCCCAAAGCACTTGTTCTTTCATCCAGTAAATATCCTGTGTTACATTTTTTTTTTTGTAAATATCGCTCGATTTCCCTTCCAGTCCAGAAGTCTTGTCTATCTGTCAGGATACGGTGCCAGATGTTCGGGCTTTAATCGCGGCAGATGTAATGAAGTAGAATGTTGCACATCGGAGCTTCCATTTGTTCTGGATTCCACTCCAGGGAGAAAGCCTCTCTCACATATAATTATTGCCCATTAACTCCTATGCTTCATGCCCTCGTGCTGGAACAATGCTCAATTAAGGGGAACCAAGGAAATGGAAAAACTGCAGAGATTCATTGATAGTACATTCAAATCCTTTCTGTTTTTTTTTTTTTACCCTTTCTGTTTTTTGTAATTTGAGTGGAACCACCCATGTGTGTATATACCAGATCTGCCCACTAGTGTAAAAAGAAAAAAAAAAAAGAGGTCCACAATCAACGTGGCTATTGTACGCTGCTGCTGCCGTGTATGGTAATTTTAGTATGATCTGAGCTGCCTCGGCCTCCCGTGCCAAAAGTCTGCGTGTACACCCAGAGATCACCTTGGGCAGCTGTGTGCCTGTTCAGCCGGGGCCTTGTAGCCACAGCGATGTGACTTTGACTGACAGTCGGCCTGACAACTCCATTCATGCGCCACCTGCTAGCTGTCAATCAGGGCGGCCATCCTGGGGCTATTGACGGAGCTGTCAGCCTGTGTGAGATGTGTCTGTCAAAGCCCACCCACTCTGCCACTCCGTCTCCCTGCCTGGGCAGTCTGACATTCGTTTACTGTCCCCTTTCCACCCGTCCCTTCGCTTGCATCTCTTTCTTTTCACTCTCTGTCTGTTCGTCTCCTTCCTGTTTTCCTTCAGAGACACGGCAGCCCCTTAATCCCCGATCCAATCACAGATTCTTTGGGTACACATTTGTCATCCTCAGACCCTCAGGTTTTTGTAATGGAGTGCTTCACAAACACTTCTGCAGGTGACTCAGGCCTGATATACATGTGGTTTATTTATTTATTTTTGTCACTGCCCCTTGTATTTGTTTGTACCCCCGTCAGCGCTGAACGCCACCGTCACCAATCCCTTTTTGTTTGTTTCTCTCTTCCTCCTTCTCCTCCTCTGTTCACTCACCCTTCATCTCTCTACCTGACAGGTGACAAGGTCTGGGCCTCCAGCTGACTGGCTAATCGGAGGCCTGTCATACCTGTCAATAGTTTCTCAGAGCCATGCCAAGCCAGATCAGGCCAGACCAGACCATCTTGTGGGTTGACCAAGGGCACAGAGTTTTTTTTTTTTCTTTTTTAGTTTTTTCCTCCAAAAACTCGCAGCTCTGTGGAAATGCAGTCACTTGCGCCCCTCCAACAGCCCTCTGGATATGGATCATCCCTAAGGCCTCATCCTGTCAAATCCCCTAATTAAGCCAGTTTCCCTTAAAGCAGGGCCCTTTAATTAATGCTGGGGAAGTTTGTTAATTACTACTAATGGTGATGAATGTTTTAGTTAACGTCTCACAACCATAGTCAATGTCATACTCAGGCTTTCTGCTGCTCATCTCAACCCTGTTTTTATTTTTTCGTATAATTTCCTGTGTTGTTGTTTTTTTCACGTTTGAACTCGAGGACCGATTGTGAATCCCCCCCCCAAAAAAAATTAAAATGGCATGATATCAAGTTCCCGTCGTGCCTTCACAGCCTGATCGGCTTGACAGACAAGCGAAACACGCAGATGCCAAATTCCTGTATTTTATCCACCTAAGCTTTAGCTCACCTTGACCTTTTGCTGAGAATGACATCCTGTTTACCTGCAGTAAATCAATCCTCATTCTCTGACACCTATAAATAACCCTTCTCTGGAGAAAACGCCAGACACGCTATCTCACTTGGCTGTCAGCGTGGGTGTTTATCTAACAACCTCAGATCAGGTCATTTTTAATTGATGTTAAGTGAAAGTTAACTTCTGAAACACGCTAATTGGCACTAAACATACCCAACCGAGCTTTTTCTACTTTTAGCTCTTTGTTTATCTTTTTCTCTCCATCACAAAAAAATTAACACATTTCCTTTTTTTCTTTTCATCGTTATCCTCCACATCATTATGGCTATTTACAGTTGCTTATCTGCAGTCCATGCTTGAGGTCTCTTTTTCAGCCTCATCGAGAGAGGCGGGCCATGTTCGGCTAATCAGCTTGAATAAGTAAAGGAAACAGTTTGACAGGCCAGGTAATGAGAAGTAATGAATCACTAATCACAGTCTCTTACAACCCTTGGAGCACAGATGAAAAATTAAAGGTAATTAGCTTGCACAGTTGTGAAAACAATATTTAAGACTGTTGGCATCACATGGCACAGACTTAACAGATTTTCTCCGCCGACAACATACATCAACGCGGCGCTGAAGTCCTAATATCAAGCTGTTATTTGAAAAGCTTTCTCGATGTAATTTTAGTGACTGATCTGATCAGGGTATACAAGTCTCCCCTTTCTTTTTTCCCCGTCTCGCAGGCAATCTTGCCAAAACGCGAGCATGAAAAATGTTTCACTTACATTTTTCCCCCTTAGGATTTTCTCTTCTCGCAGAAAAGAAAGAAACATGCCAGCAACATGCTGCCGAGACTCCGCTTTGGTAAAAGCAACACCGAGGAACGGCCGAGTGCGAGACAATCCTCTACTCCAGACACACCACACACACACACACACATATAGGGAGTGTAAGGTAATTCAGAGACATGTGGTCAGAGCTGCAGACCCTCTGCAGCTCGCCGTGGTTCCTGTGCTTGACAGCAGAGTGAGGGATGCTTTGACAGAGCCCGTGTTTGACAAGTCTGCGTGAGACTCAAAGTACAGGATCCAGACATGGGCTGTCAGTCAAAGCCGGCACATCTCCCAGCTGAGACGTGCCAGTTTAGTCACAGTTACAAAGGAACTAATATGCGTTAACTGGAGCAAGGCACACATATGGGCCTGGTAGAGCCCTGTGTCCCGAGGCTGGGATTGAACGAATGCCAAAGAACATAAGCCCAAGATATAAAAAGAATTACAAGGGGACAAATAAAACATGGGGATTATGTCAGTGTGAGAAATGGAGGCGCTGTAATTCTGCATGTGTGCCGGCTTGCCTCTCCCGTTTCAGCATCCAGGGCCTGTGGGGTGCAGCCCTGCAGTCCTGCACCTGTGCACCGAGGATCCTGGAGCTTTAGAGACAGAATGGAAGAGGAGGAGGCTGCTGTACTGTATGTGTCGGGGAGGGAGAAGAAGAGGAGGAGGAGGGAGGGCTGGAAGAGAAAAGTGGGACAGGACAGACTGATTGGGGGTGCTGGAGACAGCAATCAGGCCCCAGAATGCTGTATCTGCCAAATCAGATGCCAGCACCCATGTTTTAAGTTTAAGGCGCACATGCAGGAGAGTAAACCCCCCCCACCGTCCTCCCGTCCCCACCTCATATCGCACAATACACATGTTCTGTTAAATACCAGTGACAGGAAGTGACTAGATTTAAGCCCACAGCTACTCCCCTGCTCAGCCGCTCGTGTCGTGTTATCACCCAAAGTTCATTTGAGTTTCAAGCCTCTTCTCTCTCTCTCTCTCCCTCTCTCTCTATCTCTCTCTTTCCGCTCAAAAGACCTGTCTCGCATAACAAACAATTGCACCAAACTCCATTAAAATCACTTCATGGGGATGTGATAGTGCCTCAAGTTAAAGGCTGTAATTGAAAAGCATTTGACAAACCACGCACTGCAAAGCGACAATAGACAAGCTGTGATTCTCACTTGAGTTATTCAGTGGAAATGATTATCATCATTTCATCCGGCGCCCTACACAACTTGCTTGAATAGCACGTCTGTAAAACAGTGATTCTCGGATTTGTTCATGCTAACGATCTTCAGATGGATCGACACCCAGATAATGATTTTCTTTTCCACCGCACGAGTTAGCATATAATGGCCACTGGAACCTATACGCACTGTCCCTGGAGAAATAAAAGCAAAAGTGAGACACTTTTGGGGTCTTTTATTAATCTTTTTTTTTTTTCTGATCTGATGACACCTCAGCAGAAACTCCCTGAATGCCACTTTGACAACTTACTGTTCTCCAACCGGCACTGAAGCGCGGTGTAACCAGTCAAACCCTAAGAAGTGGAAAGTCTCCCTGGGAAGATGCTCCCGTCCATTGATTTGAAGTGACAGCCACATCCTTGACAAACACACCTGTCATTGTTCAAGTCACATCACATTTTCAGTTTCATAGACAGAAGACAGTAGAGGTGTGCAGCTGTGTGCCAGTGTGTGTGTGTGTTGATGCACATATGAGCGTGAGTGCCCATAAGAAAGTTTCTTCATCCCTCTCTTTTATATTTTCTTTTTTTTTCGGGGGGGGGGGGGGCAGATAAATACATCCACTCTGCTCCAGCTGTTGTACAGGAACGCGGCCAGATAGATTCTTTCATTGGCTTCCTCAGCCGATGTTTATGAAACAAGACATCTGGTGCGTTTATTTTCAAACACGCGTCAGAAATGGATTTAATGTGCCAGAACCTGCTGACCATCACTCCGTGTGTGTTTAAGTTAGTGTCGCCGAGCTGGTCGGAGAATCGCCTCTCTGTGTGTTGCATCTGCAGTGGTGGTAGTGGTGGTGGTGGCAAGTTTTGGGGGAGGAGGGGCTGCTTATGGGGACTGAGGGAGGGGGAGGGTGATGAGCTGCTGCAATAATAAGCAGATTTTAATGATTTACTATAAATCAGCAGCCGAGGCCTCTGCTTGGGGAGACTGAGGGGGATGACAGCTCCTGACTCACACACCTCGCAAATGCCTTGCTGATGATGTGTGTGCGCTTCAGATCATCAATCACCGAGCGCATTCACACACACACACACACACACACACACACACACACACATGGGGAGACATTGCACTTTTACAAAAACATGCTTTCAACACACGTACGCAGGTGCACCGGCCCACACACACACACACACACACACACATGTTCGGCCACACACATGTTTCTTGTCTCTAATGTCTCCTCTGCTGTGGCAGGGGACAAATCAATCACGGGTACAGAAGTTCAAGGGGGTAAGAGATTGTCTGGTCCGTTTTTCCCTATGCTATTGATCCCATTTTACTGGCATCATCGCCAAGCTGTCTCACAAACCCCGGGATGGCGATGGATTGAAAGTGGATGATTGAGAGAGGAGGTAGGGTGACATTCACTGTAATCTCAGCCCCCCCTCCCCTCACTCCCTCCCTCCACACCCACACCCTCACCCCTTTCCCGCCCTTCTCCTCCTCCTCCTCCTCCTCCTCCTCCTCCTCCGAACACGCAGACGAATCCAATGACATTGAAAGTTAGCATTGTACCGGGGGTCCTTTGGAGCTGATAGAATCAGAGCCATCAGCTTAAATCTGGCAGTGAAGGAAACACACTTGGCAGAGATTAACAGTGGTTGGGTTTTTTTTTTTTTGTTTTCCTGTCTCTTCGCATTCCTTTGCCGGCCGTCATACAGTACATCTTGAGTGTCTGAAGGTGTTGTGCTGTTTCCCTGAATTTGATGAAAAAGACATCGGAGAGAACACCTCCTGACAGCGCCTCCCAAAGTGTGTGGGAGACGCACAAAGAGTGACACACGGCAATTCTCGAAAAAAACTCAAAATGGGGCTCGCATGAAAAATATCTATGCGTGCTCAATTTCCTCGTAAGTACTCGCAAGGTTTCCTTATCTCTTGTGTATAAACAAATGAGAGGGGAATTTTCCAGGGAATGATGGAGAGTCATCTGGTTTCTGAGAGCTATTGAAGGGAAACTCAAGATAAACACAGATTTTCCGAAGAGATAATTGCTTCTGATGAACCCTGAGAATGATTTATGACACTGCCTTCCACTGAAGCGTTGATTCCCACTGGTCAAACAATACAGCGAGATTATTATATTCATGTTCGGAAGAAATAACAGACATATCTCAATATTTCAACTTTTACACCCTCGCTGAAGTCCTTCCAAAGAGTTACGAGTGTATTCACAGTAAGTAATCCAACTGTCTATCATATTTATGGGAGCCGTTTGCTTGAGCTTCATCAGAAAGCGCTGTTAATTAAAATCAGCTATCAAATTACACCTAAGATGTAGCCTGAATCATTCAGCGCAAAGTTTCACAATGTAAACCCATAATGCCAATATAGCTGGAATTATTTACCTCCAGAATCACAATGCAAACTTCCAGGCGATGATGAAGCTCAAATCACTCACCGCACTATTAGTATCAGTATATCACCGTCAGGCTGTTTATCACATTATATCTACATTATGATGATGCACAAGTTTAATTACACGTAGATGGATGCTTCATTCATCTCTCCTGCTGCTGACGTCTTGATTAAAAATGTTTAAAGGATTATCTATGGGACTCCTATTTGTGTCCTTGTGTTTGTCTTTTCAACTTTCATCCACTCGCCTGATTTATTCCCCTTGTCTATAAATAAGTAGACAGGGTCCATGTGATGGATTAGTCTGTTGACATTGTACCAACTGCAGGTAAACAATTACTATTCATGCTTCATCGTCACAGAATCTATACCAGGATACTGCCACTTAGCAAGGGGCAAAAGGTTAGGTTGCGCGCTATTGTTCTGCATTTGGTCAGATGTCGTTCATTTCAAAATCAGCTCCAATAACAGAAAATTACAAGATTCAGGACGTCGTAAGGATTCAGCTGAAATTATGCTGAGGTGATGGCAATTCATGCGAACAACACAAACTGGAACTGAATGAATCAGATGAGCACTGTAATCAACAGCAGGCCTGTTTTGATAAATCAGTGTCTGTGCAGTATCCTTTTACGCTGTGAAACACACACTAGTTTACGACCACATCCAGCCCCTCTCCACACGTCATTCATTGTTTATTCAGAACCCAGTGTTGCTCCAACCCTCGGCCCCTGTGGGCTGGATCAGTCTGCGGTCATTATGCTGATATGAGCAGTGAGTCACTGGGAAAAGAAAAAAGGGGGTTACATCTGTGCATGTGTGTGTGTGTGTGTGTGTGTGTGTGTGTGATATTATATGTAGTAGGCCTACATCTGTCAGAGTGTGATTACAGTGCGAGGAGTTTATGAAACAGCCTCTGTATCAACAATTATTCATGTCCCTTAGGCCACAGAGTGAAAGGCCTTTCTCAGGCTCGACTGTGGAAAAGAGGATTAGCAGAATACTATGAAGATGTGTGGCAGAGGAAAACATGTCGTACACTAACAGCATTCAAACGCTATTCAGCCCGTCTTTGCTCTGAAAGATGATTTGTTTGCTCAATCAGACTCGACTACATTTCTTTTGTTTTCTTTTGTTTTAGCTGTAAAAATGAAAATGGAAAAGGGAATTGTTCATAGTGAGGATGACAAAGACAAAGTCACGAGTCAGAGATCAGGACCATATTTGGTCATATTTTGTCACCGGCTGTTGTGAGATAAAGTCAGTTTGAACTGACATGCTCACATATGATTGTTCCTAAAAGTCCAACTCTCACAATTTTGACCAATCAATGTGAACATGGTGACATCACTACTACAAAGATTTTAAACAACCCGTTCACCAGAATAAATGTTTGCAATTTTAGTTTCTGCAAACCACAGATACCGTATGTTGCAACTTTACATTTGTTTAGGTTACTTTTTTTGTGTTTTAACATTTTTAAGGGTGAAAACATTGCGAAGCCAGATGTTCTGGTTAGGTTTAGGCAAAAATACCTGTTCTGGTCGCCACAGACACAGCTGCAAATTCTCTGGCGGACTGCTTAAAGACTTCCACTGGTGGCACCCTTACAAATGATAAAATGCAGTCATGAACGTCGGTCAGGTCATAAACATGTAACATGAACATGTGAACCTGCTCCTAAAGGGAATCTGATAATATTGTGATTAAACTTGTGATTTACACCCCCAGTATCTAGTAACTACAGCTGTAAGATAAAGAAAAATATAGTCAAATAAGGTTTATAGCAGCATAAAATTGACATTTTAAATAAAGCACAATACGGCATACCTTAAATATAATTACTGTACATTCAGAGTTTGATGTTATATGTTAAACCAATAAGAATGGAATTATAAATTAAATAAACCACGAATAGTTGCATTAGTATTTCACTGGAATTGTCCTTTAAAATGTATTATTTTAATTGATACATACTTCATCAAGATGATGATTTTTTCTTCCTACCTCGACCCAAAACAACGTCACATGGTCTCATTAACGCTGATCAGCACGCGTCATCTGCCACAAGCGAGCAGAAACAAAACGCTAACAATAACGGGTCACGTGACAGCGAAGCACTGACACGGTTAGGGCAGGTGTTTATATGCAGACACCTTAACAGACAGTGACAACAACAGGCTGCGGTTTGGACTGATGGAGGGACAAAGCTGTGGCCCGTGGTTCATCGGCGGAGACATTACTGGGCCATCTCTGTCTGAGGCGGCGTGATGCCTTGTCACCTGACACCGGGCCGCTCTGACAGGCTGTTGCACCTCAGCCGAAGTGTTCTGAAGGCCTCGTGCACACACACCATCAGTTTCTCTTACTCATGATGTCGAGGACTTGTCTCATGTACAGTGTGTCTCTGTGGATCTGTGTGTGTCTGTGTGTGTGTGTGTGTTATACTTTCATGACATCATTGAGTCCTAATTTAGAATATGTGGATATACGATCGCTTACATGAGACATATCATTTAAACAAGTCAGGAATCTGTCTTATTTCTGATGAGAAACACTTGATAATATTACACAGTTAACATTTATACTACTTGTGGTGATTTGATTGGTGATTTTTAAACAATAAAGTTTGCTGTAAGATGGAGTCATATTGTCGGTTGCTTTTTATAATTTATCCACGTCTGCGTAGCTCTATTGGGAATCCACATACTGCTAATATTAGGAAAAGTTACATAAATCTAAGTGTGTATTACATGTATCGATACATTAGAGTAAAATCTTAAAATAAAATTATAGAGGACTGTAAAATTTGTCGTAAAATGAATCCAGGTACGTTGCGCAGCACAGTAGGCTACAAAGTTAAAACTGTTCATTTGTGGAGTCCACTAACAGCAAAATCTTGTGGGAACAGTTGCAAATTCAATACACTCTCATATTTGTCCATTAAATATGACATCAGCAAACTGTTAGCTTAGTTTATCTTAGTTTGCCTCAATCCTAGGAACAAGGGATTAACAGGTAGCCTGTCCAAAGGTTAAAAAAAAGGCTCGTAAATTAACACATTATTCTTGTTTCATTTGTTCCAGTGTTCATATGACAAATTGTGGTTTTACAGGTTATGTGTTGTTTTCCTGGACTCAGCCTGGCAATGACACCAGGCAGCTAACAAGACTTCACTTTCAATGTTCAACGAGACGTGAAATCTGCATGTGTAGATTCATCACTCACTTGTGATAATAACCTCTTAAAAATTTAAGTGACTTTTCCCCAGATAAGCACACTAATATGCAGGTTTTCAATGGGTTGAAATCATCTTTTGGAGGAAAGAAGCGCGACGTGTGTCATCATGCAACCATCACCTCTGGCTTTACAGACTATTCTATTTAAAATGCTTTAAGTAGTTTGTCTCCTCTTTTATAACGTCTCAGACTTTTCTTCCTCTCTTTACACAGAGCTCAGTGTCTTTTAGCTGTAGCCTTACACTGTGCTTCAGACAGATATGAGAGTGGTATTGATTTTCTTATCTAACTCCCACCAAGAAAGAGAATAATTGTATTTCCCAAAACATGGAACGATTCCTTCTAAATGGTTGAAGCAAAATTCACTGTTTGTAAAACCTTGATGTGACTCTTCGGGTCACAGTCAACCAATTATGCTGCTGTTATAAAGCTCCTTTCTTCACTGTACAATAGGTGCACAACTTGTTTGCTTGTGCGCCGACTGTCTGGATAACATGAAAGGTCAGGAAAAGGATCTGTGGGACAGCTGCTCATGCTGTAAATATTGATTGAAGTGTGGTAGACCAGAGGGAAAACATGCAAATTGTTAAAGTGAGCCGTAAACCCCTTTAAGTAGCGTGTTTGCTTTAAACATTAACCTGTAACCGCCTGCATTATGTGTAGAGTTCAGTGCTTCCAGGCATTGTACATCTGTTTCCTCTTCTCATGAAAGACGGATGACAAGATTTACTGTATATCTATTGTTTCATTTTATGAGCTTATGAGTTCTCGGCGTGTTTTCATTGGTGGAACAGTACGGTGCGGTATGTATCGACACATGTCTGTGTGGACGACACATTGTCCAGTAAATCTCAGGAGGGATTAGTTTCGCGTCCCCTCCCCTTCCTCCTCCTCCTCCTCCTCTAACCCTCAGGAATGGAAGACATTTCTTGTGAGAACAAACCTTTAATTGTCTGCCCTGTCGACATGTAAGGGAAGTGATGCGTTATATTATATCATCACTCTCCCTGACGTCCCCTGAATGACCCCAGAATCAACGATTCAGCTAAAAGGGGCCTATTGTTGCTCACATTTTAATCTTAACCTCTCAGTCATGTGAGGAAATATGTCTGTGACTTATAAAAAAAAAAAAAATCGCTTCCTGTGTCTGTTTAATTGACACCATAGATATCTGATCAGGACTGACACGGGCTCCACCAGCAGCCTCCTCCTAAGGGCTGCGGTCGATGGGGAACATCCACCATCCTGGTCGAGCCTTAAACTGTTACTGCTCTATATCTTTTGTTCTTCCCTCTTTGCGGCGGCACCAGAGGGGGACAGCTGAAGAGGGACTGAAGCTGAGTGGCAACACTGACTGAATTACCCTTCACCCCATGAGGGTGCAAGTTTGGGTCAGTTACTATTGACAGGCTTCTGCCGAGCTCTGGAGTAGCTGGAGGGAAGAAGGGAGGTATTGTTGTCTCTTCTGTGCAGCTATTATAGGACAAAATGTTACTGCAGTTAGACAAAACACACAGAATGACAACTCAGAGCCAAAGAAAGTAAAGTGAGCATACAAATTTCCCCAAACACAATGTGTGCATTGGCCTATTCTCTAGCGGTGGTGGGGGGCACGCATTCTTTTCAGTGACTGACAACTAAATAAGCTGTGGAATTACAACGCTATTTCTCCCTTTGAACATGTTGCCGTCCACTGGCTGGGCCTCTATTGGATAGCTAATTAGGCAAAGAAAGTAAAGTGCGAAATCCTGTATTGCTGAAAGGTTTGAGAGGGGGGGAAACGGCAATGCATTCTCCGACAAGCGACTGTTTGGTGGACCTTATTGATTCGGAGGCAGAGGCAGAGATCAATGAAAAGAAACAGACTGAGACAAAGAGTGGCATTTAAGGGTGGAAAAAGCTGACATTTTCTCCATCACTGTCACAGCCGCAGCCATAAAGCAGCGGCAAATATTAAAACATTTCTCATCTGCGCGGGAGTATTGGCAGCAGAAATTGTTTTCTCCGCGGTGTGATACTCAGGCTGAACTCCCAGTAGAATCCCCGGGGACTGCAGATTGGTGCCTGTGACATATCGGCACCAGCATTTACACACACCTGCCACTCATTCCCAAACAGCCCAGGAGCGGGGCTGTAGAGGGCAGATAGCAGCCGAGGAGGCTGCCGGTTGGACTGCTGTCAAGGTGGGTAGGTGTGGTGGAATTCATCACTGATAACGCGCTTATGTTTGCAGGCCGCATGGAGTGCTTCTATTAGTCAGCAATGCCCTCGACGCTGCATGCCGGTTATGCATATGTAATGAGCGTGTGTGTTTATGTGTGAATGACGTTTCTTATCTGTGTCTATGCGCGCTTCATGCGGCACCATTAGCGCGCTGCACAGGCATGTGTGCGAGACGTAATGAATGTTTGTGCGTGCGCTATAACCACATTGTGTGTAATTATATGAGTGTGTGTCCTGTCCTTCGAGTGCACTCCCCGAGTCTTGAACTCTGAGTGACACGGGTACCGCAGGGTCATTTGTCTATTTGCGGGATAAATGATATTATGCTACTCTAAGAGAATTACAAAGAGGATGTCCCTTGGAGTCACCAGGCTCGGCCATCAGTCATAGTTAACTTTGTGCGTCTCCGAGCCCCTCTATCTGTACTCATCCACTGGTCTGGAACGGGTGTTAAATGGATCCTCGACCACATCCTGTCATTATGAGCTTATTATTTGAGCCTTATGACTGAGAGAGGAGGAGAGGGAGAATAAGCTAGAGGGTAATTAAGAGAAAGAGATTGTCGAAAGAATGCGGCACATCCTCCTGCACCTCCTCTGTTTGCAGAATCACACACTCACACACCTAGCTCATCATCTCACTTTCATCTTTTCTTCCTCCGTGGCTCCCATTCCTCACCTGTCGTGCTCTTTCTTTCCTAAACCTGCTCTCCCTTTCCCCGGCTAGCAACTTTTTCCTTCCCCTCCCTCGCTCCTTTCACTCCCTCCTTCGCGCTCCCTTGGCGGTATTTGATAGCAGTAAAGCAGGAAGCAGGAGAGCAAACAGCAGGTGAACCCACTCTAATACTCAGCTGTGCCATCTGCTGCGGTCACATGACTGAGCTGCAAACCCGCTCTAACGCCATGATGCCCCATCATACCTGACATATCGATCAATCACGACCAAAGAGCAGAAGAGAGAGGGAGAGAGTCGGAATGGAATAAACCACGGCTACATCAAACACTGTATGTATACTGCCAGTATATTACCTTGTTTTGGCTTGTGATTTTGGCCTGTTGTCTAGACGAGCTGCGATAATTAAAACAGATCGTATCTGCAGTAGAAATTTGGTCAAACTCCGATCAGCTAAAAAAAATGCAAAAAAACACAGAAAATTGAAGAAATAATGTTCCATCCTTGGTTCTGTCATGTGACCCAAACAAATCTATCAAAATCTGATCGGTGAAGTTGGATACGCTGTGCTGCTACACAACAAACAACATAAACAACGACAACAAGGAAACACATTAAGGGAAAACAAACAAACCTCTGCCTCGACTCCGAAGGTCTCGACCGGGTGTGAAGAACACATTCAATTACAGCAACAGTGGCCACAGGAAATGATTTCAGTCAAAACTGTCCCTACCACAATTAAGCTGTGTTAATTATGTATTTCATTAAGTAAGTGGATTAGAAGCAGTGCTGATGAAATCATAACAGGGTTTGCCGGAGGCCAGGCTGCAGAGAACAGACAGGAAACGACTGATATCTCTCTCTCTCTTACTTCTCTCTTATACCCTGAAATAACCCTATAAATACTTAACACCTTTACCGGCCTATTTAGGCTGTCTTCACTTGCACACAATCACCTGGTCCCTCCGTATCTGCATACCTTCCCCCTGCGTAGGATCATATGGTGTAATTGTGCCATAGATACTGTTGACATCCACATGCTGTTTGCAAGTCCGCTGGAAACGATGAAGTCTCTCCATTTCATCTAAGCCAGTTCATTACCATTCAGGTGCAAAAAGGAGATAAAGCAAAATGCAGATCGCTCTCTCCGTCTCCCCCCTCTTTCTCACCCGTCCTCTCTCTCTCACTCACTCACATGCACTCTTTCATTCCATCTCTCTCTCTCTCTCTCCCGTTCTCTGTGTTCTCTGATGTTTTATTTGATATCCCACAATAAAGCCTCTCTTTGAACTGCCATCAATTGTGTATGGATTTTTCCTCTGAGGAGAAACAGAGAGCTGTCTGAAAGGGCTCCAGTCCCGCAGGCTGCCTTCATATTGATGCAGAGGAGTATTGCCATCTTCATTGCTGGATCAATCACTCACGTCACTGTTGTTTTATGGCTGGGGCCACTTCACAGAAAGAAGCCTGACAACATCACCGCAGAGGTTTGCAAAACGATACGGCTCTGATAGTTGAGGAGGGTGGAGGGGGCTGCGGGAGGCTTTCGGAGGCAAGAGGGGATGAATTTAGATTCTGTAACTGTCACACACATGCGCTCGCACATATCTCTCTTCTCTACAGCTGTGGGAGCCTCTGGTTTTATCGCTTGGTGTGGTTAAGGCAAACGGGGAGCGGAGAGAGGACCGCGGGATGTCGTCAAAACTTGATGTGATCTGTGTCACCCTGTGGATGCAAAATCCTCCTGATGTCCCTCCACATCCACTTCTTGTCTGCGTCTTCACTTTCAGTTTTTCATTTTATGTCTTATGCTTAACCTCCATGTAGCAACAAAGTCTGAGGCCAATGACAACACAGAGAAGGGGCTCACTAATCAACTATTTGAAGTATTTATTACTATTTGACCCCTTGACCCTTTTTTGAAAGTATTTTCCTTCAAACATTTTATCTTCTCACAACCACCACAGGATTTGTGAACGAAGACTCAGTCAGGGTTTGAATGTCGCTTGCAGTTTTATGGAAACATGAACCCTAAACTGTCTTTGAGTTCATACAGAGGTAAACATGGAGAACAGTCCCTAGCTGTGGCAAAGAAAGGGAAGTTTATTTCTATAGCACCTTATCGTACAGGGGCGTTATTTACAGTGTTTAACAGGTGAAAAGAATGTCAAAGAAAAAAGTTAAGTAAGATAAATAAAAATAGAATTTTTAATAAAAGTATAGGTAACAAAATAACTAAACCATATGATCAATTAAAAGCAATCTTTAGTTTATAAAAATGCCTGCAGTTATATCTTAGATCCAAGTGATTCCAGCAGTGGGCAGCGTGACTCAAAGCCATTTGTCAGAGCTCCTCGAGTGGCTCTCTTGAATCTACAATAAGTTGTAGATTTTAGGCGGATGTTTTCTAATCTTAGTAAGTGCTGGTCGTCAAACACTTCACTGGAAAAAATGCCCCTCTTCAAAGATAAATAAAAAATGATGAAAACAAGGTTTGCTTGTAATAGATGGAAATGGAAATGGTTGAAACTGCTGAAGAACGAGCGTCCTGTATCCCGCTGAAATGCTTCTTTCTTAATGATTGTGTTCAGATATTTTGACTGGAAATGAGACAAATACACTCGGTAAGATTTTGAGTTTTTGCAGTGAATGCAAAACGTTTGCTACATACACAGTCTATCCTACAGTGTGAACTATATGATGACAACTAGGTGGGGGGTCAACTTTTTCTCCAGGGTATAAAGGGAACCCGGTACACCGCAGGCGCGTGCTTCACTGAGCTGAAGTCTTACGATCCTTACAGTATCTTGCTTGTTCAACATAATGTCTGCAGTCTGAAGATGATGTTAAGTCAAATCCATTACACCAGCTCACGGGGGGAAAGTACCACACAAACACTTTTCCAGTCACGGGTCACCAACAACATGTTCAAGATCAAAACTGCCAGCAAGAACATCATCTCCACTCTCACACAGACCCACACAGTGGCGTACCAGAACCAAAGAATCGATCAACAAGCCACAGAGGTAGACAGATATGTCTGTACTGTTTGGCATCTCGGCTTGTACCTGACTAACATTAAAGGCACAGAAAAATAAATCAACATTTTACATTGTAGATCCAATACTGGTCCCAATACCAAAATGAATGGATAAGACAGGACTCAACCTATACGCTCAAAAGCCTCGGCTGAGCTTAAGCATTAATTCAAGTGAGAAACATATGGATCCTGTATGGATTTTTTTTTTTCAATTAGGCTATTTTCAGGCTAAGATTTGTGGGTGGTTTATGCCTTTAAGTAGCAGCTAGGCTAATGTTTCAGTCTTCAAAGGAGCCGAATGCAAAAATATTTGATAAAATCAGTCTTACCTTAAAAAAATGTACCGCAGACGTTTGGGTTGACTCTCCTCTGCTCTTCCCTGTCACCCACAACGTTGAAATAATGAAATAATCGTGCTCAGTATTAGGCCTGCACAAAATAAAGGTTTGATTATGAAAAAGAAAAAGTGGAAGAAGTGCCTGATATCTCCTCCTCTCCTCTGGCTCATTATAACTCTGTGAATTAAATCCAATCTGGGTGCAATAAAGTCATCATAGATTATACACTAATACAATTACTTAGCTTTCAGCACACATGGATTTAAATGTGGTTTAACTCTTGTATTCTTGAGTGAAAACAAACAGGACACTATCATAAAAGCTAATATCAGAAAAAAGACCATCACAGCTACACAAAAAGACTATTAGAATTAAATAATAAACTCTTTATTCAATGGTGGTACATTTACTCATGTACTGCACTCGAGTAAGTGCAATCTTATAAATTTTACTGCTTTATTAAATATTTGCTTCTCAAACTGGTCGTCTTGTGGACTCTTATATAAAAAGATAAATCAGTGTGTATTTGTCTTTATCATGTTTCAGGAATCTAAGAGGTTGTCTGCAGTTCACCAGAGACATTTCCACTCACATGGTTTCAGATAAATAATTGTTTGAGGCCTTAAGCAGTAAAATTCTTACAACACTTAACACAAATGCAGTGATTCATATGGCAGAAGTTTGCTTTTTTCCCCCTTCTTTCCTACCAAATCTATCATCTCACGACCCTCAGATTTATCCCGTGACCCTTTCAAAACAGTTCAAATTAACTCCACCTCCTACAACAATAACACACTGTACTGAATGAATTACTGCTAAGTATTAAAAAATGTTCTCTGCTTAATGTATTTAACACATCAGTCACAGCAAACTGAGAACTTTTACTTAAATATTTCATACTGTTAGCTTAAAACTACTATATCTTAAATGCAGGACTTTTATTTATAATTAAGCATTTTTACTTTGTGCTATTAACTTTTTAACTCAGTATTGGATCTGAGTACTTCTTTCACCACTGATACTGATATCATCTCTACCGCTAATCCTCCATTTTCTCACTGCACCTGGCTAACACCAGTGTTAGCCAACATTAGGTGACATTTTATATTGAAATGCTAAGCTACAGACACACGTTAGCATCCATGTGTTGTCACTTGACACAATCTAATTCAGAAACTATGAAGGTAAGACAGTAAAGTCTGAGTGAAGTTAGCTAGGCGGCTACTTACATCATCTTACAGCATTTGGCGCGACGCGCTTGTATGTAGCCCAGCAACGGTTGGGAGTGACGCAAAGTGACGCAGGAAGATGAGTCATTTACGTGACGTATGGTTAAGAAGTGGTACGGTCCACTTTGCGGGTGTATGAAATCACATTAAAAGAGTCTTTTAGGCTTGACTATGGGAAATATATTAATGTTTGCAATCACAGACAAGACGGATAAATGTTTTAACACCTCCAACCTGTTGTTTTTTCCTCTTTTGGGGCGGTCCAAGTCTTATTTGTGGGGGACAAACACCCCCAATCACCCCCATGGTTTGAACCATGGTCCATTTATATGTAGGTCAAATTTTAACAGCCATTAACTAGCTGCACTCTCTCTTTAGCAAGAAGTTTCATCTTTAGATTAAAGAGGTCATACTATGCTAATTTTAAGGTGCATGCTTTTATTTGGGGTCCAATTAGAATAGACTTACATAATTTAATTAAAAAAGAAACATTATTTTGCTCATAGGGTGCATTGCTGCAGCATTACCTTTCTCATTGTGCCTCGAATGCTCTATTTTAGCTATGGAGTGAGAAATCTCACCTCAGTTCAATCTTAGATGAGAGTTGCACATGTGCATTAGTTAACCGGCAGGATGTAGCCAATCAGAGGCAGAGGAGGGCGGGTCATGCCAAGCTAGGTAGTGTGATCCAAAATAATGCCGCTACAGCTGCTAACCATGGCTGCTTGTTACGAAGTGACTCACATAAGTTACAGAAGTAAAGGCTCAAACCAGGTGTTTCAGGCACTGCAGGAACAGTGTTTCCTGTGGGAGAGAGACCTTTTACATGCACAAAAATGCTGCATAACACAATAGAGTAAAGGCAAAAACCCCAAAAGCATAATATGACCTCTTCAATACTTAATGGTTCTATAAAACCACTCAACCTTCTAGTGTTTACCACTACGTTTCTAGCATGCACACATAGTAACACTGGCAACAGGCCACAGCCTCACACTAATGTGGATACAGCAGGAAGCAGAGCGTTCACATACTGTAAAGCACAATGGTACTTATTATTCCAGTATTATTGATTTCAGCCTCCTCGTTCATGCTCAGTATCAGGCATCGTCTGTTTGACTACCTGCTGACTAACAACATCCAATCACATTCATTCAGCTGCACCAGCCAAGCCTTTACAAACTGTCATGTCTCACATCTCAGGCTGCTTATGACTTCATTCAACACCACCCTCCACCGCCCCACCTGCTTCCACCCCAATGTAATGTTTATGTATATTTACGCTTGATCTGATACCGCTGTGTTGGTGTTGTTCCTGGAACATCATAATTAATGTTGCTCCTTGAACATCACGGCAGCTGACCAATCACGTCTCTGTAATGTCACAGCTTTGTGATCAGGAAATAAACAACAACAAAATACACACAGGGGAGGAGTTATCCTTTGTAAAATGTTGATAAATGGAATATTCTAACCCAAACTATGTGTACTATGTTACTAAACTAAGTGCCCTTGCTGCCTCAACCAAACCAAACAACAGAAAACTGAAGAGAAATGTAAAACGATAAGCTTATCATTAAAATAACAATATATTAATATTGCTCGAAATGCGGCCTTTGTCGTTTTCTCAAATTAGAATGGATGGCCTTGGCACAAAATTAATTATGATATTCTAGGAACAACATCACCACTCTGATACCAGCTATAATAATCACAGTCTCTGATCCACTAAATCCTTAAACCTCATCCTTTAGGTTTTTGTAGTTCACCCCTTAGAATCACTGTCACTGGTTGAATTATTGAGAGCTTCCTCAAAGAGGAGAGCCTCTTCTGCATAATGTAACTGTATGACCTCAGTCAAAAAAAACAGCATGCGAGGTTCGCTGTTCAGGTGTAGAAAATGATGTCTGACAAGAAGTCTGACGCACTCAGAGGGGTGATATGATAAAAAAAAACCCTGAATATTAAAGGATGTTGAATAGCAGTAGTAGTTTCTCGTGAGGAATAACTCTTTGCTTCTTTTCCTTTGTGTATTGAACTATTAAGATGTTGTAAGACGTTCTGTATTTATCAAACACCGTCTGTCTGCCTTCACTAGTTATGTGACAACATATCCATATTGATCATGTGACTATTTGCTATATGTGCTCTAAGGTCCAGAGCGACTACTTTATACTTTTACTGAAACGCAAAGGCATGTTTGTTTTTGTTTTTACTGTTATGATTAAATAGAGATGAGACAGTAAAGCCCTTTTAAACTCATCATCACCATCTTGACTGCTTCAGACTTTATCAACTATTTATAACTGTACAACCACAGGCGTAAATGGTTAATTTCTATCAATACAATTGATTTAACATGCTGTAACAGGTGTAAGGGTTTCAGAGGGGACTACTTTTTGTGTTTACTAGTAGTCGGACACAAAGATTTCTATTAAATCTGAAGTGTTTTGGACAACGTGAGAGGCTCAAGGTTCTTGTGTTCTTGTCAGAATAAGTATCTGCCAAAGAGACAGATATAAATAAAGGATGGTGAAATTCAAAGCGGCAGAGGCTGAGATATCCTAACATTCAGTCTCTTGTATGGGTCGAGCTCCAAAAACACTAATGACTTCATAATTTTTTTTCTAACTTTGGAAAGCTCCCTCGAAAGCCACAGAAGACAATCAACAACTGTATTCGCAGGCTGAATAGGGCTCATTGTGATGAGTAAACTGAACTTAAGTGTGTAAAATTGGTGGACAGAACTTTAGTTTACAAAGTAGCTTCAGCTGGAAACACTAGCAAGACAGCTTTGTACAGCTAGCTAATGGCTTCAACTTTTAAAGATGAATGTCTCAGTGGACAAACAGGCTTCTCTTAAGGTGTTGGTCCAGTTTAACAGCACACGTCTGAACACATTGGGCCTGAAGTTCAGCCCTGGTCGTCCTTGGTCCAGTCCCGGCTCACCGTGGCCTGTTAGCAGCCAGTGGGGCCTGGTCTTTGAGGTGCAGCAGCAGACACCAGAGTCCCTCTACAGCCATCAGTCATCGCGCTCACTCTGAACTCTATCTGACCTTCCCCTCTGCTCTGGAAGACTAGTTGGCCGTGTGCACTCTGGCATCTCCATATTCACCTTAAAGAGACAGAACCTGCATTTTCCTGAATGAACCTCAGTGGGAAAAGTTCCCCTCTCGGCACCGATTGGGCATCATAGCTGACCTAAAAGCAGTACGAGCAGGGCGAGAGGGAACAGAGTGGAAGTTGGGAAAGCAGTGGAAGTCTTCATGTCTGGTGAATGGCCCTTTAATTCCCTCTCCTGACAGAAGGCAATGGCAGCCTGGAGGAGGGTCAGGACACCAGTTGGCATGAATAGACACATTTTTGTCTCGTCTCCAACTTTCTCTGCTCCGTGCCTCCACTGACTGTAACATCTCATTTTTTCCCCCCAAGCTGGAAGTCTCAACAGCCATTCTCTTGTCATTGGGAGGCGGGCGGGCAGCTCTGTGTCTCTTCTCTCGCAGATGAATAGAAAACATTGTGCCAAAAAGCTTCAGAATCACCAAGCTGTTTTCGATTGCATATAAAACACAGAATTTGAGAACATGTTTGAAAATGACAGGCTGATTGGCTGTGGTCATTTCAGGCTGTGTGGGCCTCATTTTTTCCTGTGTTTCATCAGTGGGTGCATTCATCCATTCAGGATAGATTGAAGCAGTAGCCTTTAATAAAGTCACCAGGCTTGAAAATATATGAATAAAATGACATCCACTGCCTTGGATGGATCAAATTGACTTATCCTGGTAATAGCCCAAGGATAATGTGTGCGTGTATGCGTGTGTGTGAGAGAGAGAGAGAGTGTGTGTCTGTGCAGAGAGCGGCGGAGGAAAAAAAAAAGAGAAAAGAGCAGAAACAGAGATGGATATAGAGTTAAGACAAAGGCAGGAAAGACACGAATATCAGGGAAATAAAACAAACTTGACCTAAGGGGACAGAATTCAATGAAAACCTGGAGCTGGACACATGACTTTGAATCTTATTTGTATTGGTGAAAGTGACCCATCACTGGCACAAGCGTTATTAGGGATGCTGGGAAGGAGAAAAACAAAGCCATTAAAGGAGAGAGCAGAGGAAGAAGAGTGACAAACTTGATCCTAACAAAGTTAAAGGGTTATTCAACACAAAACATCAAAATTATGAGTCCAATTTCTCCAATTCTGCAGCAATTTGATCGCGCTGGGCCACTGAGGACTCCCAAATCCAATGATACACCAGAGGAGGCATAAAGAGTTGAACGCAGGGAGTAATGACGACAAAGAAAGTTTTATATTTCAGTCAATTACAAGAATAAAAACCACAGAAACTCACATCTTGACCCATCCTAATGCTTTCCTTTCACCCCCCCACCCCCTGCTGATTTTTCCGTCCGTGCTCTGCAGATGGGTGTCGGACTGCGATGTTGATGGAGTGGTCGTGAACCACAATAATGACAGTCAGAAGCGATGGCTGTACAAGGAGACACATGTCTGTTCTCCGCTCTTCAAACGTCCAGCTTAAACTCCTGCTATGTGTGAATAAAGAGGACAGGAAGTGGCAGTTTGGCAGCTCCAACCAGGAGTGTCACTCTCAATTGCGTCCCCTGCCAGCTCCAGACACATCGCGCGGCCGAAGAGGTCACGGGTCTGACTCCTGCTCTTCTCTCGCTCTCCCTCGCTTTTCCTTCTCTCCCCTCTTTCGCATGTTTTACAGGACATTCCATTTCAATGCCACCTACGCGATGCATAACAGTCAAGGAGAAGACAGAATGATGTACGGAAGACACGAGCCAGAGCGACGGCGGCACATTTTTTGAACGCTCCGATAAAACATGAGGCTTGTCTTGTCAGATTACCCTGACACCCTGTGTCAAAATCCCTGCCATGTCTCCGTGAAGCGGAGAAGCAGATGTCCTGAGTTTGCCTTCCTCCTCTGGACAGAGCTGTCAAGATTTGCTCGTGAAGGACACTGAAGACGGCGCAGATGGAAAGAATGAGTTGTCCGAGGGTTTAGCTTGTTTCTCTGTCAGGAATGAGTTTTATGATGAGAACACAGTAAGCTCCGTGCTGAAGATGTTGGTGGATTCTCTTTTACAGGATTTATTCATTTCAACAAATCCCAGAGCTGACGACTCAGCCTTAAGGGTACGAGACACGTCTGCCAAATCAGCTTGTTTCGAGTAAAATACCTTTAATATATCTTAATGGACCAGTGTGCAGGATTTAGAAATGGAATATAATGTTTCTAATTATGTTTTCATTAGTGTGTAATCCCCCAAAACTAAGAATTGTTGTGTTTTTGTTACATTAGAATGAGCTCTTTAAATCTGCCATAGAGTCCGCCATGTTTCTACAGTAGCCCAGAGAGGACAAAGCAAACACTGGCTCTAGAGAGGGCTTTTTGCTTTTTGTGCATTTATAGTAGCTACTGTAGTTTTTCTGCACGCTTGGAGGGCGAGGGCTACTCAGCTGGTTGCAACCTCACAGCTAGATGCCCCTTAATCCTGCTCACATGGCCGATGACGTTTGTTTGTAGGAAAATCCTGAAATGTAATCTGTTACCCAAAAACCTCAAAATGTAGCTTAATATACGGCACTAAAAGGTGTGTGACTAAGTAATGATTTTTACTTTACTTGCACAAACTTTTAATTCATGTTACTGCAGAGGTAAATATTGTACAACTTTAGTTACTTGTAACGTTTCAGATTTCAGTTTATGAAATGTGACGCGCTGTTACAGATTAAGATCCAGGAAAATGTTGGAAATGTCACATTCTGCTCACAGTTTATCAGTTATTATTTCACTATTATCTGTTATTTGATATACAAGTTTAAATGGAGTCATTTTGCATAATGAACACTTACATTTATGCTGATGACACTTTTACTTAATGTTGTAATCCTGGTTGATGTGCTGACTGCCACATAGTACATGTTGGAACACGCTGTGTGTACGTGTGTGGTTTCCTGGGAATCTGATGTAACTGTGGGGGAAGTTCAACTACAGCGTGGGAACACAACGATAAAGAACATATGGAGTGATAATTTTTAATGTAAATATATAACGAAGGGCTATTGCTGAAAATTCTCAGAAAACAGGGTTTGCATGAATGAAGGTCTTCAGGATTATAACTTGAAAGGAATGCAGGAATCTTCCTCATAGTAATTTTACAGTGCAGTATTGCTTCATCTACTTAAATAAAAGATCTCAATATTTCTTCCTCTACTGCTGTGAACAGTTGGCATGTGTGTACACCCACACTGGAAAAGTCATACTAATGGTTCCTCCGCTTCAAATGTCAGTTCCTACACTCGCTGCTGATAAAACAAAGCCCCACAGTTACAGCATCATATGTATTAAATTCAGGAACCTAGATCAAAATCCACTCATAGATGCCATTTGTTTCTAATAAGAAATGGTTCTTGACGATAATAAGCCCCTTGCCAAACAGAAGGAAAGTCAAATGGATTTTGATTCCACTCCAAATCAGTCAGTAGCTTCCCACTAATGTAACTTGATCAGAGCACTCTCAGACTGGAGCTCTATGAAATGACAGCTGAGATTAATTTTGTCAGGCTTGTAATCGCGCCTTATTGATGTGTTTCCTGTGAAATGGCACATCGGAAAGAGCAGCTTCAGCCACGGGGCAACTGTGTTTCGTACGGTAGTCATGGATGGACATTCGACGCTGACCTCCTGATCGCACACCTTCGTACCGTCAGGCAGGCAGGCACGCACACACACGCGCAGGTAATGCTCTATTATGCTGATTTATTGAAGGTTAATTTAATCACTCTTGTAATACCTGACCAGAGGGTGTTCTTACCCGTGAAAAACCCAAGTAGCGGGAAAAAAAAGGAGAAAAACATGACAACAAATCAAAAAGTGATTTCATGAAGGTGGCACCAGAGACAGGCCAATCCATCAGAACGGCGGCAGAGTGTGGACGTGTTGCCACGCGTGGTGCCAGGCGAGGTGCCAGGCGGTCCAAGGCACATCCTCCATGCCAGCGCCCTGAGGCTGTGTGTCCTCGTCACAAGGACAGAGAGGTCGTTAGGACCAAATGCACTAAATCACACACCTCCTCCCACCCACTGTCATGGCCGACGAGGCAGGTTGATGCAGAAATACTGGGAGAGGCAGAGCGGCTACTGGTCGAGTCCACTGGTCTGTTCCGAGCAATCATCACATCCTCTTATTCCAATTGATACAGTGATGTATGATGTTGTTATGACACTTCCCCCTGCTTTTGAGAGCACCCCCAATGTCAACAAGGCTTTACACAGAGTGAATGATTCCCCCTAAATGCATTTTAGAGTTTTGCACAAATACATTTTCAGAGCTAAGTAAACAATGCGGGCCATTATCTAGATGTATTGTTTATGCATTTTTTCGCTCCGTGGCTGGGATGAGCAAGTGAGCGAGAGAGCGGCACAGAGAGGGACAAAGAAGCAGAGAGACGAGAGAGAGAGAGAGAGAGAGAGAGCGGCACAGCCTCCTTCTCCAAAAGACATCAGCTCTGTGAACAGCACAGGCAGATTTTCCATTCCGTCAGCATTTTCCTTTTTACGTGCCGAACAGATAGCTAAAGGTACCACTTAATGTGATGGGAGACAGGACTTAATGGATTGATACACAGGTTTTGACATGCTATTTGAGCATGTAGCTCGCTATAATTGGTCATGTCATTGTGCATTAAACTAACGATATATAGAGTAGTGCCCTGAGACGAGTGTCTTTAGCAAATCTGTCAGATATCACACCAAAATACCTCTGACAGCTATCTCGGGCGGCGGCGGCACACTGCAACATGGCAGCATGAAAACCTGCACCCACTAGTGAAGGCACATTTGGAAATCAGACCATCTTAAACTCACCTCTCTGTCTCTTCCTCTGTGTGTCTCTGTCGCTCGCAAATCTCTGCACGCTCAAATCTTTTGTGCCATCCAAAGAAATTATATTAACGTCGATTTTCTTTAATGTTGTGCAGAGTGAAGGCAGTATTTCCTGTCTGGCACCGACAGAGAACAGGCCAGTGACCTTTATATTAGCTGTCATAGACGCGTGTGGACTCCTCCCCTACATTAGAGACAGGAGGTCAGAGGTCCAAGGTGAAGCTAACTCAGCTCTACCCATGACTCCTTCGCTGCTGTCAGAAGACATCATGTCACCTTGACTAGAAACACTTTCTTACATTGTCTTCCATCTTGGCACGCGACGATTTAGGATGACTCGGAGCTTGTTTGCGGCCAACAGCATGGTTGTTTATCAAATCGTGATGTCAAGCAGGGGACACTTAGAGGAACATTTGATTTGTCGTCCCTGTTTAATAGCGGTTAACCCATTTTATCCTCTTCAACCTGTTGATATTTTTAAGACTTTCTCTGATTAACGTGAAGTCATTAAAGCGCGCGACGGAGTCGGCAACTATAAATCTTCCTAATTTCACAATTTACGTATATTCAGGATCACGTGCTGCAGTTTTTGTGTGTGACACAGCTGCCCGCGTCTGTTTGCACAACTGTGCAAGCACGCGAAGACAGGAGCGATATATATCAACGTGCTCTAAATGACATCCACCACTATTTTGGCAGCCATTTTGTTTTCCTAAATGCATAGCCTCTCCTCCCTCAGCTGTCTGTCTGTCGGCGCTGTCAGCCACTCTTGTGTGATTGGTCTGATGGGCTTGATGCTCATCACTCTGTCAGGCTAGGCTCGCCTTTCATTAGTCTGGGCCCCTCCATCCGCCACACTCACACAAATCACATTGACATCCAAACTCCTCAGATCCACAGAGCAATTTAACTGATATTCATTAGAGGGATGACAAGAGCTGATGGGAGATCTGTGGAGTGGAGGAGTGGGGGGACTCATTCTCCTCCTATCCTATCCCTGTCCTGTCCGCCTCCTTTCTTCCCCCTTCACTGCTGACTTTGTTTTAGGAGCATTGAGGCGCATCGGCGTCTATAACTACCCAACCCTCAAGGATATTCAAGACAAAAGAACAATGGATAACACATCTAATCTCCTCTTTATTATCACGGAAAAATACAATTGAGAGGAGTTTTGTGTCTTTCATGCTAAATAATTGGCTGCAGCAGATCTACAGCTTCGACAGTGCTCTCCTCTAGCAGCCACTATAATGCTCATCCAAGCAGAAGTCCAATCATTTAGCCCTCTCCCTCCAGCCCCTCATTAACCCCCAAAGTGTCAACTATCTCATTAACGCCCCCAACCATCCTCACCCCGAGTCCATCACTAAGCCTAAAGCATTCATCAACACATACCATGTTGGAGGGGGGGACAAAACCGATCACGTCGGAGAGATAATTCTATATCTGCAAGGACTCGGTAAGCTCGGAAAACGCACAAGATATTCAATGAGGCAGCTCAGCCCCTGTTTCATTTGCATTATCAATGGCTACCGTTCTGAATCCCATCTTTCAATTATCATCCTTTGTTAAGGGCTTTATTCTGCTTGTCAGATGTGAGTCATCACTGGGTTCTCCCACAACGTTAGACCAATGTATCCTAAACGTCGGAGGGCCGGGAGCAAGTCTGAGGCGGTAATGAGTTTGTGTGAGAAGACGGGGTCAGGACACAGTGTGTGTGTGTTAATTAATCTGTTCCCGGGTGGGAGGAACTGAAGCGAGATGATGAGATTTAAGAGAGTAAATGGGTGTGCTGCACTCGGGCTGTCCTCCGTTGAGTGAGCGAGCAGGGTTAGAGGCTGGGCAAATGGCCGTCACCATAGTAACCAGATAACTTCCCCGGCCCCCGAGTCACTCAGTCAGTCAGTCATGACAAGCGAAGCCTGGGAACATCAAACAGAAAGAACATGGTGTCCCCAGGCATCTTCAAATAAGACAAAGGTAGATGGGTGAACATTTTGAAAACTAAATGTGTGTGTTTGTGTGTATATATGTGTGTGTGTGTGCCTTTATCGCACTCTGCACACTGACAAACATAAAAAAAAAAAACTTTCTCATTACATGGCAGCGAGCCTGAATTGTGACTACTCTGATAGCATCAACACCTGCCAGTAATATTGTTAGATCCAAAAGCCTGCTTTGAGGGAATAGCACCTGTCTGTGCATTCTGCACCACTGTCAGCTCGTCTCAGCGCGCGTATATAGGATCCGCTTTATTTTTTCCAGGGGACAGTCTTGGAGTCCAGGTGTGTGCCAGATCTGCTGTCTGTGCCCAGGGCTCATGATGGCATCCAAGCCCCCGTGGTAATCAGCCCACTCTGCCTGCTGTTGCAGCCCGCCTGCCTCCTCCTCCTCCAGTGGCTCGTTTCAGAAACATCTGGTGGTTTACATGCAGCACACACCACCTGCCAGACGCCTTGCAGGCAGTGGCACCGCTCGCACCTCTCGAGTCCGCCCCGCAACAACACGACGACACAGAAATCACCAGGAATATCGAGACAAATTGCAGTTGTGAAGACAACGGCGGATTAAAAATGCTGAGGGTTTTTTTAAGTTCTGCTCAGCATTTCTGCAGATGTGGCTTTCTGAGCAATCTGTCAGCTGATTTGTAAATGCTTAGTCATTACAATGTGGGACAGGAATTGGGAGGGGTTGGGTTTTTTTTCTTTTTTTTTTTTTTCTAAGATGGATGATTTTCCAGTAAGCCAGGTGAAAAATTAGGTAACAGCTTGGAAATTATATGTTGGACAATTCTGTCAGTTATCTGTCGTGTCAGTTATCGCTCTTCATTAACGGACTGCTTTAAAATGTCACCTGTTGAAATATCCCTTTTTTTTTTTTTTTTTAATTGGAGACCCATCATGCACCTTGATCTACACATTTCTCCAGCTGGGAAATACGAAAGAAAACAAATGATTTATGCAGCAGTTAATTCAATTTAATCATAGAAGCACAAGGCATTAACATATTTGTATTGTTGTTGTTTTTTTTTTATCAAATAACATTTATAAAACTATTGTGCAAAACAATGTCCTTTTAATCTTCTTCAAAGGCTCTGCACCAGTGGATAGTCATAGTCCTCTTAAATTAGGAAATATAACAAGTATGCATAATTTAAACAGCAAATTGTAAGCTTATACACTTTATATACATTTTTACACAGACCTGGATTTTAAGTGCCCCTCACTCAATGATATAGAACAAGGCAGCTTTTACAATCAGCAAGAAAAATCAATCGGCTGTACAGAGAAAACTATAAAAACAAGCAATGAACTTTTGCTGTTTGGCAGATTCTTTTAAAAGGAGCGTTCCCAGGCGTTTGGCTGTTTTAAAGTGTTTTTTTTTTAAAAAAATGACCGGTTTGAAAGGGCATTTTTAAAATCTGGACAGGACAGGACTGTACAAATGTAACAGTAAAACGTGTTGAACATGCAGTCTACCAGCAAATCAAAAGCAAACTCACAAAAAAATAACAAAATAAATACAATAAAGTTAATACATTTTTTCAAGTCAAGTTATTAGCTGACCTTCTAGTCATACGAGCTTCGCCGCGATCGTGAAATCATCCGTCTTCTGTTGTCTCACGTTAGCGAAGGCGTACATAGAGTGAAGGGAGACAACAAAGCTGACGACAAATCAGGCTGTCTATCTTTGACCTACAGTATATTTTGATTTGAAATAAATGTCTTTTGAAATACAGAGAAATCAGAAATGTTTATAGGCCGAAATAGATGTAAACACCTCGCGCTGACACTTATAACAGTAGTTCATGCCATCTTTGTGCACTTTCAAATATTCTCTGTTTTTTGTTTTGTTTTTTAACAGCCATTCTACATGTGTTTTCCAGTATGAATGCTGCTGAGAGCAATTTAGTGTTTCTCTAGTTCACACACATATAGCAGATGGTCCTCTGGAGACTTCCCATGGCTCTTGCTGAGGTGAAGCTTGATGGCGTGCTTAGTGGCAAATTTACGGACACAGAGCTGGCAGCGGTACACTGACCCATTACTACCGCAGTCATCTTGTGATTGTGGGGAAAGGAAGGACTCCAAGGGCACTAGTTTCTCAGTGAGAGTATGGGAGTCCCTGACAGTCTGTTTGGGTGACAGCTTGGCCAGGTCCCTGATTCTGAACCCTAGGTGGGCTTCCAGGTGGCATACGTACGCTGCTGGGGTTCGGATCTGTGAGGCACAGTCACTACAGAAGAATATGGGCTGGCCAGAGTCCAGGTTCTTGAGGAACTTGGTTCTGCCAGTTCTCCGTAGCTGGTACTTGACATTAGCCAGCCAGTGGCTGATGGTGGTCATGGAGAGGCCTGTGAACCGGGACACGTGCATTCTCTCCTGCGGGCTGAGGTCGTTGATGATGTACTTCCCCTCTGATGTCTGCCTCAGGCTCGAGGCAAACTGGGCCTGCAGGAGGAGGAGGTGCTGGGGGTTCCAGTTGGAGTGACGACCTTTGCGTTTGTGACCATGCATGGTCGCGTCATCTTCGTCGTGAGTAGAGCCCACAATCTCGGCTTTCTCAGTGACCCGGGTCCGTGAGGGCGGCTTTGGGACATGGTGGGACTGTGTCAGGTTCCTGAGCATGTCCGAGATATCCGACAGTGCGTTTTCATGCAGAGGGCTGCTGGATGTGTAGGGAGAGACCACTGTTAGCTTTGCAGGAGTAACAAGGGAAGAGGGGGAGATGGAGGAGGCTGTGGATGAAGGGGTGAGGGGGGCTGAGCCAACAGAGCCTCCTCTATCGCTTTTCCCTTTCGTCAGGTCCATAGGCTGGTCATCACTGGGCTGGCAGAAACTATTATCAACTACACTTTCTGGCTTTTTGGTCTGTGAGGGAGGGGCAGCCACAGCAGCCCTCTCAGCCATGCTCTGGTTGAGCCTGGAGAGCATGCTCAGGGGATCTTGGTTTGGCAGGGCAGGCTTGGCTGCTTTCCCCAAATGAATGTTCATTACTGACTGAAGAGCACTTAGAGGGTTGACAAAGGGCTGCTCTGGAGGAGTATGGCCAGTGATAATGGCGGTACTGCATCTCAGCGTCGAGGTGAGTGGGGATTTGACTGCTGTCTCTCTCTTGGGTTCTGTTGCAGGGGACGCTCTGTCGCTATGACTTCCCCTGTCGCTGTTGGCTGGGGTGACTGCCCGCCATTCCCGAGGCGAGTCAGCCTCTCCTCCCTTATGAGATTCTCCAGCCTCGCTGCTGCAGGGAGAGAGATGATTCTCCATCTTGGGAGACAACTGTTTCACCCTTTGCTCTACTTTTGCTACTTTCTCAGTCACTTTTTTCACTAAATCCTCCATCGCCTGGAAGTTGTTACAGGGGAAGGGGGAGGACTGGCTAAGTGGCGGGGAAATGAGGGGCTGGTTCTTGGCGAGGGAGGACAAAGTGCCGTCCCCTCCGTTGAACAGGAACTTCACTGGGGAGTTCTTGTCCATGCCGCCCTGTTGGAGCTTGAGGGCACTGGGGAACTGGTAGGCTGCATGGATGCTGGGGTATCCCCCCCAGCTTGGGTTCCCACTCTGTGCCTTGTTGATGGCTGAAGTCACAGTGTTTTCCAGTGATTTGAGAATATCAAAGCCACCTTTAGGGCTCTCCTTCAGGTCCTCTTCAGTGAGATAGTTATACATTGAGATGTCAAATTTTTCCTCCTTCTCAGTGTCCTCTTCCTTCCCGACTACAGCTACAACTTGCTTCTCATTTCCAACAGCCTCCTCCCTAGTGCACTCCTCCTCGACCTCCTCCTTTTTGATCTCTTTAAGAGGAGGGGAGGTAGCGGGGGAGGTCGATGTGGTTTGAAGAGGTGGAGGAGAGAAGGTGGAGGGTGCGAGCGGGACAGACTGGACCCTCTGTTCAGTAGGTGTGGTGACCCTCACAGGATTGGGGGAGGTGGCCTCAGGAAGTGTTTTGATTCTCTTTCCCACAGAGCTGGTCACCCTCAGGAAGTGTCCTGTCACCATCATGTGGGTTCGCAACTCTTGTAGTGTATTATGGGAACTGCCACACTCCATACACTTGAGGATCTGGAATTTGTTGGATTCGAACTGCCACGCATAGCTTGCACCGTTCTGGTGTCCGTAGCGGTTATTGGGAGTGCTGTAGGGGCTGGAGGAAGACTTCTGTGAGGTTTCGCTCAGGTCTGCCTGTGAATGCTTAGCTTTGGGGGTTCCTTCTCTGGAGCGTGGTGATGGGGTGAGATCCAATCCCATGAGTCCCCTTTTCTTAGAAGAAATGATTTTGGCTGCCACGGGGGCCATGGGCTCCTTCAGAGGCACTTTCTGGTAGTGTTTGGTCTTGATCATGTGGACACTGAGGTCCTGGAGGGATTCAAAGGAGTGGCCACAATACATGCACTTCAAAACCTTCTGGGCATCCTCCTTCCCTTCCATCTCCAACAGGGACCGCTTACGTGGTTTAGACCAGCGCTTCCCGCCACTTCCCGCCCTGTCCTGGTTGTCATCGCGATAGTGACCTGTGTCATTCATGTGAACTGTCAGCTCCACCAGGGTGTCGTAAGCAGCACTACAGCCCTTACAGCGAAATTTACTGGCCCCACTGAAGATCGAGCCAAACAGCTTTGGGTTTTGCCTGTGGAGCTGGACTGTACTAAAGAGGCTGGGCTCGGACTGAGCATGGTGACGGCTCTGGGGAGGATGCTGCTGTAGTGACTTTGCCACTGCAGACTGGTGCCAGTCATAGCTTCCGCTGCTGCAGCTGCTACTGCTACTAGTGCTGTTGCTGCGAGCTGGCTTCTCTGTCGTAGCTGACGATTGCGCCTGTGGCGGTGTGGAATTATAGTTCAGCGGCGACCACAAGGGGCTGCTCAGGAAGCTGGAGTAGATCGCCTTCATTTGTTCTAAGGTGTCCATGCCTATGGGAGGTGTTTTAGTGCCACCGTTCAGAGGTGCTGTGACCACGTTGCTCTCAGCTTTGCTGGAGGGGCTCTCGAAGTCTGAGAGACGGTCACTGGTCTCACTCACATGTGACTCACTGTCCATCTCTGGTCCTGAGAGCTCTGCGGCCCCAGCTGATTCCTGGTCACATGCCTGCTCCTTGGCAGCGTCTGCGCTCTGCTCCACAAACTCATCTTTCATGGGAAGGTCATCCTGAGGGGCTGAGGGCAAGTCGTCTGCTTCCACCTCCTCATCCTCCACAGCGTGCTCTGTCAGCTCCTCAGGAGAATAGGCTGCAAGGAGAATGGAGACAAAGAGAGAAAGAAAGAAAGAGATGAGTTAAATTGCAGGGAGTGAACACGCTATGTTAGAATAACTGGAGAAAAAGTTTCCCTGCTATGTGTGCCCGAGGACTCCCAGGGATAAATGAGCCATCTGTGTGGGAGCCTTTAAAGCTGAGCTGAGAAATTACAGTCATCCCATTTCACCTCATCAACCGTTGAGGTGTTATTTTCCTCTAGGCGAGCCTGTATTTATATACTACCCCAGCCACACGGAACTTATGCCTCCCCTCTTTTCACTCCTTCTATTGGAGGAAAACAAAAAAGAAATATCTTGGCAAAAACATAATGCGCCATTTTATTTATCTCAGGGCGCAACAGCTTGAAATGAAAACTAAATCTGAAATTAATGAAGCCCAATCTCACTGTGGCATTCTCCTCTGGGGTAATAAATGAGTTGGATCAACCTCCATCTGTCAGTTAATATGTCTGACGCCTCTTCATCTGCCTCTTCTCTGATTACACACACACATACACACACATGCGCATGCAGACAAAGAGCGTATCTTGAAGAATTTCAAGAAAAGGATGTCAGGATTTTGTTGGGAGAAAATTCTGACATGTTGAATAGACATCCGACAGTGTCATCCAGACCGAAGTGAGTTCATTAGTTCCTTAATGTGTGGAAGATAGTCGATACTCCGGGTTAAAGCTGAATTCTCAAAAGCAAATCACCGCAGTCCAAACAGGTGTTAGATGTCGTGCGAATATAAAACAAAGACATTTCACTCATCGTTAAAAAGAAAAAAAAGGAACTAACAAAAATAAAGGGAGGAAGAAAATGAGGCCGCAGGAGAAGGATGAAGATGACGAGGTGAGAGTGAGACGCGTCAACATGACGGCAATGCCTAAGCGATCTGTCACTTTGCATGTTGGCGCCCACCGCTTACATGGAGAATGAGAATGTGTGTGTGCGCACAAACTCCCGTGTCTCCTGTGGTGGCGAGCCTACCCACTCAACGCCAACTCACCCACCACTCGCCCCCTTCTTCCGCAGTGTCATCATGCCTTCCCCCCTCCCTCATTTCCTGTCCACCTCACTCGCAAAACCGCTCAACTTAAGGAAAAACAAACAATCTCTTAAAAAAAGAAGCGTACGGCACGCAGACAAGGTCTGAGGCCATTCGGACAATATTGTAAACCAAGACAAATGCCACAGAAAGAAGCTGTAGGTAGAGTCATAGTTTGTGCGCTCATACGTTGTGGATGCAAACAGGCACACACACACACACACACACACTGTGACTAAATCCTTCATTCCCCCAACCGCCTCACACACACACACGTCCAGTCTAAACAAAAATGTCATAGCTGAAATAACTCTCATTTCCAGTGCTAACAGCCAATCTCTAGGCAGCCATGCGGCTGGCGCTGGTCTGATTTGGGCCCTGGGGGCACAGTCAGCAGGCAGCCCCACTGAGAGGCCAGCCTAATGGAGACCTGGCAGGTGCGGCCCACTCTCCGTCCTCCCGGAGATTTGGTTTGTCACTGGGTATCCATTACCTGCCATTCTCCGCTGATAGGCCCCGACAGCCCTGATCAAAAGATGTCGTCGGGCCCCAGTCCGCTTGGCAGTCAGTGGCATGTCGTTTGTAAAAAGGGCCAAGCAGGGTGTAAATAAAATGACATGATCACTTCCCCGGCCCCTCATGTTCTGGACACAATTATGATAATGTGGATGTGGAGGGGAGGGAGGGGCTCGGGAGGATGGAGAAAGGGGGCGAGGAGGTAAATCGCTCACGCTCGGGAAAACACGCAAGGAGAGATATCTCACTGCTACCAGGGCTGGAGCGACTGCCCACACCCTCCTCTCTCCCCTCGCTTTACTTTCTCTTCCGCTTCTCCTCTGGAAGGATTTCGTGTCAGATTCTCATTTGAAAGAGGAAATCCAGCCAGGATGAGGCAGTTAATGTGTTTGTATCCTGACTAGCTGGTCACAGATGTCAGCTTGCATCAGGCGAGCCTGACACACCGCTTGACCAAGTTGTCAGGTCACCTTTCTCTTCCTCATCAAGAAAATATTCCACATATTTCTTCACATTGTCAAGCTATTTCATCAAACCATTGCTATATCCAATTTCATGCCATGTTATCACATTCGTAAGCCTTCCCAGGCCCCTCTCTGTGCCGGAGCTCGGTATTAAATGTTTTACATTTCATACTAATAGAGCTGCGGCCCTATAGGTTATTGTTCATTTGTCATTAAGCCTTGATAGCATGGAGAGGGGGAAAAGAAGTCCAAAAGGACCGGCTATAAAACCTGGAGAGTCTAGCCGTGCTCCCAGGCAATTTAAAATGCAAAACAAAAACCATTATGTCTGAGCACTATCTGTTAATTTAATCCCCAATGACTGATAATCCATCACACAGGGCGACAACCACATCCAATTATTCTCCCTGGCTTGACTGACAACAGAGGTGATTTATCAAGCTAATAAAAGGTGATGGGAGTATAGAGGCTCCCTAAGAATAAAAAAAAAAGAGGAGAGGATTATGAATACAACAATACTCTTGGATGCAGTCTTAACTATTATCTGAGCATATGGTGTCGGGCCAATGTATGAGTTTTCCTAGTGTGTGTATAAGTGAGAGGAAGAGCGATGTGTGTGTTCTTGTAATGATAAAGTGAGTCGATGCCATGTGGGGGAAAGACAAGAATCATTAGGTTCCATGAATGATCCCTTTCTCGGGGAGGGAGGGAGGATAAGAACGGTCGGAGGTGCACTTTCACACAATCAACATCTCAGTCACGGCTCGCACAAAAATAGCAATAACACGTTCGCACAAACACACATGCTGCCGAAAAAGCAAAAGTCTCACGTGCAGAAACACACATTTCACCTTTAATATACACAACCTCAAACACACACACACACACACCCCCCACGTAATTATAAATAAAGCTAGTCAGTCGGTTATGACACCAGCTCACCCCCACCACCACCACCATCCCCACCACCACCTCTCTCTTCCTCACACACACAAACACACGTACATGCACGTAGATGCAAGCGATGAGGAAAGACAGTGACATCTTGGCATGCAGGAGGCATTCCTGTGGAGTATCATTTTCATAAACATAAGGGCCGCAGACGAGGAGGGAGAGATCATCTGATAGAAATACTGCAGTGCTGCTCTGACGATCAGGAACAACAGACAGGGCAGGGACAGGGGGTGATTAAGCAGGAAGGTGCTGTGGCTGCCTCTAAAGCAGAGCTTCTCTCCGTCTCCGTCCCATGGGTTGTCTCTCCTCAAGTGCTGCTGAAAGCACGCTCTGTTTTTTAGATGCCGCATTTTAAATAGGCCTCGTATGCAAGAGTGATAATCTGAAGACCTAAAAAGAAAACAATCAATCATCTGCTTCTCGAGTAGAAAGTCCCTGCACTCCTTTTTCTTTGCTCGTAGAATTAAGGCTGCGTGACACGTCCTTCAAATAATATCGCAATATTTTTTTAGCTTATATTACGAGACACTATAATATACGTTGAGATTTTATAAACCTCCAAAAGCACTTCAACATCAAACAGGGATATTTGTAGGGATCGCAAAATATTAACACAATGAGATTTTCGATAAATAATTACCAGTAATGAGCATTTAATGACTAAATGGTTAAAGGCAAACTATCAGAACAAGGAGAACAATTCAGAAAATTACATAATTTTACTGTAATGCAGCTTTTTGAACCAGGGAAAGAAAACACTTACGCTATATTACGGTACGCTCTCCAAACTCTAAGATCTCGTATCACAACAATGCTATAAATGTGATTTACAGTACTGTCCAGCTGTACAGCATATATATTTAGTTTTATTCTAGTGAATGTGAATTTCCACCACCTCTTCATCAAGCTGTAACTAACTCCTGTCTCTTTTCTTGAATCTCTCCCTTGATGACCAAAGTGCATATTCCTGCTCCGACCTCCACAGCTGGGAAAACAGTCTGGGAGCCAGATCACACCCAACAGCAGCGGGATAAACAGGATGTGTCATTAAAAAACTACCTATGTCTGACCCTCATTCTCCAATGACTGCTTGTCTCTGAAAAAAAGAAGAAGAAGAAAAAAAAACAGATACAACCTTGCCACAGGCGTCGTGATATAAAAAAGGTGAGTCCTTTGTGCGGTCGGCATGAGTGCAATATTTAATCTGTGCCTTTTTTACGCTATAAAAGGTGCCGCATCGCTGGCAGATGTCTGTTTATTGTTTGTTTTTCTGAAATTATTTGGCATAAAATACAGCAAGATGATAAGAAGGCCAGTTTACATTCCCGCTGAGCCTCTGTTACCTGAAATAATCTCAGAGAAACTGTGTTTACCTGCTTCATAAAGCAACGTGATGACTAATGTAAATACAATACGTGCATTTTTTTGTATTTACAATATTAATCAGGTAATAATATAAACTCATAAATATGTGTAATAAACAAGCAGAATAAGGCCCCCAGAACACGGTTTGAAGTGGGAATGGTGGCAGGGTCCGCCACATACAAACAAAGTAAAACAGCATTTTTCAGTGTGTTTGTAATCAAAGTCAATCAATTAAGTTTTTTTTTTCTCTGCCAATTAAAATTGCTTCCCCAAAAACTACATAGTGCTCCTTTAATTATCACACCAGGATTTTTAGCAAACACAACAAAAACACTGAGACCAAAACAAAAAGCTAACGTTCGTACGAGGGTTTCACAGCTTGATTGCATCTTTATTTATAACTCAATCACCGTATGCACGGAGAACTGTGCCGCGAACAAAGACGCAACTGGGTTGATCCGGGGAGGGGAGAGGAAATCGTCTACATGGGTGGTCCCCGTATAGCTCACTGTAAAGATTACAAAACATCTTTTATGGCCTCCCCCCCCACCCCGAAATAAAAATCAAGCAACAGGAAAAAAATTAAGCAGCACAGAGATTTCAGTCTATTGTTGGTGGTTTGATAAACAAGGATGCACGACGCAGACATCGAGCTGCACGAAAGAATTAATGCAAAGATGCGAGGAGGTCACACACAGCTGTCACGACCTTTTGATCACGTGTCCGCCTGCGATTGGACGGGAGGCCTCTGCAAAGTTATAAACTGTGTCACAACACGACGAGTGCCTCTTGACATGTGTACGGTATTTCAACTGGACCCCGACGCCCCCTTAAAAAACCAACACAGCCCCTCAGCGGGGGGCTCTTACTGACAGGAAACGGCTCCAGAACACTACAGGACAGGAAGTCACCTCGGTCTCAATCACAAGAAACCGCAAAACCGCCGACTTCCACTCTCTGTGTGTCTCTCTCGAGTTTCCCAGCAGCCTAAAACTCTTTAAATAGATTAGAATAATTCAGTCCAAAACAGCCCCATTCTGTCAAAATAGCTGCAGATCAGTAACATACCTAAAATGCCTCTCTGTTGTACACATTTGTCAAAGTAACACACTCAATCAAACTTAGTTCGCTCCCTCCTCTTCCCTTTGATCCTCACAGGCTGGGCTGAAAAGTCCCACGAGAAAATATGTAACAGGTGATCTGTGGCCACTTGAAAAATTAATAAGTCCTGACATAATTCGCTGCTTCGAGATATGACCACAGAAGGCCGTCCTGTGCTGCTCCTTTCATTTTCCAGGTTTGTCAGACTCCTCATTGTGCGTTTTGCTCATGTTACCGGCGATCATGGACGTCTTTGTCAAGTTTTTTTTTTTATTTGTGTGTGTTCTCTACCCCCTGATGGCATTGTGAATACATTGTGTCCGCCGATTGTAGTGCAGGATGTGTGATATGGGAGATGGGAAAAACAGAGAGATCATTCTGGCCCCAGGCAAAGCTTAGGGCTGAACCTTGTCAATGCACATCGTAAGAGAGCGGGGGGAAGAGAGACATGCACAGAAAGTAATGCAGAAGAGAGAGAGAGAGAGAGAGTCACTGAGTAGATTCAACCCTCGGCTGACTGTTATGTTACGAGCGAACCTCAAAGCCACCAGCTGCATATACAGACCTTCAAGACCCGAAAATTCATCTTCTTTATCTGACACCAGATGAGCCACAAACATATAAAAAGGCCTCCCCGCCACTAAACTCTAATGCAGAACGAGCAGGGCAGCAAACTCATGGCTCCGGTCCCCCGGTTTTGAAACCTGATGCAGCCACAACAAGCGATAAACAAAATGGAAACAAACAGAAAATCCAACGCAAACAAGCTTCCACAGGTGCACAACCGAGGGCAGCAGTAAGGCCTGAGATAGCACAGGAGGGGGAAGGCGCCGTTACACATCCAGCCATTTTCGTTCTGACGAGTCTTAGTTCCTTAAACTGCCCCACATCTCTGCCTCCGACTTCTTCCCATCAATCTTTTCTCGAGGACTCGTTCCCAAACAAAAACTCCACGAAGCGGAACTGCCGTTTGCTTCCCCATTCCTTCAACTGCACAGGCCTCATACAACAGGGTTGTTCGGAAGTCACCAGGTCGTGTCAATGAGGCAAGAAGCTAAATAAACTAATGTAGAGACCCACCAAGACTGCACACAGCGACTGGTTTCACTGGATCAGACAGGGTTTAAACACGTCGACTTAGATGCAATAATAGTAATATTTCTGACTTAATGTTCCTGAGATGGTCTGAACTACGCTGCAAATGTGCTCAACAAAAAACAAAAAACTCCTGCAGTAGTCAAAGGTTTCTATTTGCTGCAGCTCAGATCGGCAGGGTGGACTCGCTAATACTCGCCGCTGAAGACACGACGCTATGAACATCGTTCAGTCGGCGTTGAGTTTGAAAATACTGTTACTGCACATGTGCAACTCACAACAGAGATGAGAGAGAGAGAGAAGCGAGGCGTCTCAACTTTTCTGTTATCAGCCCCGGGAAACAAAATGCTGCGTATAATTCAGAAGGTAATAAAGACTTTTTAAAAACAATCTTTAGCGTCTTCTGGATGTAGTCTGATGAGGTGAACCATCTGCTGCTGTCGACTGTTCCCGGCTTCTAACTGACTGACACAGACGTGACGACGTCTGACAATGTGAATGGCGTCGACTGCATATTTTAATCGAGTTTACCAGCATTTTTTTTAAAAAAAAGTCTAAAAACACCAGTAAAAATTAACGTAAGATCTCCAACCGACGGCATAAACTTCTCTCCAAAACTATTTTAATTAACATCGCGTCTGTGCGCAGGCAGAACGTACAGACATCTGTCTTTTTGATGTACTAATGTCACGGCCTTTCAAAAATACATTAAATGTAAATTTAACGATGACATTAACTCTGACGATCGCCGCTACAAAACATAACTTTCCTCTAAGGTTTGTGCTGCTTTCCTGTGGGCCTGACAGGGGGGCCGGGGGTTAAAGGTGACTGCAGAGCTGACACTAAATCAGGGGGTCAAACCGGGGCTACGGTCGAGATGAAGTGACGGGTTCAGGTCTGAAACTGGGTTTATGTGTGTGGCTGGAACTGGGCCCGGCGGTTAAAGTTAAATGTTAATGCAGCGGCGGTGGCGGTGATGTTGGAGGGGGTGAGGGGAATAAAGTCGAGGCTTGGGAGTGGGACGAGCAAACCCCTCTCACAACGCACAGCTGCTGCCATGATCGCCTAGCAACGAGGAGGTGATGGACGCAGCCTGAAGATGGATGGCCACCATAAATCACAGCGGTGAGTAGGAGGAGGAGGTAGGAGACAGAGAGAGGGAACGAGGAGAGGACAAAAAACAGAACAACAGATTTTTTTTTTCTTTTTATCTTTCTTTACTTCTCTGTGGCGGAGTGGCCTCGCCTCGACCCCTTCACTGTACTCTTTTATTCATGATTGTTGGGGAACGCTGCCGGGCCGGGGACTCTTCTGGGCAAAGCTCAATGGAAACTTCTAGGTAATCATTACAGTCAGTTAGATTGGATCCAATGGATCATTTTATAATTGCAATAAACTCCACGGAGGCGGCTACGTGCCCTTCAGTGTCTAGAGTTTTTCATGACTCCACTAACTTTTTGAAGATGATAATAATGATAGACTATACCTTTCATAAAGCAACCCTTCAGGCAAGGCAATCTGGGTAGTGTAGTTGCGGGATAAACATCCCTGGGCTATCTGATTATGGCCTACTGCTGCGGCACTGGTGTCTAGTAACACTCAGAGAGAGCGCTCAGCCATCCATCACACAGTGAGTGTCTGTCTAAGGCTTTCCACCCTGCTTCTTCTCGTCCTGGCTCTCCAGTTACAGCCATACACGGCCGGCCTAAATAATATTCTTCATGATAAATTGCACTATAAGCCTGGTATCCATCATTAATCTGATTTTTAAAGAAGCATCCATCTTGGAGAGAGCCTGTTAGGGCCACGGGAGAGCAGAGCAGCCCGGGTTCATTTAAAGGCCAGGCTGCTGCATGAGTGATACCTGTCAGCCCGGCTCATCAGGGAGCAGCACACACACACACACACCACACACACCACACACACACATTCATACGTTATTAAACACTGACGCCATATGGCCACACGCACGCACACACACACACACACCTCTGCAGCGCCCCTACGTGTGTTCGTCTTGCGTATATCACCAGAACATCATGCCGAACACACTTGTTTGTCGGACTCGTGTGCTCACAAAGTAATATTCTCTCCGCTTCACGCAGACATCCAGACACGTGTCATGGAGAACATACTGTCACTCATCAAAACACAACTCAGTGTAACTCAATCCTCGCTGTCATCTCCAAAAAATCTCCCCCTCCCAAAACGCTTCTCCTTCGAAAAGGCTTTCAGGAAAACTCACTCTTCCCTGGAAAAACTCTCTCACACACACACACACACACACACACACACACAGACAACAGTGTCTCCATTCCTCTTGTCTCTCTCCACTGACTCTGCACCTCATTCTCCATTCCTCTCCTTCTCTTTGTTTCTCTCCGTCTTGTTTTCCCCTTCTTTCACTCTCTCGTTCTCTCTCTCTCTCCCCCCTTCCACCTCCCCTCCTCTGTGTGTCTGGTAAAGCCTGTTTGATAAATGACACACGTCACCGTGTCAGAAGCGAAGGGTGGGTCAGTGATAAATGACTCTGTTGAAAAGGAAATCGGCTCTCTGGCATGGCCGGGGCTATTCTCCTCCTGGATTGGGTTTCAGGACCCCTGAAGACCGGAGCGGCTCAGTTTCCCCCGAAAAGAGAACACATCCAACCAGGCTGTGACGCTCGCTACCTTCTGGGAGGGGTGGTGGGAGAAAGAGGGGAGAGCGAGCGAAGGTAGGTGGGTGGGTGGGAGGTGGGGCCGGAGGGATCCAGCCTGTCCCAATTGTCGCCACAGTGCAGCTGCATCTATCACAACAGCGGTGGGACTATTTTTACAAAGCCTCCGACTCAGTGCCCAGACAGCAGTCCCGGCTGAAAACCTCGGCTGAAAGCACACTGAAAGGGAAACGGTTTTCTATTTGTGACACTACTACAGCACTTACACTCCTCTTTCTCTCCCGGAGCCCAACCCTATGGCTTGACATCTGCCAAGTGTGTGTTAAAAAGGAGAGAAGGCCCATTTCACCGCCCCCACTCTTCTTCTCCTCATCGTCCCCACCTCCCTCCTCCTCCTCCTCCCCCTCGCTCCTCTTACACTCTCCCTTTCACTCACTTGCTGGCAGGGTGGCACTGTTATCATTACACAGGCAGGATTTATGGAGTCAGGGCCTATGGCAAAAACAAAAAGGCATCTGTCAATACCTGTGGGAAACACTCTGTCAGCCCTCCTCCTTCCCCTGGTGCTCACAGCCTCATTAGGTATGCACTTATCAGACACATAGATCACAGACGTGACTCAACCTCACCGGAATCCAGCCACAGGACTTTCATTAGCAACGGGCCCTGCAAGGCCAAAACATTCGCCGCGCTCGCACCTGCAAACAACGCCAGCGGAGGCGTATTGTTGTTAAAGCTCGCGAACGCTGTCAGTCCGTATGTCGGCCGAAACAATTAGGTCCCAGCACTCGCTCCCCCGCCGCTTCCGTAAGGGCATGCTTTTCACACTTAAACAACAGGACGGCAGACAGATAGAAAAACAGCTTACTTCATTTCGCAGGCTGCTTTTAACAGCCCGGACACAACACACACACACGCATGTGTCTGCAACGTGTGCTTCAAACTGCTCGTACCTCTGCCAGGCGTGTTTGTGCACTACGTGTCGTGGAGTGACGGAAGGAACCGTGCTTACGCAGAGTGCATACGCAGTTCAGAGAATTATGGCTCGACCCCAGCAGGTGGTCTACGGTTACCATTCCTTTCATCACTATCTCCAGCCAAACCCCCCCCAAACACACACACACACACACACAATCCCAACAAATCAGAAAGTGCATGCTCACTGATATTAGCGTGCACACACACAAACACTCACTCACTCGCAGATAGACGTGAGTGATGGCTGCCAGTCTGGCAGCTGTAATCCTGACCCTGCAGAAAGAAGAGACTGTTGCTGTGGAGCCCGGTCCAAATCAGACCAACACCGCCCCCCCCCCACCCTTCTCCTTCTGTGTTGGACTCACACACACACACACACACACACACATATATGACTAGACCATGACAGAGAACTGTGCACACTAAACACACTGACACCATTCTGCGGACATACTGTACAGGTTAAACATTCCAGTGAAATCGCCGCGTCCTCGCCCACACGTTGTAAAGCTGATGCTGACTTCCTGTTAAGTCGGTGGAGTATTTCAACTTTCTGCAGCCGCTTCGACAGCTTCAGGGCTCCGGCCGGCCTCGCGGCGAAGCTAATGGCCAGCCGCAGAGGAAGGAGGCCTGTATTTCCACAGCTGGGGGAGTCTCTTTCTCATGTTTGCTCGGCTGTTTACGTGGCCAGCTGCCCTCGGTTGTTAAGAGCACTCAGACCTGACCCAGGTAGGCAGGCCCATTTGTCACCTGCAGCGGAAAATTGAGTTACAGCACAACCAAAGGCGAGCGGCTCTGTGTAATATCAAGTTGATTACATCAAAGTGGTGGCAAACCTCATTGGGCTGGGCACCCCGAGCTTGTCATCTCCAATCACAGGGCCTGTCAGGACTCCATCAGCCTCACGGCTAATTGGCCCAACGCTAATGAAGCAGGCAAAACAAGTTTTCTACTGTGGAGAGAGAGAAACCCTCTCAGACGGAGGAAGGAAAGAGAGGGAGAAGCTGAGACAGTGTGTGGTGGAGAGACAATGAGAGAGCAAAGCAGTGTGTGTGTGTGTGTGTGTGGAGTGAGGGGTGGTGGTGGTGGTGGTGGTGGTGGAGGTGGAGGGGGGATTTTTCATGCAAGTCTCAAGGTTGCAGTGGGCTGACTCTCCCCCTAAGTCCCTAATCAAGGCCCATCATCTGTCATCCTTTTCTTTGCTCTCTCTATCACCATGCTCTGTGCTGCAATCAATTCATCATCACCCTTTGTGTGCCACTGAACAGTTGACAACTTTATAACTTGCAGCTGCACGGGCTGACTGACAGGGGTGGAAGGGGAGCATGAAAAAATGAAGAAATGAATAGATGAATGAATGAACAAAGAAGCGTGGATTCAGGGAGAAAAAGTTGTTTTCTAAAAACACAAAACGATCTATATTACAGCCTTTTATTCCCGTTCCGTCAACAGAGAAGGCAGCAGTGTAGCCGGGGAGGAGAAGAGGAGGAGAAAGGGAAAGGAGGAGATGCAAAGAGAGGAAAGGGAGAAAGAGAGAGAGAGAGAGAGAGAAAAAAAAAAGCCCCATCCTTCTCACTGATCTGAAATCAGAAAGCTTTCAGTCATTCTTTATGTGCTCCCCGCGGCCACTCTGAGCCAGTGAGCATGTACATTAGGCTGGGGCATTTTGATGAAATAAAAGCCCAGGCCAGCTTATGGCTAAACAGAATGGGAGCACTCACTCAGCCTGTCTCTGATTGACCATTAAAGCCATTGATGAATGGGCCTGTCAGGGGAGAGACAATTAAATCAAACATGAAACAAAGCCGTTGTGACGGCCCGGTCTGACAGAGCAAACCCATTCCTCCCCTCCATTACATAGCACACGGCTCCTTTTACAACCTCTAACCCACTCCTCCCCGCCTCCTCTACCCACTGAGTGTGTGTGTGTGTGTGTGTGCGCGTGTGTTCAAAGTGAATAAGTGAGCATGTGCACACGGGGAGTGTGATGTTCTCTGCTGGAAGTGTGTGTGCGTCTGTTTGTATGTGTGTGTGTGTGTGATGTCTCACAGTGAAACCACTTTGTCCCCCCTTCTTTCACTTTTTCGTGAGTCAGTTGACCATCAGACAGAAAGAGAGAGAGAGAGAGTGAGTGTGTGTGTGTGTGTGTGTGTGTGTGTGTGAGGGTAAAAAGTACACAGGGCCTTTCAAAGTGGTTTAAACGTGACGTCAGGGGCCTGCAGCACATGGTGGGAAGTGATTTTCTGATGCAAATCGGGAAGGATCAGATCAAAGCCGCATGACAGCCAATCAATCAACCGTCAAATCGGACATGGCAACTGTCGATTATGGCTCCTTCCAGCCCACGAAACCTCCATTGTCCGCTCTCAAATTGTTTATCTTATCCCAAGAAAGGGAAAGAAAAGAGAGAAAAAGCTCAGAGGTAGAGGGGCTTTTCTGTTTTTTCTCTTTTTTTTCTTTTCCTCTCCTCTTCCTCCCGCTTGTGCAAAAGAAGTTATGCGCTTGGATCAAATGCGCACAAAGCCCTCATGTCCCCCCTTCTTCCTCCCCTCCCTCCCCTCCTCTCCCTCCTTATGGCACGCCTCGGGCACTCACTATCAAGAAAACACGGCTGCTTTCCAGAGGGGCTTTTTTTTTTTTTTTTTTTTTAACCTCTTACAGATCCGATACAGACAGCAGCAGCTCTCGGATCGGTACCAAAAAAAATTAAAAACTATGACGGGAGGATTCACGTTGGGAACAATAGGAAGCGAAAGTTTACAAGCAGTCAACTAACAGCGGAGGGGAACACACACACACACACACACACACACACACACACGCACGCACACAAACCCGCACGACCCCTAAAATTGTTGTACACAAAAACCGCACATCCGCTCTTTAAAGGGGGGACAGTTTCTATGAGGTCTCACAAGAGTAGCCAAGAGTGACAAAGCGCATCGCTAAAGACAGACACACACACACACACACACACACACACACACACACACACACACACACATGCAAAGTGGAAACGGAAATGCAGTGACTGTAAAGTGAGCTTTACAAAACAAAAGGTAACATCCGCAGTAAAGCTGGATCTTTTTACGCACGTTACAGTTTCGGACACACGCACGTACCTGCTGCGCGCTTGGGCGCTTCTTGTTTCCTCCGCGGCATGTTTTATTTGTGGGTGTGCGGGGGGATTTCCGTCAAACTCTTCTGTTTTTATAATTTCAATAAACCCCCCTCTGCTCCTCGGCGTATCCGGGAAGATCCACCTCTACTCAGTGAGAAGAAGAAGAAGAAGAAGAAGACGGGGGGGAAAAAAAGATTCACGCCTTCGTGTAGCAGACTGCACAACATCGGGGAGTCCGATGGGAAGAAAAACTAAAAATCATCGCTACGGATTCAGCAGCCAAAACAAAAAAGTCAGCGGGGATGAAACATAAATAAAAGGAGGCGGCGGAGGAGGAGGAAGAGTGGAAAGAGTTGTTGTTTTTTTCTTCTTTCTTTTCTTGTCGGTTGTGATCGCGTTGAAGAAATGACAAGCCGTGAGAAGAAGCCAGCGTCCACCTCGGCTGCCTGGTCTGGCAACAGGCAAAGTTGAGGGATAAGAGAGATGATCGCGTCACTCACAGCAGGAGAATGGGCAAACCCACCGCTCCGTTAACTCTTTACTTCTCAGAGCGAGGGGCGGACACCACACCGCCGCCGAGTGTCCTCCTCCTACCTCTGCTTTGCTTCTGCTTTTTTTTTTTTTTCCACATGAATCACAGCCGACAGACACACAGACAGACAGACAGACAGGCTGCTGCACGATGATCGTTACAAGCCACGAAAACCACAAACAATCCGCGATCATGTCACCGGATTACGCGCCTCGCATTTCACACGGACGCGTCATCCGCGGATATTAAACATCATCACATCTCTGTGTTTGTTTCGCTCTCAGTCATGTTTCTGCAGAACTGCACGACCGACTGATGCTGCACGTAGTTCTGATTAACACTGTGTCCCTCTTTAAGTTGTTTTTAAGTCAGTTTAATTGTCCTGCTAGTGAGAAAAGGCGGATAATATCGGTATCACATTATAATAAACATAATTAATACCCGGTAAATCATTTAATAAGCATCAAAAAGGTTAATAAATATAATTTTCAACTATTATTGCAGCCAAACACTGTGTACAGATCAACTACAGTGTTTAATATATATTATTAACCATGTACAAGGTTTTATAAATATTAAAAAAGCATTTAATTGCTTGTCAACAATGAAATAACTGTCAGGTGATGTTTAATCAAACATAAATGTAGAATTTTAACGATGATGAGTATCACAGAGTGTTACCAGTTAAGTAGATTTTTAAAAGCTGTTGTTCATGTTAATGATAAATAGTTAAAATAGCAACAACAACAACAACAACAGAAATAGGATGTGGAGTTACAGATGGAGAATACAGACAGACTGATGCTGTTTTCCTCTTAAAAGTGGTTTTAAATGAGTTTAATTGTCCTGCTAGTGACAAAACACGCGTTAGAGGCTGAATGTGAACATCCCCAACACTCATAATGTTTAATTAATACATGGTAAATTAAACTTCACTCATTTAATAAGCATTGTAAAGGTTAATAAACATCATTATGGCATCCAAACACTGTGTAAAGATGAATTACGCAGTATCTATTATGTATTATTAACCATGTACAAGGTATTATAAACATTAACTGTAACTTAACAACAAAAAACTGCTCAGTAAATGTTTTTTTAAACAGCATTTATTTGGTTGTCAGCAATTAAATAACTGTCAATGATGGATATCACAAAGTGTCGCTGGTAAAATTAATTTCTAAAAGCTGTCGTTCAGGTTAACAATTATAATCACATTTGACTTGTTTTGTGCATTTGTCCCTAAAATAGCGTAAACTAGGATGTGGAGTTACAGACGGAGAATGTTTCAGTTTGTAAATTGAGCATTTACATTAGAATCGATGACATCATCATGGCACTGTAGTGTAAACAGTAGCTGACGTCAATATTAATGTGATAAATGAAGAGAATGAACAATAAACAGGTGTCAGAGTGTCGATGGAGGGAAACAGGTCATTTATAAATGTATTGTTAGTATCCCAATATTAAAGTAATGTAACTTGATGACTTTGCCTTAATTTTTGACACCAAACATATGCAAATAAATTAAGATATAAATATCGCTGATGTGTATCTGAGTCCTCTCAGTGACGTTGTTTGTAATCTTGTTTGTAATCTTTTTACTCTGTAATCTAATTACATCATTTCCTCCTGACACTTAACTGGAACACAGTTACGATTTACGTAACCCAGTTACGTGTTTTCAGTTACTCCTGAAGCATGTCAATAAAAAAAACAATACGAGACAGTATCAGATTTTCACGGTATGATAATCATCTTGTAAAATATGACGGTTTAACGGTATCACAATGTAGATTATTGCATTATTTTTGTTATTATTATCAGTTACATTTAGCTTTTTTAAATTGGCGTACAGTAATTTAACAAAAATATTACGTCCTGACAGAAATCAAACTTGACATAAACTTGTAATATAAATGATACGGCAGAATTAAATACGTTAGATAACGGTATGATAGCCGTCTGTTACAACACCTGCAGTAAACCTGAACACCTGTCTACAGCTGCAGCCCTACCTGTCGGTGATGTCACTATTCAAGGTGCTGTTTGTTGGAAAAGTAGATTTTTGAGTCTCATTCCCGTATATACCTAGAAAAACTGAGGCTTTGGGATTGTAGGACGGGTCAGAGCCTCAGTTTAAAAAATCCAGGAAGTGGACAGGAATCAATAGAAAGTGTATACATGTGCAGTAAAATGAGCCGTATGGTTACATACTACACACAGCCTATATTATGAACAGTAATCGGTATTGTAGTCTGTTTTTTTTTCACTGGAACAGGACGTGCTGATCCGGACGGCGACAGGGCCAAATAAACGCCGCTTAAGTAGTGATTCAAAGATGTGTTAGGCCACTCCCCCTTTCCTTTCCACTGCCCTCTCGAAACGCAAACACGCCTGAGGGGCTCTTCTTCCTCGCTAATTTAACGCGAGCAGTTAAATGTTAGCCTTCATCACAGTAAAAGCATCACTTCTCCTATATATCCACATTAGGGACCAGATCAAAGTCAGTTCAAGGAAGCGGCCTTAAATCCAAGGTAATGAGCTTTTTCTCTTCTCTCTACACTTGTCTTGCTTTTTTCTCGAGCCAGCAGTATCTCTCTGCAGATCGGGTCGGTACCGGGTCTCTCCCCCCGCCCCCCTCTGTGTGCCTCTGATGTGTTCGGACCCCTGCCTACGGAAAAAAACACACATACAAACAGCAGAAACACGCTGCGAAATCTCAAACATTATGCACACAAACACACACCGTCTTTATACTTCGTGCAGCGTCCTCACTCAGGAGAACGAGACTCACAGGCCTCTCTGATCCGGGCTCGCTCCGTCTCTAAGAGGCTCACAGAGGCCCGGGTCGCTGTCACTTTAACAACATGAAATTACAACCCAAATGGGATGTCAGGGGGGGTTAGCAGTGTCTCTACGAGAACTATGTGAATATATTTCCTCCTATGGACTTGGCCCCATCATGACCTCCCCCCAGGAACAAGAAGTAACCCCGGTGATTGGCGGTTTTACAGCCAAATTAAACCGTCTCCTGCAGAAGCGGCTGGAAGGAGAAAGCAGCCGTTCCAAAATTAGTGAGCCATCATCGTGACAGAAAGTAGCGGGGACATGGTGTCATCCAGCGACTGTATCGATTAACCCATAAATAGTATATGGCCTCTACACTGTGGCTCTCCCAGGCTTACACTGTAAATGGAAGTTATCTCAGCTGTGCATCTGTCTTGCTTTGCTGCGTGTGTTAGAAATAAAAAATATATATATATAAAGAAAAGCAGACTGCAACCTGGCTGAGCGTTTAGCACATCACGAAAGAGTGAATATTCTGTGTGTAATTAGCGAAATGCAGATCGTATCTCGGCTGCTGTTTAAACATTATTGTGCTGATGAAAGTGTGAAAGCGTTTTTTAATCAAAGAATAAAAAATGAAGCATATATTTTTTTGCACAGAGGGAATTCAGCCCGATGCAGGAAAATGTTTAAACTATTCTGATTTTTTCCGAGAGACACCGTGTGATTCTCTCTTATCTCAGGTAGCCCTGCTGCATTATTCCCCCTCTCGACGCTCTTTGACATCGGGATTATCATAAAAAAGAAGAACGTCTGTCAAAATCCCCTGCACTGATTTGCACACGAGTTCGCCCAATCAATCTCCAAAAAAAGTTGCGATTAAAAAGCACGAGCTGCTTTCTGTTTTTCTATTGAAATCTTTTGGGCGAGAAAAAAAAAAAAAAAAAGGAGAGAGGTCTTTCAATTTCATAGCCTCCAGAACACTCAAGTATTCATTGCGCTCTACTTTTCACTTTCAACCTCTCTGCGGGAGGCAGGACTCATGACATCTATGTATGCTGCTCTTATTCACAATGCTATTCAGCCTTCAGATGTGTGCTGCGAGCGATCCCTCAGCACCGTCGGATCGCTCTCTTACTGGCGTCCTCCCAGTTAAAGGCCCGTCCAGGAAGTCAGAGTGCAATCTGACAGTTTTGTCCCCATTCAGCAACGCTTTGTCCAAACTAAACACCCGTCCTCTTTAACGGGGCAAAGTTTCGCTCCTTTCCTTGAAATTCTTCTGAGTATATCTCAAAAAAGGCGAAGGGCGATGCTGAAGAGAGGTTTTTGCATTTATTTCCTGCACACAGACACAAGTGTTTGTCCGTGTGCAGGCTTCTTGTAGTTTATCTGTGTATTCATGTGGGTATGTTCATGTGTGGGTGTGTGTGTGTGCGTAATGCATGGCCCCGCTCAGAAGAGTGATTGCTTTATTCCTGCCTTGTTGGTGCTATGGGGGCCACAGCCGTGTCTTTGGGCAGCTGTATGGATGGCTTGAGGAGGTCTCCATCATTCATAAAGCGCGCTCCTACATGTAGAATTGATCTTGCAAAGAAACAGGGTGGCAATAGCAGTTCATCAGTCTTCCCCGACCACAAATAACTCGGAGGTGTCCCCCCCGGGGGGAGAGGTGACACCATTGTCAGTGCGGCGGTCCCCTCAGACAACAGAAGGGGCAGGGCGGGAGCCCTCGCTCATACGGTGGCTCCGAAAGTGTCCGGCGAAATGTGAGCAGCATCCGTGTGGCACATGAGCTCAGAAGAATATCTGCGCTATAAATAATATAAAAGGAAAAAAAAAAAAAAAAGACTATTACAAGTGCTTTTTAGCTGACAAGGCAGCTAAATCAGGCCATAAAAATAAATAACTGTGAGTCTTTTTCTATTATCTTTCTGAATACGCGTTCCCTCCTAATTTACTGTCAGAGTTTACAGATATATTCAGAGAGAAAGAAGGAGGCACAATCGCTTTATTAACTCTCATTTCTCAAGAATCTGATTAATTTTGAAAATGCACGCCAGGCGCTGAAGTCAAACAGGTTTTTTAAAGGATGCATAATTAAAGCTACCTTTACTCATAGTGTTTAATATATGCATCTCTGCCTATTAATAACCCAGGTCATTAATTTGTGTAAATCAGCTATGTATGGCACCGAGTAATTTCCACTCCTGTAAAGAGAATTGGGGAGATGAAGCTCTTTGCCTTTGGCCTTGGGTTGCACATTACACTCATCTTACATTAGGGCACATGCTGCTCCTCCTCCTCCTCCTCCTCCTGCTGCTGCTGCTGCTCCTCCTCATACCGTTTGGACTTTAGTCATTGATCTTCATTCTAAAATAATCTCTTATCATTCCTCATTGTAAGCCTGCAGAGAAACCTTTTCCAGATCCCGATTCATTAGCTCCACACTCAAAATAGAAAAGCTCAGGGAAAAAAAGGTGGACATGTGATGAAGGTTTTCAGAGTGAGCACCTTTAAAACACGTCCGCCGATCCACCTTAAACCACCCGTGATCTTTTCTTTTAGAGCGCTGACATGCTACATGTCTCTCTTCCGGGTGGCGTTCGTTGCCCTTAAGCGCGAACTACTCACTCTAAAGAAATTACGTTTTGCCCGCTGTGATGTTGTCACTCCCCTCCTCGGGTTTTCAGACCCTTGTTATCAAGCTGTATAGTTCAGTTTTCAGTTCATGTCTTCATTAAAAAACATTAACATTCACAAACTGAGCGGGTCAGGCATTGAAAAGGTCTCCTTAACATTTCTCAGCGCTTCTCCCCAGACAGCCAACAAGAGGAGGAGGAGGAGGAGGAGGGACGAGAGACGAATAAGAGGGATTTTTTATAATTTTGTGTTAAATTATTATGAAAAATCTGAGATCCTTTAGGGTTTGGTAGATGACTCCACACCGTTTCAATTAGCGCACTTCTGATTGTAGAGGCAGAACTCAGACGATTGATCAAGCCTCTCCCTCTCTTCCTCCTCTTTCGCTGCCTTCGTTGCCCAAAAGACCCTTTTAAAATATTCAGGTAGATTATGAATGGTTACACCACCATCTATTTATATCTCCTTTATTGACAGTATTACATTTATATGGAGTCAAGGTGAGGGATTTAATTTAAGACTCTCGCAAAGAACTGCTCAGAATACTTAGAAAAAGACTGATGAAGGAACAATGATTTATATGATTAACACTTCTCGGAGAGAGGAAGTTTAACGCAGGATCAGTTGTGGCTCCGTTATGGATTTTCTGGGTATTGCCGGTATATTTCAATAAGTTTTTAGGAGCTATGGTCTCACTGAGTGACTAATAATTGTGGTGTTACCTTGTTATGGAAATTCAAAGCTACGTCTGGCACATCGCGCCTCTGATGTCACGTCAGTCTGCTTAGTGCTGTCAGCTCGTGTTTGAGAGAGGGCTGATTCCTCTCTTTCCCCTTCCTTCTCAGGCGGGGAACATAAAAGGGAGGATGTTTATGATGGACGGGCAGCTTTTTAAAGAGAAGCATCACAGGGGTGTTGGATGGGAGGGATCCGAATCAGGACGGCTGTGATGTGACGAGACAGACAGGAACATCCTTCTCCTCGTGTCGGGATGTCAAGCTGAGGGAGTCTTAGCAGAGTAGACAGTATCATCACTCTCCCGAGTGAAGCAAGAATTCGCAAGGGAGGAGAGAAGTGGAGGGACAGTGGTGCAGAGCGGCGTCTCTGCCATGTTGGCCTGAGTTCTGTGTCAGGTTGGACTTCTTTCTCTTCTATTTGCTCCCTAAAGATCTGGAAATATAGGTGTGTCCATATCATATTAAGGTATTAATATCGATTTCCTAATTTAATCGTAATATTTGTGCACCCAAAAAACACAGTTTTGACAGCGATACACCCTGCTGCCTTCTGTTGTAACTAGGGTTGTTTTTTAAGGTTTATTTTGCTTTTTTTTGCTGAGAATTATACGAGAGGATTGACGCCACTCTCAATACATGAAGTCACAACCTTGAGATGGTTAGCTTAGCTTAGCTTAGCACAAGGAGTCAACATTTTGGGCAAACAGGTAGCGGAACCCGACTACCAGCTCTTAAATAACACGTTATATCTTGTTTGTTGAAAACTTTAACGGACAAAAAGTTGTGGTTTTACAGGAAGTTGCATGTCAGACCTTTCTTTTGGCGGGGTGCAGTGACTTCCTGAGGTTATGTCATCACCTTGAGGCTGCTGCAGAAACAGGAAGTCATCGCTCCAGGCTGAGAAATAGTCAGAAACGTATTTAATTTGAGTCTTTGATGCTCAGACAAAGCTAAGCTAAGCAGCTGCTTGTGTTCGTATCATATTTATTGTACAAAAATGTTTCCGATCAATTCTAGTTATATTTCTCTAAGAGCATATTATAACGTGTGAGCTGTATGATACAGTAACACTCTGGATATAATTTGTGCTCGCTGTATTCGTCCCTCACATGAGATAAATCAGAAGGCGAGCTTCAGAACAGACGTGCCATCACAACTCTACACGTCTCATGTCGATGGACGCACTCGGTGAGGCGCCGCTTCCTCTTGAATTACAACTGAAAGACATTCCTGTCTTAGAAATAATCTGCATAAATTTACACCTTTTTTAAAAAATGTGAATGTTCCGTCTTTCTCCTGCTCTGCCTCTTATCCTGTTTGGTAATTAGCCTTTGACCCTCCCGGGCTCACGCAGGCGTGAAGATTGAAGGACAGAGATAGTTTAAGCGATGGATTTGTCATAGAAATTTCTCATCAGTCTGAAATCTTGAGGGCAGAGCTCCCAATTTATTACATTATAGAGCACATCTTGTAGCACTATCGCTTAGGAAAGGAAGTGTCAAGCCGGATCTGGCTTTGACTGTCGTGCCAACTCCATTTACCTGGGTTTTACAGCGTGCCCCTTGACTTTGCCATGTGTGGAGAATCACTAGACGCCGGTGATGGGCGGTAATTCCCTCGCCTATATGAGTGAGTGATCAGAATTCTTATTAGCATCTTTACACGCTGATGGCAGCCTGTCACTCCAGGTGCCAAGTGGTCTCCTTGGACTGCAGTCAGTCAGTCAGTCACAGGGAGGAAACGGCGTCACATTTTCATCCCGCTGGAGAGAAAAACACGTTTAGCTCCATCAAGAGCACAGAAAACGATATTTAGTGGATTTATATCAGATCTTTGCACCAGGGGGGGAAAAAACAAGCTATTTTTCTGCTTTGATGTAGAAATTAATATTTTATTGTTATATGTTTCTGTTCGTGTGATGCACATGTTGGCAGCAGGAACCTCCTTTTAGCAGAGAACTGGATCTTTCTATGTACATTCTCTGTTAGCAGCCTCTGATTCTGTTGTATTGGTTTCTCTGTCTGTAATTTCACGAGATTAATGACACTGTCACACACTTGTGAAGCGTCCTTAACTAAGATTCAGCGGCATAATGTCCACTCCATCTTTGTTTCATTTTTTCCCGTTCAAACGGCATTCCAATCAGCATTAGGCCATCTTGAATCCCTCCTCGTTCTGGCGACTGCGCAGCGACGGTGCCAGTGTTAGAGGGGGAATGTTTTTGCCAAACAGATGGAAAAGCATCACTGTGTTGCACACACACAGACACACATACTTCCCCTCTTGGTGATTTCACGGCCTGCATTGACATTCAGTCATTCATTACAAAGTGAATTAATGTGCCAGAGTTGCAGTTTCCCCTTAAAAACAGATGTCGCCGGAACATCTAATTAAGCAACACACCAAATCATTGCTTCTCGGCCATCGCCAGCCTTTCTGCTCCCGCGCGAGGAAAAGTCCCTCTCAGAAAGCATCTCGCCGTGCAGCGACGCTGTATCTCATCTGGATCGGCCCGGTAGGTGTTGTGGCTGTGACCTCGGCGCCCAATAACCTAAATCACCATTTAAATTATTCACACAATAACGACACCGGAGCACTCCATTATGAACATTATTGCTGAGAAATGGGCTCGGCGGAGGTGAAGGATGAGTCTTATCTTTCGCTGTCAGTCGGGGCATTAGTCACGGTAACGGGTCCCTCAGACCTGTGTTCGGGGTTTTCATTGAGCTTTGCGTAGCAGATTTATCACAGATCACTGGCTGATGTCAACGTCCCAACAGTGAGACGAGATGACCGTCTAAAGCTGTTTAGCTTCAGTAGTGTAATTCAAGGTCTGGATGATGCAGTATGTGGATAAAGCAGCCCGGTCGCGACGATGGAATGATGGCAGTTAACATTCCTGCAAACCGCTGATACAGTACGATCACATTTGTACATGTCAGAGGTCCATGCGCAGCATATTGACATTTACACAAGACGTGCATGTTTATTACCTCACTGTCATATCGTGACGTGAAGGAATGTCAGAGGAGTTAACAGGCGAGAAGGCTGTGAAGCCAGTGACTGCAGCTCGAGACTGTGTTTCAACATTTGCAAGCATGGCATCATTTGACACTCCTGCCGTGTTTGTGGTGACAAAAAGCAGATACTTTTGACCAAAACCAGATATTTTCTAACCCTGGGAAAGTGTCTTTTATGTCTAAACCTAACCAGAGTGAAGCACAGCACTGTCGCACCATTAAAATGAGAACTGGTCTTTTAATTTTATGTGTCACTTCAACGTGTCCGTGGTTTGCAGAACATCAATTATTTTGGTGATTAGGTTCGGATATATGCGTGCCATCTGTGAAATGGTGTATAAAATTATATCAAAATTGCGAGTCATGGATTTTATACAGCGACGAGAGCAAATTCTCCACTGCACGACTTTGACGTTAACATCTACATCGACTGCGTCTCGGTGGTAAATGAAACTTCACAGACAGAAAAACTTTCCATTTGAACCAAACAAGACAGAAGAACGGAAAGTGTTTTCTCTGTCATTGCTCTTTTTTTCCCCCCCGTCAAGAAGCCAAACTCAATTTATGTCAAACAAGGTTTAAAGGACCTTGGGATTAAAGCCATAAACTGGCTGCTGTCAGACCTGAAGCCCTGCTAACAATTTAGTGCCAAACCGACGTTGTTCAATATCATTTCATATTATATCATGTCACGACACAGTGACAGCTACACATCAGCCCAGTCACAGCTGGTTTGCCCTGAAGAACTCCTCCGATGTCGGCTCCAATCGAAGCTGACTCCACTTTGCTCTGATCTAAAATGGGAAATCTATCTGAAGTACTCTGCGGGGAGCGGCTACAGCTTTTGGTAACGAATGCTAACAGGTCGATCAGGTAATGAGAAGAGATATTTGGGTGGGTGGGTGCGTGGTGGGGGGAGACCGGTGCTGTAATGGGCCTGCCAAAAGCCTTCACTGGCTCCATTATAACAGCTAGAGACAGCGTTAATGGAGTACTCACCTATACAGAGATACAAAACAGCTACGGTGAAATCAACAGCATACGACTGGAATGTTTCCCCTTTTAGCTGCAAATGCGTTTGCAGTGCCAATTAAGGCTCAGTCCTATTTAAAGGCACCAAAAGGCCACGTCCCATTAATGTGGATTCATCTGAAAACGTTGTTTATGTGTCAGAAGTTTTACATGAAATTGCTAATTGTCCTCCGTGGGAAACAGGAGTGACTGTAAAGCGTTAAATCAAACTATTCACCCTTTTTTCAAGGGTTCAGAGTGTGACGGCAGATTTTCAACCGCACATCATCAAATGTTTGAAAATCACATGATAAAAATACCCGATCGAAAGCGTTTTCAACAAAACAAGAGAAGAGAGAAGTTGTTTTATCCACATGTTCAGTTTTATTTTTAAAAAAAGAGACCACATTCACAGCAACAACCAGCATATACAGCAAGTTGTTTACCTAGATATGTTGGTTCATATATCTTATTATAATCATCTTATTATATCTTAATATACGTGTTCAAATCTCCAAAAGCCAGCTGAATGTTAACAAGTACTCAGCTGAACGACTTCAGTGTTACATTATTATTTATTACATTGCATTTATACAACAAATGCATTCATGTTTAAATACTAAATAGCATGTTTATGTTCAGTATCTCACAAACGCTACGGCAATACTAAACCTGCAAAAAGTAATCAGTTACTTTGAACGGGAGGCTGAAGGATGTAGTAAAGATTACAATAGTTACTCCTGAAATGTAGCAGAGTAGAAGTCAAGTTTGATGATATTGTGCAGGTCAATGTGCCCTAAATAATGGGATGACATATATAAAAACATAGAATATTACATTTAAGATGAGAAGGTAACACAGAAAAAGGGAATCAGATACAAATGTGCTATTAGTATTATTGTTGAAAGGGAATATAATAATGACAATACTGAAGTGCTACATGTTAACCGATCCTTTAAGGCCGAGCCTCGAGGAGTGTACAGAAATATGAAGTTACATAAGTGGAAAATACTCAAAACTGTACTTTAGTAAATGTTCTCACTGCAGCCGACACTCTGTGTAGTTAGAGGCTTATAAGTTGAGTTTAAATATGTCGGCATGTCTTCTGTCCAACATGTACATCGATGTAAAATACTGTGTCGTTCCATTAGAGGTGACTGTACGCAGGATGCTGTTCTGTTCCCTGATGGTGACGTTAACACGGCGTCTCGGTGGTTAACTTTCACGTCATTTCCACAAGTTTCCACAGGCCTCTTCAGCGCAGGCATCGTAGATGATTGGTCAATAAAAGACTCACATTTTAATCTCGTTCCTTACACTGCACGTCACTATTTCTGTCGCCGGCCTTGAGTCCCTTTAAGTCAAACCTTCTGAGCGGAGAGCGACAGAGGAGATGCGAGAGTGCGGGAGCAGAAGGACGACGGGACAATTTGTACGATCGGAGGAGAAGGCAGAGAAGGAGAGTGACAGAGGGAGGGTGAAACCTCCACGTGTCTGATGGTGATTGGAGACATCACTTACACAAACAATGAGGCGGAGGATGACAACATCTTCTGCATGACGAGTGTGTTTGTGAAGGCTGTCCTCACACAACGAAATGGCACTTTGAATCATCCTCACGCCCCGGACGCATACGCACAGCGACGCGCACAAAACACATCCAAACACACATCTAAACACACATCCAAACACACATCCACACACACATGCACTCACAAAGAGATTTCACTTCACATTTTCCAGCCCCGTGTCGCGTGAAGTGCGCAATTACGAGTGGAGGGGAGGCGACGCGGGGTCACTTTGTAAGGGGAGTATATGCCTTGTTTGTCAATCAATACACGAGCACTCAGAGCAGGAGGATAAATGCAGGTGTTAGAATTAGAATGAGCACATCTGGAACAGATGTTTAAAAGACCTCTGCTCACTCCTCCTCTCCCTCCCTCCACCCTTTCTGTCTTTCTCGCCCAAACATAAATGGCTTTGACAACTCACTGGTCTATGGCCCCTCCACAGCACTATCCTTTCATTTGCCTTCCCCTTTAGGGTAATGTGATTTTACACTGTGGAAGTGGAGGCTCTCGCACATCCAGGGCCGTGGGGATCGCTGAGGCGAGCAGACGAGGCCCGCGTGCTTCAGCGTCGGCGTTCTGACCGACCTTCCTAGATGTGATTAGCATGTTGAGAGGTGATCAAGAGTAAAATGTAAACAACGTCGTGGTTCTTCTTCTCGCTGAGCACCGCGGACTGATGGAAAAACGTCCACACCAACAGGAAAGGTATTTTCAATGGTCCACCGCTCGATGTGGAGAGGGGTTACACATCCCTGGTAGGGTCTCCCAAGGCGAGGTGGACCTCAGTACGATGCATGAATTGGCGTGAAAGGAGCTGTAGTTCATGCTGCACATTGTCGAGCGGTGGAAAGAGCACAACGTGTTCTCCGGAGGACGAGTTTGGAGTCTCAGAGGACGGCTCACACCTTTGCCTTGGAGAGGTCTCTGAGGAGAAGCTCCTTGAAAACCCGTACGGGGAACCAGGACCGCTGATATGAGCCCAACTGAGAGCTGTGTCAACATCTACTTGCTTCAAATGCTTTTATGCAATTTGAGACAAAAAAATATTAAGTTGTAGACGTACAAATTGAGAGAGAATAAACTAAATAAGAATATAATGTTTTAAGGAAATGATTTTGTTCCTGAGCTCCTTTGCAGATGGTAAAAAACCAAACCTATTATTAAATCTTCCTGCTTTCTGTTTTTGTCCCTCTAAGAGAGTAATGAATCTTAATCCAAAGCCAAGTGAGTAGGCATCTACTCTGGCTTGAGGAGGCTCTGTGTGGAGTAATCAGGACCACTAATTAAAACAAAATTAATTATTTCACAGGATCTATTTTCAGTGTTCTTGAGTGTTTTCAGTCTAATTTTAAGATGCTTTTTCTCCTTTGTAACACGCATGCTTTTTAAACAAGTCACTTTTATTTGTACTGATTATTTTCTGATTACTTCTCGCCACACATCTTTCACTCATGACAAAAAAAAAAAACACTCAAACGTGTGTGATCACTGGAGAATTAGTCTGCCTGCTTTCTCTTCTTGCCCTTTTCCACTCGGAGGTCAAAGTGCAGAGTCGCCGCACAAAAAGCCCGGCTGGAGGTGATCATTCTTCAGCACTCAGTGGAGCAGATGATGCAAAACATGGCGACCTTCAGGTCAAACTACCGTGCAGAGCGAAAAGCCCGCTGATATGGATTTAGATGTGGATCTAATTGTGTGTTATTCCACCCGAACACGCGTCACACGTCGTGCGGTCGCTGCAGCACGTTGCACACTGTTTCGTCACTACAACACAGTCGAGCGCCGCCTCGCCCGTCTCCTCCTCAGGTGTGGTCCTCTCAGATACAGACCATCAGCTGTGCAATCCACCATATTCTGCTGCCAGGCTAATAAATGGCTTGTGTCAGCGGCAGTGTCAGTCTATTGGTTGCTCATTTTGAGTTTGTCTCGGGGTTGGAGAGGAGCTTTTGCATTCTCCGGCGCCCTGCTCAGTGACTGGCAAAGTCCTGACTTTATTGATTTCTTTCTTCACTGCTCTTTGTCAAAATATCCAACTGCAGACCTTAAAGACCTCCGCCATCGCTCGACATCTGCAGCCACACACGGCTCCTCTTATAATGGTCGACTCCTGCACTTTGTTTTTTCTTTTTTTTTCTGAAGGGGGAGGAAGGGATGATAGGCTGTGAGAGTGGTAGATGATTGGAGAACACAATCTAAAGCCTCGCTAGCTCTCTCTCTCTCTCTCTCCTTCTCCCTCTCTCTTTCTCTTCTCTGTTTTTCCTCTGTATCTCACTCTCTCTCCTTCCGTTCTGACACAGAGAAAATATTGTACACTGACTGGCTCCCATTGAATCCACGTTGTGATTCATCGCCCAATTTCAAACTGCCAAGCAGCTAAATTGCACCAGGTCTGCCAAAATTCATCCCAGGAACACGCAGGAGATGTGAAAAATTAAATGTCATCGTGGCACAGTGGAAAACTTTCACCTCTCATCGAGCAGAATATGCTCGCTTCATTCTGTACTGATGGATGATGGCCCGGGGCTATACTTAACCTACTTAGTAATGTCATGTACCGCAGAATGTGTTTACTTTTGAAAAATAGTGAGAAAACATAAACTCTATCAGAGCCTGACATCTACGCATTCTTCCTCCAAATAAAGTGGCTTTTTATGTTGATGCAGGAATGAATTTTCCCCCTCATCAGACTTGTTTGCTGTATATCACGCGCTAACGCTGGGGGTGTAAAATAACGTCGGAGAGATGAAAAGACAGACGCCGCTTCAAAAGTATTAAAGGATATCTGTTAGACTTCACCGCGTTAGAGATCCGGATAAACTGGGAGTGATTATCGTCTTCTCGCGCGGCTGCTCTTCAGGTGCCAATTTGGGCGGTTTTATCAAGGAAAGTTACGCCGTCCGACACATTTTGAAGGCATAAAGGTACATTATTGAGCGTGAATGAGAGAGGGTGAGAGACAATGGGTTGAAAAGCAGGAGAAAGGATGAGGTTGGGAGGCAGGGAGAGGGTAGGAGGGCTGAGCGATGACTGGCTACTTTAGCAATTAAAATGTGGGGCAAAGACACAGAGGCTTGGTTTGACCGAGAGACTGCACCATTCATCATCCCAGCTGCCATAAAGCAGCAGTAGATGGAATCTTTGATTTGAGCTTCACAGGAACATAAATCAAAATCCAAACCATGGCCTGTCAGGGCCATCGCCAGAATAACCCATTTGAGAGAGGGAGAAAGAGGAAGCGAGGGGAGGTAAGGTTGGAGAGAGTAAAGGTAGTTACTTTTCTGGCTTTGCACTCCATCCCACATGTACACACACACACACACACAGACAGATACAGTTTACAGACACACACCTTTGTCCCTCCATATGTATTTGAAGTTCAGACGCAGCTGCCTCACACACACACACACACACACACCCCCACACACACACAATATCGAATCCAGGGATCATTGATCAAGTGGCTGGGTCCTGTCAGTGGCCAGTGGCGTGCCTGACCCGCCCCGCCCTGCCAACATCTCCCCGTCCACCCCCCTCCTCTCTTCATACCCTCGAATACAAGGCAGAGAACAAGGAAGTGAGGTCATGCCGCGTGTACACCCATCCATCTAAATAGCATGACAACGACAGCTAATAAATCATTCATTCATTGTTTAATCTATTGTCTGCCCGGGCAAAAGTCATGTGGCTGATATGAAGACAGATTTACCCCATGCAGGTGGGGCCCGTTGGAGAGGGATTTTTTTTTTTTTTACTGTTACTGGTTTCCTTATCAATTAGTAATGTGTTCATTATACCTTGGAGCAATTAAAACCACTAATGATTGAAATAACATGGAAGGTCTTTTATCAAGTCAGTGCCAAAGTAATTTAAGCCAATTTAGTCATACATTTTATTTTCGCTGGAGGCTTCGTGGGGTTTCAAACATTGTGATTTACTGGTGCGTAGTGGTGGTTGACTGAAAGATGAACGATCGCTCGTCCACGAGTTATTTCAACATCACGTTCACCTGCACGAACGCGGGAGCGACTTCTAATAATATATTCATTTGGGAGGGGAGGGAGGCTCGCGGGGATGAGGCTCTCCGCTCACCAGCAAGGTCAGCGAAGGTTCACTTTAAATGCAACGCACAGTCCCAGAAGGATGAATATTTAGGTTCATCTTCTCCACTGCGAGCCATGTTTAATTTATTATAATTACAGAAAGTCTGAGTGAAGGCAGTGTGTTATGAGCAGAGGTAACAACCCTAACATAACCCTATTACGGAGGGGTGACGTTCCCCCAGTGCAGGAATCAGTGTAAAACATGTGACCTGAAACAGCTCAGGACAGGTTAATGAGGCAACATTTGGGGATGTGCATCTCATTACGGCAGCCGGAGGGAAGGTCACTAAACGCCATTGTTTACCTTAGCCCGACGCCGCACAGACTCACCCTTTAAAAAAACTGGGGCAAAAAAGTACAAAAATACCAGCAGATCGTCACGCTGGCGTCGCCTGACTCGGATGCAGAAACGCTTGCATTCCATTTTGGAAAAGGTCACGGGCCGAACGTCCCGCGGGCGAGCGGCGGCTGCCATGTTTGACCTGTTGTTAAAGCCACGATAGCGATTGTTTTTACGCCAGATGAGTCTGATACACAGTATGATTTAGAAGCCATAAAAAGCGATGAGGTAGTGTTGATCTCTCAGACAGCTATCGCCGCTGATGAATGATTGAGGCTCGGAGACGGGGGGCTCGGAGACGGCGACGGGAGGCCGCGAGAAGGTGCGTTTTCATTTATGTGGCGGCGGAATAGCAGCCAAAAGCGGTGTGTGGCACTCGCGTCTGTGCCCGCATGCGGAGCGTGGCATTAGTCAGAGTGTGTAAAGCCCTACCAGTCAGACGGGAGATGGGTTGAGGGAGATGAATGGGAGGCAGGTTCACTTTATTACTGTCACTCTGCTCTCTCCCAGTCTGCCTCAACCTCCCCACTACCACCCATCCATTAATCACATGTTACTGCCTCCTCCCTCCCTCTCTCACTGTCTATTTCTCCTCCCTCCACCTTTCTACTCCTCCTCCACATCGCTCCAGCTATCCATCTATCCCTCCATCCTTCACAATTGCATCACTTTCTTTTTTCCAAACCCTCACTTTACTTTTCTCTTCCTCGCACGCCCTTTCTATCGTCCTATTAAGTCCCGCCTGTCTCCGGTGTGACACTCCCTGTCTAATCCTGAGGCCAACGCAGACTGGAACAAAATCAAATTGCAGCATTATGTAAGACAGAGTAGCATTTAATATGACATCGATCAGCATGAGGAAAACGATTATCTTCGACTGGATTTGGTTGCACCAGCGTTTTGTAAATCCGTCGCTAAGTTTGTTTGTGAAGTCTCTCAGAATTTCAAAGGAGTTATCATTAAAATGAAAAATGGCTCGCTAACAACTTTTGTCATTTGTTAATTGGTTGCAAGGAAACAATTCACGCACCCTCCAATCAAAAGCAACTAAGCTGTGCAAAACAGGAAGTTGCTATCTTATAAGCCCATCCAATCGTTTACCTGTGTACTACAGGTGGATGTATCGCTAAAGCTACTAGCTAGCTAATAGCACAAAAAATGTCCTTATGCAATCATATTAGCTCAAAAGCAACACGTTCTTACAATTGCCATGTTGTTTGTATATGTTCATTTTGATAGTGTGAGGTGTTTTGTTACATGGTAGCGAGACATGAGGTAATGTGTATGGTTAGCGATGACATCAATTAGCAAAGCTCAAAGCACACAGACCCTGAGCCCAATAAACGAGCCGCTGCGTTAGGAACACACTCCTGTAGCGGCTAATGTTAGCACAAAGCACACAAGCAGAGTAACTGTAACGCTCGATAACCTTTTCTGACTGAGGTATGTTCTTGATGACTATTTTTATGTTTACATTGCGCCATTTTGCATTCAGCAGAGTTGATTGTATGTATTAGTCTAAAAAGCCTTTAGCGAAGTAGCTGCTAGCAGTCTGCGTTGGTGTAGTCCGGCAGGAGGTGGTCATGTGTTTTGGGGCGACTCCGGAGGGAGATGATGGGATTTCTTTGGTTGGATACTTTCAAGATTTAACTTACTTTTGCTGCTTTTCACAGTCTTACCAACCTTACGCACCTTTAGCAGCTAATTCTGTCTGACTGTTTAGTAAATTCATCTGTTTGATTTATATTTACATTCATGTAGAAATATCTGCTTCAGAGTTCAGAGAATTTATGCAGTTTTAAATGAGTTCATGCTGACCTAACCTAGCCTGACCTTATTAGTATTGTTAAAGCCATATTTTGTTATTCTTTAAGTGTAAGGTTGAATATTTCTATTTTCCTCTTCTATCCAAAGGTTCAGTTATCAGCTAAATGTAGCCTTTTCAGTTAGCTAGTTAATTTAGCATCACAACAGTCACACCTAGCATCTCAACATCTTTATCTTCTTTATGTAAGAATTGGTTTGTGGGGTGCTCAGTGTTTATCTCTTAGCAAAACATTTATGAAGAGATGATGCAACCGGCTGCTGGTCCACAAACATGCATGTAGCTGTAGCTGATGCTACAGATCAGTGTGGAGCAGCAGCATTAGCCCTGCAGTGACGCTCTCCCTCTGTCCCAGCAGCTATCAGCCTCTCTGCAGCTCCCATGGGCCACACGTCAGACAGTAGTGCTGTGTTGATGCTTTTGCTACATACTGTATATATATATAGCCAGCTAGCTTTGCCTCTCTGGGGTACCTGGATGAGCTGTGTGCTACGTGGATACCAGGGCTGAGGGGGAGGAGGGAGGGAGGGAAGAGAGGCCCCAATAGGCCGGCCACGCCGCCGCTCCCCCGGATCCTATCGGCTAATGGGTCGGCAGGGATTTGGGGAGGGGGGTGGAGGTGGACAGAGACGGATGGCTCCTGACAAACTCACACTGACAGCCAGTGAATACAGGGCAGCCTAGCAGAAAGGTCAGAGCAGGGATGGATAAAGGACCGCTTGACTTTCAAAGTTTCACCCTGCTTGGTGCCACCGCACTGTCAGCGGCGAGAGAAAAGTGTTTACGGCTCATCGGTTGGTTTTTCTGTCAAGTTAGCCGGGCGTCCACGCTAACTGCCTCGTCTTTACACGTCGGAAAGTTTACATTCCACACAAACAGATTTATGTAGTTAAAGAAAAATGACAACGCATTTCTAAATGGCTACCGGCTCTGGGAAGTCCAATTCCAGGTGCAGCACATATATGCAACAGCTCTGACATTCTCATTACGTCCTCGGTAAGCTGTGTAGCTTCAAGGAGAAAGAATCAAACCTCCTCTAAATGAACTAATCTGGTGTTCACCCCAGAGGCTCAGTTACTGTGTGTATGTGTTTGTGCGTAGGTGATGTGTTTATTGACTCCAGCAGAGGAGTGGATAAGAGGAGAGCCTCTGACTGAAGAACACTGATCCAGTCAGATGTCACAGGCCCTCAGAACTGCCTCTAATGGGGCCCCAGGGACTCTGTCTCTCTTTCACCCTCTTTCACTTTCTCTCCTTACCTCACTATACTCTCTCCAGCGTCTGTCTGCCCACCGACATCCTGCTCCTATTTCACGCTATGAGTCGACTGTTACATGCGTAAATTACAAAACTGATAAAGCTGATGAAACGCAGAAGTCCACAATCAAAGGTGATGATTTTCTTTAAGACCACGTTTAAAGAGCAAGATTTGTGACAGCATTTAGTTTTTGCTTCATGTCTGAACACAGTCAGTTATTTTAAAGGAACATAACAGTTAGCTTAGCTTAGCACAGCGAGCCAGAACGTAACAAAACCTCCCAGAAAAATGTAAGCTGATCATTTTACCTTTTAGTTTCTGACAGGATTAAAAAAAACAATATAATGTGTTTTTTTGTGAGAGGTGCTGAGAGGCAGACTTTGCTAGCTAACCGGCTACCGTCTGCTATCTCATATAAAGCAGACTTACGAGAGCGATGTCAGTTTTTTCGTCTAACCCACAGCAAGAAAGCAAATAAGCATATTTCCCAAGATATCAAACGTTTACTTTAACACTTATTTAAACCCTAATTTTCCCGTACAGACAAAGAAAAAGTTAAAAGATGCTGATTAAAATCTCATTTTAAGAGATGAAAGTTGCATAAAACAGTGTTACAATGCAGATAACTAGCTCTGCTAACAGTTGGACGTCAGTGGAATAACATGCATGTTTAACATTAAATGCAACTTAAGGTTAATCTATTATCTGACAGTATAGACAGAGTAGTGTTTCATAAGGTTAATTAGCAACAATGTGAATGTGAACCAACTTTTGCGGAGACTTCACTCACGCCCGCTCTGATTACGTGTGAAACTGTCTCACACTTAACCACATTTGATTTGCCTACTTAGCGTGAGCCTCATCATGTGAGATCAGCGAGGACACCGCTCGTCAGCGCGCCGGAGGAACCGGAAGGGACAGTTCCCGGCAGGACGTCCACTCCTCCCACCGCTCCCAGAAGGCCATGCTTCAGCCATGTGTCCATCATCACCGTCGGGAGGCGTCCATTTTTGAGTCCTCGCGTCCTGCATCTGAGGCACCCCTGTCTCTTTGACAATCGTGTGACCTTTTCCCCACGTCAGGTGTCGCGCTCGGTTACGTCAGGGCGGCGGCTGAGTGTCAAAATGTGCTCCTGTTTGTGTCTGTTGGCTCCGTCCATGGTTTTACCCAAAGAGCACTGCTTTGGAGTGAAATCTGATGTGAGATGACAGGGGCGACACAGACGGGGCCGGCCTGGCTGTGTTCGACGAGGTGGCCGCGGCTCGGTGGGAAGCGTCCTATTAAGACAGGACACACACTGTTCATTACCAACACGGTGGAGAGCTCATCGCCACGACGCGTGCGTCCGTGTTTAAGATTAGCGGAGGGAAGCGAGGAGTTACAGTCGGACTGTAGATGTCGGTGTCACGTATTGTTGTGAGGGTTAGCACGCGAGTGTGTTTCTTGGCCGGCTCTCTCGTGGAAAACAGATTTAAATCACAAAGAGGCTGTAATCTGGTTATATGAATGTTTATGAGAGCGTTTCTACAGGCACAATAGTGGACATGCTGACCTTCTACCCCCCCGAGAGGCTTGATCTCATACCAGACAGACAGTGTATGTCTCTCCACTGTGTCATAACCCCTTTTCTTCTCCCTCATTACATTTCTTAGGGTGGACAAAACACATTGTGCTCACACACCATTGCCTGATCATGTTAGAGTTGACTGGGACACCAGAGCTGTGGTCCACTGGCCTCCCCCGGGGCTTCTTCCTTACCCCCCACTGTTACCGTACAATCGCAGGAACGAGGGGTCAACCAGCCTTTGATTCGGCCAGAACCTCCATTTTCCTGCACGTTAGCCAACATGCTTCCTCTACAGACTATTTTGGATGCTATGTATCGCTACCAGTGCCACGATTTCCTGTGAAGTACATTTTAAAAGGGTGGGGGCTTAACAAATCAGCAATTTGTTTTCAGTACACAGAGATTCCTCTGTGTGGTTTATTTGGACGCACACTCGCTCCAGTAAAACACATCTCTAACTGATGGTTCTGTTCCAGCGTTTAAACCTGTTTGAAGGACCTGTTTCAAGCCTCGAACATTCGGTGTTAATAGGGCAGAACGGCGGGGTGTATTTGATAACCACAGCAGCTACAGTATGACATCCACAGCCAAACGATGGCTACCAGCTCTGCAAACAACCACCACACCCTCGATCCATTTTTATTGTATTTGAGCAGCAGTGTTATATTTCCTGGCCTCCCCTTAGCACCACACACACAGGGCACTCCAAACAAAAAATCCATACTATCGACCCGCCAATGTCACCACAATTACTCTTCCCAAACAGCCATTGAGGACAAATTACATCTGCACTGCCTTTTCACCCGGTCACTATGGCTGAGCAGTGGCCCCCTCACACCACTGCCTCCTCCTCCTCCTCCTCCTCCTCCTCCTCCTCCTCCTCCTCCTCCTCATCCTCCTCCCAGCCTCCCTTCTTCGTCCCTCTATTTGCCCCCTAACTGAAGTCTGGATGGAGATATGGAGAGAGGGGTCACAACAGGGGACGGCACAGCAAAAGAGCCAGCAGCGTAGACTAAGCATAGCAGAGACACTTCATGAAATATTGCTTTCGCTTATCGCTGATCACACAATTTCAAGCCTTCTAGGCAGCTGCCACTAAATGTGCAACAGTTATTCTGCTTGAACACTCACTTATCAAAGCAGAGGGTTTTTTTTTTCTCTCTCTCTCTCTCCTTTCCATTGACATGTAGCGTGGGCAACCAGAAAAAAAAAATTGCCTGGTATTTGCATACGTCGCATCGGAATAGGTGATGTTCAAATATCATCTTCCTGCCTCAAGCTGAGAGCTGCATCTTCCTCTGCACCCGGGCAGGCCTCCAGTGGTGAGAGGTAATCTCGCTCTGAGGTGTGAAGAAAACCACTTCCCATGTTTACATGAATACAGAAGCCCAACGCCACAGAAAACCCTCTGGTATTGATTTCCCTGTCTGTACACACTGCCAAAATCATTTATTCACTATTGGCAGCGGTGCTAGCAACAACCAGCGTTTAATGCTCTTAGCTATTAAGTTTCTCTGCAAGTAATCTCGGAGAACGTTGTCCCCCCCTCCAACAGCGGACAGGGTGATTGAATTTTCCTGATGCTGCGATGGTCCAGGAGGACGTTTAAATGACTCCCGGTGCAGGTGGTTGTGTACCTGGGTGTCGGGGAGTCTGAATCTGCTTCAGACGGAGTGCGTGTAGGTCCCCCTTTCTGAATCAGGATCATCCGTCACCGCCCACACACACTCGCACAATGCCTTTCACCTTCATCTTAAACAATGAAATGGGTCTACACTCTTTTAACTGTAATAGCTCCGATGCCATCTACTCAGTATTTCTCCTCACAGGGAGCGCTCGTGTAGGACTATTCCTCTCCGAGGCACATCAGCGGCTTCAGTGATATTTTCTGCAGATGTGAGTCTGGAATCAGAGCCGTGTTTCCTTCTTATTGTTCCCACAGCAGGCAGACGCAGCATGCAGAGGTGTTCCTGCACAGACAGAGTGCATGACTTTTTTATTAACATGTAAAAGAAGGAAAGAAAAGACAATAAATACTCCACCTCAGCTTACTGGGATGAATATCTCAGAACTTAATCAGAAACTGACGGAGTTCATCGTGTATGAATGATTCTCATAAAAAGCTTTAAAAGCTGTTTTTCCTCACTGAGATTGAGACGAGAAGGAGAAAAGTAAGAGGAATAAATCTTTTGTTTCATTGGAAAAAAACAAGTCGTACATCAACGAAATCTCATATTCTTTGAACTTGAAGGATTTGAATGGCAGAAGATATTTGACTGTGTCAGCGTCAGAGAGTCGTAATAACAGCGCGTCACCGGGAGACTCTCATATTTCTTAGCGGGAAAGAAGATGAAACCTAAAGCTGCACCTCGGCTGCATCGTAGCTTTTAGCGATGACGGAAACCAAAGCGGACATGTCCAACACTTTTATAACGCAAAATAACAACAAAGATTAATCCAAATAAATCCAATCGCCTCAGACTCACATGGCAACCCATTACGCTCGCTCTCTCCGGATCCGGCATTAATGCACAAATCTGCATTATAACACCAAAGCTCCACCTATCAAGAGCTTGTGTGTGTGTGTGAGGGAATCATTCATGCATCTGTAAGTGTGTATGTGTATGATATATGGTGATCAGTCACAGGAGGGGTTTTTACTGCGTGATTATTTCTGCTGTGACACTAACGAGCTTCGGCTGCAGATCCACTGCAGACCAATTACAGTGGAGAAGAGGCTGCCTGCTTATTACACTCAGATAATCAGCGGGTTTTACCCTCCATGTTACAGCTCCTGCTACACATGAACATTTGATTTTTGCAGGACGTGCATGGCTGAGTGCTGCATTAAATGTGCAGCGTTATATATTTATATGTATATATACGAGTGTGTGTGTGTGTGTGTGTGTGGGTATGCTGCCGCCCTGCTGCTCAGATGGACAGCAGGCCCATTGTCTGTGATGCTGTGCTGTCTATATTGGGGAGCTCCAGCTTGTTGATTTATCACTCCTGCATTGTGTTCACAACTCGATTGTATCTCCGGTGCACCAATGTGCCACCTCTGCATGTGTCAGATTGTGGCCGGGCCCATCATGAAGGATTTGTGACTGGAGGGAGGACCTTACGAACAGGAGAACCTGCGAGGAAGGAGAAGATGAGGGGAGAAAGACGGATCAAAATCTCTCTGTGTTCAGTGATTGGGTTGTTCTAGACAGCACTGTCAGCACTTTCCACAAAGAGTTGCAGGAAAGCAGGGAGGGCGGTAGGGGAGATCTTTTGATGTATACTGTACCAGTGTTAGAGCGCGCGTGTGTGTGTGTGTGTGTGTGCGTGTACGTGCATGTGACGCACTCTAATCACCTTAATTATTTCCTCTAATTACCTGCAAACAGCTAATGAATTCCTCAGGAATCCTATCATGTTGTGTATGTGCTCACATCATCATCCGTTTTGCACGGCTGCCATTAATTTGCTCATAAACAAATACAATTAGCATAAAATGTTTCATTACAGGCTCATATATCTGGTTTAGTCTCTGGTTAGGGTATAAAAAAGCACACACACACACACACAAACACCATTTTGTAGCATTTCCTCTCTGGCTTCGTAAACGGTGTGATGAAACAAACGTGCTTTAGGAAAATATTTCACGGTGTGTGTTTGCCGTCCTTCGGGGACGCCGATGTGTGCACAAGAACGCACGTTTGCGCTCGTCTTGCGTTTGTATTCGTGTGTGTTTGTTATTTTTATTTTTATTTTTTTCCCGCCCCCGCTTTATAAATTTTCCATTCAAGGTCGTCCGGAGAAGGAGGGACAATGGACTCGGTCCTGTGTGGACTGATGATGAATGTGTACATTTCGTGACAACAAAAGCATAATGACCTTATTCTATAATGAATGGATTCATCATTAAAAATCTGTGGCCTGCGGCAAAGTCTTTTTTGCATATTCTGATGTCACCTCGTTTCTGAACATCACATGCATTTGTAGTCTTTGCCTCTGGTGTACTGTGTGTGTGTGTGTGTGTGTGCATGTCCAAGTGCGTTTGCGTTTCTATTTGTGCACGTCTAGGTGAGTGTGTGTATCCTCTGCGGTGCGCCAACAGTCCAGACATAGCTAACTACACCACCCATTAACTCGGTCAGACGCGCTAGCTGGAGCAGACCGGTGCTCGATCACTGCTGTCACAGACATGTTTATGGAAATACTCTTGTTTATGTAACTAATGCCTTCGTGATTGCAGAGTGTATATGCAGCATCTTTCCTCAGATAATTAGCGATGAACCCCCCCCCCCCCCCCCCGACTGAGGTTCTATCCTCCACAATGTCACCAAAGCCAACAGCGAGACTCCGTGTTTATCCAATCATGAAACCAGGCTGCAACCGTGTCGTGAAATTCTCCTCTGCAGGTTACGGATGATGTGAAACGTTAAGAATACAGCTTTTAAAACTGTATTTATTGATGTTTCTGGGCGACTATTTCACAACTGACATCAAACCCGCTCTGAGGTGACATTTTCTTGATAGCAACGATAAGGAGAAAAAAAAACAAAACTGCTCTGGGCGAATTCAAGCAACGACATGTTTGATTTTGTTAGCGGTGGAAAGTAATTAAGGACATTTTCGTAACTCTTAATAATGTGCTCGAGTGCTCTTTTGAGGTACTTGTGTTTCGCTGTCTCCACTTTACGATACTTTAATTACTTTATTACACTCTTTGCTCCACTTTAGTTTTCTGACAACTGCAGATATTTTACTGATTAAGAGATTTATCAACAAAACATATGATCATGATACACTGTTGTAATAAAAAGAAGCTCAATGTTGATTACTTACTACAGTTAAATCTTATATATACACACTAGTTTAACACATGTTGGTGTATGAGTTTACTTTTACAAATACAATGCGTTAAAGGGATATTTCGGTGTAGGTTTAATCCATGGTCGATTACCGAGTGTGGTTAGAAATGCTCGATTCTGTTCTTTTTCCTGTCCGCCCTCGATAATAGCTTTTATAAACTTGTAGGCAAGACACATATGAACTTTGATTGCATTTCCATGGAGTAATAATCATACATTTTCATCCTTGGGCTGCGGAACTCTACTGCACTCGGTAATCGACTCGTCAGGACTTCCACACAACAAGCAAGCTGCTGCAGGAGAGTGGTGAGTTGTGTTTTCTTTTCAGTAAAAATCTGGCTAAGCTAACAGTTGTTTGATGCCTCGAACTATGTGTTGGGACCCGATTTGTACTGTTGCTGAAGTTTGGTGCCGTTCTGAGCATTATTTGTGGCTATGAGTGGCTTTTTGATGGCGGTTTCTTGTTGGAGGCTGCAGTGTATTGTTATCGTGCGGTCTTCTCTGAGGTTGCTAAAACTACGTAAGCTAGCGGACGGAAAACTTGATCTCTCGAGGGGAGTCTTACTCGGTGTCACGGTGTGTTAGACCATGGATTAAACTTATGCCAGAATATCCCTTTAATAAAATTGTATTTCTGAGCCGTGATGGAAGACGTCAGATCTTTTATATAATCTTGTTTAATTACGATATCATTGGCCATATGTGAGCATACCGTACATCTATACGAGCCTGAGGGCGATTTGTTTAACGCTGGATTTCTTTGTGAAGGACTCGGGTCACATTTTCTATTGATATGTACTTAAAATACCCAAAAAATGCTCATACAGATCATAATTATCGTTGCTGTAACGTTCGCATCACTTTAATGTTGCAGCTGCTAAAGTGACGACTATTTCTAATGAATTTGTATATGATAATACATAATTATTGATTATATTTTGTGTTAATACTATGAATCTGCGAATTAACTGGTTATAAAAGCTGACAAATACCCATCGAGTTTGTTGGATATAGAGGCATCTATCGGCGTGGGTGCAGATTGCAACCAACTGAACACCCCTCGCTTCACTCCAAAACACCATTAAAGGCCCTCTCTAGAACCAGTGTTTGGTTTGTCTGCTCTGGGCTACTGTAGAAACGTGGCGGTGTAACATGCTGGAGGTAACAAAAACACAGATTCTTAGATTCGGGTGATTATGACTAATGAAACGATCATGTGTATTTATCATATCCTCCTAAATCCTTCATACTGGACCTTTAACGTTCCCATGAATTGAAAATGGTTCTGTTCACACATATACATGGACAGCATCAGGCCCACTAGAGGCTAGAGTTTGTATAAACGTCGTCCAATAAACACTTTTTTCAAATGACATAATTGACGCTGTGAGGATCTCATACTTATTCTGAATCCAAACCTTTTACTCTTCAGGCTTTTCCTCCACCTCGGCCCACCTTTAGTACTTCCTCGCTGCACAAAGAGACTTTTAATGGCTGCACAAACACAGAGCTGATTGATTGACAGCAGCCAATTATCAGTGCCTCTCTGTGCCGCATTGATCTCTCTGGTGAGATCAGTATCTTTTCTCTAGCTCGCTGTCCTGCAGGTCATGTAACATGCTCTGACCCCGCCATGGATACAAATGGCACATACATCTCCTGAACCACTCCAAATGTCACCTGTCAGACGGGGGACTCGGAGAATGTGGGGGGAGCAGCAGAGACTGGTTTGGGGGTAAACACACTCTCTCAAGCCAACACTCGGATCAGGAGCTGCAGAGACGCCTCTTGTTATAAAATGCCAATTATGTCATTTGACAGGTTTGCATCGCCTCCTCTTGTACGACTTCGCCGCGTCTGCCCTGGAGGAACACATTTTAAAGAGGCGAGGCACTTGAACTGGATCACCTTCTCACAACATTCGGCAGGAATATCAAAACGCCATCACCGAGCCAGACACCACACCGATGCACCGCGCAGATAAAGGAGTCGACTGAATTTAGAAGAAGCCACAGTGGCTGTAATGTGCAGGGGGGGAGAGGAAGCAGAGGAGTTCGTGTGCCAGGTTGAGAATTCAGAGCTTCCCCTCTGTCTGTAGTCAGGTGGGATGACAGGGGGCGAGTGCTGGTTGGTGGCTCTCCGGTGGCTCTGACAGCCTGTCACAGGGAGATCACTGCCACATGCCTGTCTGTCCACAACGCTGACGGCTGACCCGTCCAACACGGCCCGGCCCGCTGGTCATGCCATCCCTGTCTGCTGTCGGACGTCTCTGACAGCTGACAAGACACCTGGGACTCGGCAGGCAGGGGCCAGAGCACTTCTACCTGTATAGACATCAGGATTTACTGCTGCCAAGGAGAAGGGGAAGAAAAAGAAAGTGTGGCAGAGGAGGAGAGAGAGCGTTCAGGAGGATCACACACTGCCGTCGCTAACATTATCATAAACAATGGGGATTTGCCTCCAATTAGAGCGTCTTTGTCATCAGTTCTTGTCTAAACGTAGATATGAAGCACAGTTAATTCAGCATAGCCACGGCTTTTGACGAAAAAAAAATGCGTATGTGCGTGTCGGCGTGGGCTTTGTTTGCGTGTGCGCGTTGCATTTTTCACAGCATAACTCCCTTTAGATGTGGAGACAAAGGAGGCTGGCGGCGAGAGTCTGGGCTGCTGAAACATATGGGCCATGTCATTTATCACATCTGCTGGTGAAGGAATGAGAGCCCATCAGTGGCCTGGCATTGATCCCTGTATGGGCCAGCCATTGTTTCCAGCAGCACCTGGTGGAGTTCTGTCTGCAGTAATGGGGAGGAGGAGGAGACGCACGGGGAGGGGAGAGGATTAGTGCGGGAAAAGCGAGGCGTCAAAATCCTCGAGCAGCAGAAAGTTTGAAACAAAGCTCAAGCTTGAATTTTGATATTGTTCTGATTTTTCTCTCCTGCTAAAATACAAACCTTCCGTCCTGGAGGATTTTATGATACATCGGTAAGAACAAGTGTGCTTTAAAAACAACGTTGTGTAACTTTCTTACCTTAAAATAACAGTTTCAGAATCATATTGATGATGCAGTGTGTTGTATCAAAGTGAATTCACGACATTGTGAGTTTTGTTTGTAGTCAGCACCTACGTTACGTCTGACAAAGTGCTCCAGGCCTGTGATTTGTTTTAACGACAGCGGTGTCGCGCTCTGAAACTGTGGGAGGCACCAAAGTGCATTTAAAATGTCAATTTCTACATAATGTTGCTTTAATACGACACGTCCCAGAATTCTGAGGGCGGTGAACGCAACTCAAGCAGCCACTGCGTCAGAAATAAAAACCTAATGCCATCTGCAAATAGAATAACAAAATGGGACTTGATTCTAATTAAAATCTTTAATAGTATCGTTACTTTAAAGTGCATTTAAATGCCAATTTCTACATAATGTTGCTTTAATACTACATGTCCCAGAATAAGCAGCTACTGTGTCAGAAATAAAAACAGAAGAGAAACCTTGCAGTCTTTTAATCAGCGCTTCGTTAGGCAATTTCAAAGCAAGATAGTAAATGTTTTGAGAGATAATCGCTTAAAAATGGTACCTGCATATAGTTTAAGAAAATGAGAATTGATTTTAATAAAAATCCGTTATGTTATTATGTTATTATGTTATTATGTCATGTTGTAGTAAATTAGGCGACTTCTTTGGTGCGTTCATCCGTTAAGAGACGTCATTTTTTAAACCAAATTTTAAAGCGTATTAGTTTCAGAATAAAAACATGAACTTAAAGTGGTTTTCGTTTTGTTTTGTCCAAGACTCAAAAGGTTCCAGACGTCACATATTCAGACAACAAGACGGCTGAAAAAGAAAAGTACTGTTAGAGTTTGAAAACAGAATTATGAACGATTCAAGTCCAAACGTAACAATATAAATATACGAGCTGTAAATATTAGTTTGCTGCGTGTCGGCTGTTTGTTCTTGTAACCGTTGCTCGTGTCTTGATGTCCTGACGCTGATATTTTCACCTGGCTTTGTTAAAAAACACATTTGCTTACTCAGCATTGTTTGTCTGCAGTAATTCATCACGCGGGCTTTGAGCTATTGATGGAAGCAGCATCGGTTAGCAGGCCGCTGTCAATGATTCACTCACTAAGCCCATCTGTCAGGCGCCCTCTGCTTCTCCCCTCTTCCTCTCCACCACTAGCTGCTCTCAACCCTCCTCTTCCTCAATGATGGATGCATTAAAGGCCCCTGACAGCCTCAAACGGCCACGTTCAACAGGAAAACACAGCTCACAGGTTCAGTTGTTGTTATCCGCCCCACAAATATACGATCAATTATCGTCTCAAAGTCACCTGTGGCGCAGAGAGAAAACCGTTTACAACTCCTGAGAAGAAAGGCAGCGTGGGAAGGTGATTTCTGGAAGTGACTGGTAACTTTTTGAGTATTCACAGCTTAGCCGAGGACGCGGGATCAATAAATCAGCGGCTGGCAGAATCCATCACCACCGTGCCATTAAATGCTCCCAATATAGTCGATGATAAACTGCGGCCGGTGCTTTTCTGCAGAGGTGTCGTGGTGCAGCGAGCCACACAGAGCAGGTGAAGCATCTGACTGTCTGAGCTTTGTAAAAAGAAACCTGAGGATCTTTGGAGTGAGCACAGATCAGTGGTGTGAAGCAAAACTCAGGTGTGGCAAACAGCTCCACCTGTGGGCGGAGGACGGGAACTGCATGATGGTGTGAAACAAATCAGACTGAACCACGTCTCTCAGGTTCAAACTGAGCAAAAAGGAGTTTTAATTCAACAGAAATTGCTCTCAGTTGTTTTGAGACTGTTTTCAGACTTCAGCTTCAAAGCTGGAATGCAAATAACATTCTTGAAGATCCATTTAGTAGCTGATGAAGCCGATTAGGGACAAAACTGTGATGGAGGTCAAGTTAACTTTTATATTATTACACTTTTATTTGGACACACAGTTTAAAAACTGACAAACTCATCGTCTCCAAACAAACAACTCGTTTTAACCTTTTTAACTGAACGTTGTTGTTGCGTGCGATCTAAAGCTGTTTCTGTTCCTCATCTGATTTAAAACTGTTGGACGTTTGTTATGTTTTTCACGAGGGTCGGTAATTTCTTTCTGTTACCAGTCAGCGGTGGTTCATTGACGTTCTGAGGAGGGCAAACAAGTTTCAATTGATTTTCTATTTGCCAGTTTCCCTCCATCTGCTGTCTGCCCTTGTGAGAATCTCTGAGAGTTTGAATTCCCACTGCGTCTCAGAAACAAGGTTAATATAGTTCAACTAAAACTAAACGAACAACTGAAACAAGGTTTATGAACATTTTAGTTAACTGAAATACAAAAAAACACATAAACAAAAGATACTGAACTACTAGTAATAGCTAAAACTGAATTAAAAACTATTTCCAGATCTTTGTTTTCATTACAAATTAAATAAAAACTAAAAACTAATGAGCATCAGCCGATTCAGCGCAGAGCAAAATGTGTAACTCTGAACATTTTCATGAATTCAAACCCAAATGTTGATACTACTGTATAAATGACTGTCATTTTTTAAATGCATTTACATTCACTAATTTCCTGAAGCTTTTACTGGCAGTGGCGGAGTCCGCCAGTCCTGCAATGGATTCATATTTCCTGCCCGTAAAAAAAAAAGAGATTCTCAGAAAACGATGCAGCACGTGGTTCTGGGATCAGAGCCCGGCAAGAACCAGATTCTGGGAGCCGATAATAAAATTAGCTTGTAAGAAATTCTCATTTTGACGACTGATTTACGGTTTAACAATTATCTTTATTGTATTACACTGACCCACACATGTTATTCTGTGTTATTGTCTCTAAAAAGTAGCTTTTATATTAGCTGATACCAGTTTATCTGTGATTGGACAATACTGGTGGATGATATCAACAAACATGTTGGTCAGGATCCATCCAACATGCTTTTCCTCTCACTGACATCAGTCCTAATGTTTGGTGTTCACTCTCACACAGCATCAGATCTCAGTTCTGCATTAACTTCATACACATCGAACACTTCCTGTTCCAGCAGGCAAAATATGGGCCGGCTTTTATTGTGAAGAAGTCACAGGATACACAATGTATTTGTCAGAAATACACCTACAGAAGATGATTCTAATAATTTACAGGATGTTTTGGATCAACCAGGACTGAAGTCTTGAGGATAATAACAGTAAAGACAGTCATGTCCGGGCTGAATCCTCTCAGTGATCGCCCTGTTTGTTAACGATATGAGTTTAGCGTTGATGTATTGATGTTAACATGCTGCACGTGGCACATTTAAGAACCCCTTCAGCCCACCGCTGACAAAAACAGGTTTCTCTTACACCCACTTACAAACAAAAGGCTGTAAGTGAAGGTGTGTGCGCGGCCGCTGCGTCTCCAGCTGTGCAGAGATCACTGCAGCCTTCACTCACCCTCCGAGAGCCCGGGCCCTCAGCGGTGACCCCCTCACATCAAACTTGACTGCTCGTGTCCCGTCTGCACGCCGAGTTGTCGTGTAGGCTGTGTCGCTCTGTCACAAGACATGTCCCACATTTGCAGCCGCCGTCGTTGGCCAGCAGGATGAGAGCGTCTGTCAGGAGAGCTGACACGCATGCCACTTTACTGGGCGACTGACAGAGGGCCACGCCACACTGTCACTTCTCCCAGATCCGTTGCCTGAGGATAAACACGGGCGCCCACAGATATACACACACACACACACACACACACACACACACACACACACACACACACACTCGCACACGTTAATAACACAAGAGTAAACAGAGCTGGAATCTGGGAGAGTGACTGACTGACAGCCGGGGCTGGATGACCGGCCGGGGCCGAGGACGCTGCAGCTCTGTGTCACCCCTCATTCTTACAATCTCCAGCTGTCACATCAAACACTCCGCTGCAGCGTTGCTCCGCCTCCAGACTCAACCCCACCACCACCACCACCACCACCCCACCGTCCTCTGTACTGAGATCTGATCTCATCCTGTGGAGCAGGAGGACACAGACACAGTGCATCACCCGCGCTGATGATGGTCCCTGAGTAAATATTGCCTCATACTGTTGTCACTGTGTTGAATGTGTCGGTGGGTTTTCAATGACTCTCTAATGATCACAGACTGGATGTAAAGACTTTGGTCATTTCAGGGAAGAACAATAAAACCTCCTCTCACGATTACCTCCAGACGTGGTGACAAAAGCCGACACAGTATCTCAGTGAGACGAGCGTCCACAACAGCTTCAGAGCTCCAGGACTCTGAGCTCTGCTGCACCTGGACCATTACATTTACTGTGAGCCGTCCCGGATAAAAAGCTTCAACAACTTAAAATCTTGAAGTCTGTTTCACATAAATCATCAGAGGTGCAGAAGTGAAACACATCGTGCTGTTGAGGCCTTTCATCACGTTTCAGAAGACTTTAACTTGTGATTTCACCTCCAAACCTCTCCAACGGTTCCACTGAACTCAGTCGACCCAAAGAGTTCAAAGTACTGTGTCCAATATTTCACTAAAAAGATTTGACAAAAGTCCAAAAAAAATGAAAAGAATAGAGAGTTTTTCCCCCATTAATCATCTCACAAGCCTTCAGATTCATCCTGTGATCTGTGAAACGGCCTCTCGCTCGAGAACCACTGAACTTAACGACCCAACAACATTTAACGCAGTGACAACGTGCTCCACTTCAACAAGCTACTAATGCATCCGTGCACCATTATCAACAGACTGTTAATGACATTAATGTTACAGTTTTTCTGCATTGTTAATTGTAAAATCTGACAAAGTCGAGGAAACCGATGATCTCAAAGTAAAGAAGACGCATCATTTCAAGTTGGTCAAAGTTTCCAGCTCGTACAACTCGAGTTTAATAGTTTATTTGGTGGTTGTGAAGTAATTAACTTTTAAATTGAATTATGCACACTGAAGTCTGAAAATTCAAACCTCTAGCATGAAAATCTAAACTCTAGACTGCTGAATTCTGACCACAATCCCACTGTTTTTATACAAATCACAACCTAAATTATGTTTTTGCAAAGCTCTGACACAGATCTCAAAGAAAACTTGCCCTTCAAATCACCACACGCTAATTAACACCTCGTCTCATTCACCTCTGTCGTGTTTCTCCAGAAAGCAGAACCTTGAGGAACAGGACTCGCTGCACAAATCGCAGAAAGGGTCAAAACAAATCGGTCGCTTTCTGTCCAGAACTGGACCCAACAAACCAAAAGGTGAAGTGGGAAACAAAATGTTTGGGAGCGGCCCAAAAGAAAAATCTAAAACACGCTGAGCACAGAGAACCAGCTGAGCAGGAGAACTGCGACCTCCTTATAATCCCTCCTCACCTTCCTCACAGGTGATCAGCAGATACCTGCTGATCACCTGAGAGCGGGATGACCTCTGCAGTTTGATTCTGGGAGGCTGTGCTGTGAGTTTAGACCAATGTGAGCTCGTCGGATAAAGAAATGTTCATTGCAACCTGTTCTGATCTAATGATTGAGTCACTCATACATTCACAGTACTGTATAACTTCACTGCAGCGTACAAACATGGTGAAAATCTTTATACTGCGGCTAAAACAGCAACAACTCAGTGTTCGGATAAAGAAGGAAAACAACAATTTCAATACAGTTTCATACAGATATAATAAGTGACATGAAGACATAAATGTTTAAAGTGAGGCTCTGTGAGAGATATTCACATGATAGTTGTGTGTTTCCTTTTGGTTTTGACAAACACAAAAGTAAAAATAAGGTTGAACAGCTCTGAAGGTAATCAATATTATAAAGCGGCGGTCCTGTCTGCTCGTCCTGCACTTCACATGGTGACGTAGAGAAGAGGGAGGACAGTGAGGCAGTTAAAACGCCTGCAGCAGCGTTAACTGTTCGATTTTGTGTTCAGAGTTCTGAGAAGTTGAGCTGAAGTCTCAGAAAACTTGTTCAAACGAGGAAAACATCTTGTTTTTAAAGACGTACTTTAGAGGATTCTTCAGAAGCTGAACGCTGAATCTCGTTCATTGACAGTGAAATATTGACGCTCAACAAAAAGCATCTGTAGTTGATCTTCCTCCAGAATTACTGTCGCCTAGAAACATCCCGAACACAACAACACATATAATGAAATAAGACGGATGATTCTGGTGTGAGTCTGCATTGTTTTTGTTTCATAAAACCTGCCTAATATTCCTTTAAAGGTTCACTGTGTCGTTCAGGAAAGAAATCCAAACTCCAAAACTATTAATACGAACTCAGAAATATCTATTTTCTCAATAACTGAACACACAAGCTGTTCCCTGAGGAAAATAACATCCCAGAACAGCTGGAGAAGGTGGCAGGGTCCGCCACAAATAAACAAAGTAAAACAGTATGAAACAGTGTCATTCCTTTAAGGTCAGTTTGTTTATGTAGTTTGTTTCAGCGTAAAAAACACAACACATTCTGTTTTTTTCGGCCACACATTATCTGGAGCGCCTCTTTGCTTCCTGCTGTTTTGATGACCGTGTGGTTGGACAGCGATCTCCGACACGTTCTACCAAAACCTCCGATAAGTTCCTAACTGGTCTCAGACCTGCTGATGTCGACAGCTGAAGCATCTCTGCACAGATCGAATCCTTCAGTTTTGCTTCTCTCCTCTCGTTTCTTCAGGTCTGGAGCTGCTTGTGGACTTACAGTGTCCTCTAATGGCTGAAAGGCAAATTACATCTATTTAAATACAATAAATAAATAAATAAAAAAAATGCAGGATGTTTCTCATCTCATCCTTTATTTATCAGGGATGCCTCTGCTCTGTTCTTTTCTTCCTGCTCACAGTCACACCTGGACAGTCGCTCGCCTCTGTCTCCGGATCCTCGACCTTTGAATTTCAAACCATCGCCTCTCAAAATGTTTGAAGCCTCAGACCTGCAGCCCCATTTACAAGTTAATTCTCGTCCTTAATTCAAATCGGGGCTCTGTTATGAAACTGTTTACAGCAGAAAATAAGGCAGCGAGTGGAATTTGCATTTGAAATCAACACTCCATCATGCAAACAGCACTCGGACGACTTTTTAATAAATGTAATGATGTTAGAGCCCAATTACAATTCATGATTCCAGAAACAAACCATGAACTCGTTCAAGGATGTCGGATCCCACTGTGGGGAAGTGGACTGGTGTGTGTGTGTGTGTGTGTGTGTGTGTGTGTGTGTGTGTGTGTGTGCTGCACAGTAAATCTGGAGTAATGAGCTGCAGCTCCAGTCGAGCGCAGTGCCAGCAGGCTGCCAGCAGGTGGCACTGTGCGTTCGTGTAAAGATCTCTCAGAGCTTGTGACTGAACAAACCTCAATCAGATACAGATCATCTGGTAATTATATTAATACGCATGTGGAGGAACAGATTCGCTGTAGCATGAATGTGATCTCTGAGCTCACACAGGGAGATGTTGGTACGAGACTCATGAATACAAAAGGGATGAACGTGAAGCCCTTTTTTTAAAAAAACAGGCAGGGACTTGAAACCACCTCTGCTCTGCTCTCCTCTCCTCTCCCAGATGTATGATGCATTATGTAGGTGGACCGGATTCAGACATCAAGACCATCAAGTCAGCAGCACGCAGCAGCTCTGGGAGCTTCCCCGGCGGCTCGCTCCAGTGTCACATCTGTTTAACTCTTGTAATGCCAGCTAATTAAGTCTGGTGTGGGCGACCTGCTGGGACCCCCACGCTGGTGAGTTCATCCTGCAGACTCCCAGAAGCTCAGGTCAGGAGGCTGCAGGCTCGGGACATGAATGATTAATCCTGAGATCGACTTTGCTCTTCTCACCAGAGGCTCTTGGTGCTGGTAGCAGCTAGTTGTGTGAGACAAGAACAGCTGTTCTGGTTTATGTTGAAGTCCTGAATGTTGTCACGCTAATCACCAGGAGCGATGGAAGACAGATGAATGAACAATACATGGAAGGATTTATCAACTGTAGGTGAGAAGACAGTTTTCCTTTACGTCGCGTCTGCTGAGGATTCAGACTTAAAACAAAAAAAAAAACCCCGGCTAGACCAACATTTGATGATGAAAGTTGGCTTGAACTTCAAATGAAACCAGGCATTTGACGAGCGGCGCTGTGAACTCGTGTTTGAACAAGATCAAGCTCGAAATATTATCAAAGATAATCATTTATTTAAAAGGAAATAGATAATACAAATGAAACAAAAATCATTTTGTCACATAAACGATTTCATGAGTCATTAACAGCAAAAAAAGGGAATCCAGTTCTCCCACAAGTAAACTCGTCTGCCGTCTCGCTCGCAGACTTTTCTCTGGTGAGTTTCATGACATGAATTGTTTTTTTTTCGCACGGGGCGCCTTTTTTTGTGGAAAAGTGCTCTCTGTGGAATGAATACTGTACAGTGCAATGCCAAGTAAACAATACATCACATCTGATCATTCATTGGTAAACATGTTTTATATCAAAGAACTTAAATGCTCAAAGTTTCATCAATACAGTACATTTATAGCAGACTTCACATAGACCCTGGGCAACCTCCCAGTCTCAGAGTATTTCACATTTAATTATCTCCCCTTGGAATTCCACCACTGCCTTCTTCTGATTAGCGTTGCTTTTCTGCAACCTTCAGTTCTGTTTCTCAGTTGCAGCCTCACCCGCTCTTCTCGCAGTTCACATGCCCTCTGCTCTCCTTCAGTTTGTCTTTCTGGCCCTCAGGAGTCTTGGAGTCTCCTCTCAAATCGCTCACCACGGCTCGGAGGGTTTTGAACCTGTCCAGCCGGGAGCTCTGGGCCGCTTGAAGTCTGACTTCTGAACCCTGAGATGCACTGAGGGAGCTGAGGGAGCGCACCGCCGCCATGCCGCGATCCTTTCCGGAGGTGCGGCGCGGTGTGGTCATGGTGCTGAGCTCCCCCGGGTGCTCCATGTCCCTGATGACCTCGCACAGGTAGCGGGCCAGATCCTGGCTGGAGAAGGAGAGGGTTTTTTGGGAGCGGCGGAAGGTCAAAGGAGACGGCAAGGTTTCTGTCTCCGAGGGGGGGATGGCCAGACGCAGGGCGATCGCTGCGCTGCCGTTCCCATTGGACAGCCCCTTCTTGTTGCTGTCCTGGGGGAGCTTGGTCTGCGGGCAGGAGATGATGCTCTGCGGGTAGCTGTACCGGAGAGACTGCGCCGGGCTGGGCTGCAGGGAGCGCTGCAGCTCCACCATGTTAAAGGCATTCTGAGAAGACCATCAGAGAGGAGAGCAGAGGACAGAGAAGAAGACATAAAGTGGGTTTTTTTTTCCCCCTCTGTGCAATCTTTCCTGAAATTCAAGAGATAATGAAAAACAACATTGCCACATGACACCAATCTGTGCAGAGAGCTCAGCTAATGCCTCTGCTAGCAAATGAACCCGCTCCTCAGACTAAAGAAGAAGAAGAAGAAGCTCCACAAGGAAGGAAGCGACAACGGCAACAACAGCACCATTGATTAGCCTAGTAATTAATTATCTGATTGCAGAAGGGGGAGAACTGCTATTACCAGCACTATTAAAACAGAGGCATTAACAGCCATTGCTGTCTACTTGCTTAATTTCAGCTAATTGACTAACATTCCCAGACCTCCAGGGAACTGATATTTGGTTTTTATTTCGAGGCACCAACAAACAGCACTCTCTCTCCCTCTCTCTCTTTTTCAAGTGTTGCTGGTTTAGCTTCTGTGTTATCTTATTTGTATTCTATTATCCATTTAAAAACTCCCTCAGAAATAGTTTCACGGCAGAGCTTAATGTGCAGAGGTTGTGTGTTACATGCATGTGTACCTGGTCCTGCTCGCCTCCGCCTTCCTCGTCGTAGTTGAGCACGTTTTCCCGGATGTCCTCCCACTCGCCGTGGTGCGCCGACACGTGGTACACGCCCTCCTTCAGACCTTTGTGTCTCCTCCAGCAGGAGTAGAGAAACAGGCCCAGCATCAACACTGAGGGGTGCCAGAGAGCAGGTTAACAACAGCCGGGGATAATTAAATGAGATTCTGAGCAGAAAACAAAACAATCTCTGAGCGTGAGTGATGTTGACAACGTGAGCGGAAGGAGATGATGTGAACACAGAGATGCTTAAAACAACCCTTTTGAATATACAGCAGGTGTTTTTCACCAATTCAGGCAATGCACCAGATGGTTTTTGACCTTAAATGGATTTTCCGTCACATATGAGGTAAGAGTAACGTGGAGACAAAAGCACCACCTTTCTAAATATCTCCATTGATGCCGACTTGGCACCAGCTCTGGTTTGGTTCCTCTCCTTTCTGTCCTACAGCTCATTTTTCTGCGATGCCTCCTCCTCTCATGCTCTTCTCTGTACTGGCGTCCCCCAGGGCTCTATTCTGGGTCTACTGTTTTTATGCCACCCCCGGGACAGATCATGTATGGACACGATATTGCTTTTCATCCCTCTGTGGATGATACACAACCTTACACCACGGTGTGGGTGAATATGAATGAGGCAACCGTCCCTGGCGTCCTCCTCGTCCATTAAGTAAGGGACAATACCCGGACAGGTGTCCCTTATCAGGAGTTAATGGGCGACGTGAATCTATTAATTCCTGATCACAGACGCTGAGAAGGGCATCGTCCTGCTAACGCTATTGTCACTTGCCAAAGAAAGAAACATTTAGAGCATTAAGAACGTATATTTTTAACGTGTTTTGCAAACAAAATATAACATTCCTGGTTCACTACGCCGCTTAATAGAACAGACCTTTGTTAGCACTTAGCAACGGGAGATAAGCTAGATAAACCGGACCCCTTCAGCTCAGCTGTTAGCCAGACTGCTAACATTATGCTTGCAAGATTTGACCAGCTAGCTAACCAGCCACGCCACTCTCCCCAAATACACAAACAAATGACCCTCCAGCCAATCAGGATCGAGCATTCACCCAGCCAATGGTATAAATCCTGCTGATAGACACCTAGTTGGGTTTTATCCCTTGCGTATGACCCTTTAGGGCCTGTTTTAATGTCCTGCCTTCCCAAAATAAAGAACTGGATGGTCTAAAAAAATGTTCTGCAGTTGACAGACTTCCAATCAGATATGACTATAATCATTCCCTCCGGCACGGCACCAGCTGGATTAACAACCTCTCGTCTCGTCTGTGTCTCATCTAATAATGTTAAAAAAAAAAAAGAGAGAGAGACTTATTTTTTGATGCACAGCTGACAAAAGTGCCGCAGTCCTGCTTTTTTTCGTCCAACTCAAGACATTTACCCGAGATCAGGTCATTCCTTTTTCTCTGCAGATTTAGAAAAAGGTCACTCGTTCTTTATCTCCTCCGAACTTGACTGCTGCAGAGCACTTTGTTCAGGTTTCAGGAGCCCAAACATCCAAAGACGACAGCGGCTGCTGCCACATCGCACCAATCTCATTTGCCCTTCGCTGGTTACTCGTGAGCTTTTTTTTTTCGAATTGATTTTAAGATTTTCACTGCTTGCTTTGAAAACCTTGGAACGGTCTCCTGCTGCACCTGTGATCCGTTAACTCCCTGTGAGCCCGGTCACTGCTGGAGATCCTCCGACAAAAACCTGCTAATTGTTTCCACGTCTTGACTTGCCAACAAAAGACGTCCTCTCGTTCCATTTTAGTTTAAATCAAGCTGTTTTGTTTTATATCCTTTATACTTGGATCACACTGACGTCTTATTGTTTGTTTCACATGAAAAGCACTTTGCAACTTTGCTTTTGAAAGGTGACAGACAAATAAAGTCATTATTATTATTATTATTATTACTATTCTTTTTTAGCAAAGACGGCAGTTCCTTGGGAAACGTATTAAATGAATTTGTACTCCTACCAGCTTAAACTCAAAGCCTCGTTGGCTCTGCTGAGCGCCGGAGAGGAATACTGCGGGTGCCGAGCAAGAAAAGGTCCTAAAGCACACACATCAATCACAGCTATTGTGTGCTGAATTATACAACGTGCTGGACTGACCTTTAAAGTCCATTAATCTCAACCAATATTTTTCTCCCATCTGCCATCCCTCTTTCTCTTTCCCCGTTCCTCACTATCTTGTCGTTACTAGTTCGCTCTTTCTCTTCTCTTTAATTCTGTTTTGTTTTTGTCTTCCTGGAGCTTTCCTCCTCGTCTTCTCTTCTGCTTCTTCTTGTCATTAAGACTCTCTCTGCTCCTGTTTTCTCTTAGTTTCCTCTCTGGCCTCGTGTCTGGCCTCGGCTTTTTATCTCCCCTGCGTTTGATGGGATCCATTTCAACCCGGACAGTTTATATGGCGCGTGCTAAGCATTGGTTTAATTGGAAATCTCTCGAGAAATGCAAGGTAATCACATTAGACTGGAATTTTTTTCAAAGTAATTGCTTAGAAAGAGAATAATGCTTCCGATGGCTCTTCGGGGTCGCACTAACAGGCAGGTGTTCATAAACAAAGACAGAAAAACAACTCCCCGAGAGCTCGTCGACATTAAGAAAGAAAACACGCCTCAATTAAAAATCATCATCTCTACTTATTCACACCTCGGCTGCTGCACTTTTTTAATATTTCTATTCTGCTTTCACATCAGACAGAAGGAGAGATTGTAAGCTTCCCCCCCCCCTCGCTCCTCAGCTCGGCTGTCCTCAGTTTGGGGTGGAGGGTGGAGCGGTATTGATCAGCTGACCCGGGCTCCCTCTCCACTGCGCCCTCGTGGAAAACATCAGAATCTCGATGAGGCTCGGCGCCGGGCAGACGCCGGGCCCTGCCTCCCTCACCTCCAGAATTACCCGCTCCAAGGCGCTGCCTGCAGGCCTGCACTCACCCCGACATCACCTAAGCTGATATTCAACACATCTCTATGGGGGAAGGCATCGATACGCAGCGCAGAGGGGATGAAGCAGAACCTCCACAACACACACACACAATTAGACCGAGGTAAACACACACACACGCACACACACACACTGGTTACCTGTTGCAAAGTCTTACCCCTTTGCCTGCAGCTATACAACCGAGTGTGTGTGTTTGTGCACGTGTGTGTGTGTAGCACATTCTGGTGAGATCAATACCACTCAGGATGGAGAACAAACATTGCAGTCATTCATCAATCCATAATGCTGCTGCCTCTTTGCCCCCTAACCGTTACTATGAACTGGGCATTATGATGTCAGCCCGGACCCGGTCCGTGCATTATGAATGAGAGTGCGAGTGCGTAAACAAGCTGCCTACATATATATCGCCTGACGGTAACAACTTAACCCGTTCGCCGCAGCTTTCAGGACGAAGGTAATGAGGAAAAAAACTTGGGCTGTGACAGATGAAAAACACGGATGGCGGGTTAAAGGAGGAGGGTGTGGAAGAAAACTGACGAACGAGCAGAAGGAAATGAGACAGGTGAGAGATGGGGAAGAGTTGAGAACAAAAATCTTTTATTTATAAACCTTTCAGGGAATGAAAAGAACAGGCACTTTACATGATCGCTTGGCATCCAGAGCTCCATATGGGAAGCTAATTTCTTCCATTCTTCAGAAACCTGCTGAATGTCAGATTCGATGGCGGGCTAATAAGACTCGGACAGACATCGTATGGCTCCGGCGACCGCACTGCACCCAACTCACACTCTTCCTCGACCGATGATGGCTTATGTAAAACTTAATGGATGATCGTTTTAACTTTTAATGCACGTCGAGGCGGAGCAGGAGTCCCCCTTTAATTTAGCACCCAGCTAGCAGTCTGGCTCGAGTGTGAGCATGCGGTAATGGTTGTGGTTCCTGTGTTGACGAGGGTCATCATTAAACAATTACATACTGTAAAACCAGCTGTTTATTAAACCCCATCACGGCATCTTATCATTCTATTTCCACATTCACGGCTGTTTATCAGGACTCTTTGTTTTTCGTTTTCAGTTTGACAGAAAACATTGTTTAGCTCATTTTTCTTCCATCTTTCAAGGTGTGATAACGCTACAGCAGTCGTCGAAGACACTCTGATATTTCTGATCTGAATTATATCGAAAGGGAGCAGTCGAGCGATTCTCATCGAGGTGCGAAGTTTGAGCCTTGAATATAAATGCCTCATCAGCGGCTTCGGCGGGCGAGCGACTTCAAATAGACGCCACCTTCTTATAGTTAGCGACACATGAATTTTCATGAATGATGCCAGCGACCCACTTTATCATCTTTGAATTCATTATCAAATATTGAAGACCGCTTTATATGTTTCACTCTCAAGTGTCAGAATAACTGATGCCCCAATACCCGCCACATGCCCTGGAGGGAATGTTGAGTCAGTAATAGAGGCAGGGACAGTGTATTGAATTGCCGAAGCGTTTTATAAGCCTGTCTCTGACAGCAAGACTCATAAACAGCAACGTGGCCCTGCAGAGAGGGGAGCGGCTGCAACAACATGCAACACACATATACACATATTGTCCTTCTATCACTGACAGGACCAGAAAAAATCAGATTTCCTTCACTGCAATGTCTAAAACTAACACAATTAGCTCTTCTGTGCCTTAACAATGAAAGTGATCGATAGTTCATCTGTTCTGACACAAGTGTGGAGCTTCCTGTGGAAGACGTCGATGCATATACATTTAAAAAAGGTTGCCGCTGGCAGCAGACGTGGGCAGATATTGCGTCGTGGTCCTTTTATATTTGAACACAGCTTATGACACCATCAACCATGTGATTTTATTGAGACTGTTAAAGACAAGCGGGCCTGTGTCATCAGCATCCGACCAGTCTGAGCTCCTGAATCATTCTCTCTGATTAAAGTCCGATCTGATAACCGATTAATCATTTCAGCCGAGCGAACCGACAAATAGACCCCAGTTCATTTCAGCTTCTCACTGCTTTTTAAATGTTATTTCTTTAAGTTTTAGACTGCTGTAAAATGATTTCTCACTATTAATTGATTAATTGATTCATGGAGGGAACTGAACTTAAACAGTTAATGATGACAACTGTACGTCTTTATCTGAAAAGTGAACTTGTGGTGATCCTCAGGGTTATATTCTAGGCCCTCTATATTTCGGTAGGCATCCACATAACGTAAAAATATAATGTCTTATGAACAGATACACAACCGTATCAGCCTACGAAGCATTTTGCAAATGGGAAAAATAACGAGGCGGATGTTTTAATATTTCAGAGTGCTGAACTGAAATACATTCTGATGCAGAGAACAAGAAATTTACCTTTTTGAGTACTTCATACCAGGAAAAATACATGTATATAAAGTTAATAAGCTAAATATTTGATTATTTCTGAATATATTCTAAATATTTTTCTTAAATGTAATGTAGATACTACTCTCACCTTTTCATAGCAACAGAAATCACTTGCTTGTTTTAAAGAATCAGTCGTCTGTTGGCAGCTTTTTTTTTTTTAACTAACATTTTAAAATCCACGAGGAAACAAACTAGTTCCTCCAAGTTTTTCAGTTTTGAGAGTCGACACGTAGATGATGTTTGTTCTTGTGAATAATTCAAATGTCTTATTGATTTTGGCACAAAATATATTTTTGTGGATTTCTCCTCCTGTTCTTCTTTTTTTTTTTTTCTTGCATTGGGCTTGTTGCCATATTTCTGATCAACCGTACCAAAAACAAACACTTTGTCGATGCATTCGCACCTCGTAGCGAAAGAAACACAATGCAGAGAGTCATAAAACTCATAATTCAGCAGCTCAGAGAGGACACACCACCCTCCTCTTATACGTAGATGTTTTAAGATTCCAGTCCTGGCAGACAAAGCAGTCAGTAGTCACTCTCCAGCATATATTCCTGAACTCCCGACCCTTCATAAGTCAGAGAGCAACCTCAGATCATTCAGTGAGTCAAAGTCATGAAGGGCCTGCAAACCCAAGGCCATCCAATTCCGATTTTTGCCTTTAAATATATTTTATGAAAACCTTCCTTGGTGTCACGCTCTCCCTCCACTCTGCTCTGTACTCCTGTTTAATTCTCTGAACTTTGTATTCAATATTGCTGTTTTTTTCCTCAGCAGTCAGCAGTTTGAATGGTACAGGTTTCCATTGTTTCTGCCCTCAACACAATAAATAAAATACATGTGAATGTGTTTTTTTTTTTTTTTTTGACAGACGTGAAAAAAGAAGCTTGTTCTGCTTTTGATACACATTATTCTTCGCTGGAGATTCAGCACTTCCACTGCAGGAGCCCTTATCATTAATCAGTTACACTTGCAGACTTGTCAGTCAAAGCCTGACTTACTTAAAAATTGGAGCGGTAACAGCACGCAGCCAGAACTTGATTCTGTATTGTGCTGACTGCATGCCGCACCACGGAGGGGAATGTGCTGTGAGACTGTTGGATATGTTAAAACATTTTGTTTAACTGACCTTAAAATAACTCATCAGAGGAATGTTGTTTTATACACACAAGACTTCTTGTTTTGGTTTTTTTTTGTTAAAGAACTGTATGGGTACAATTGACTAATTAGAATTATTTCAAATAAACGGAAAGATTAGGTGCTAAATTAATTGCGCTGCTGATTGTATTCTTCCGGGAGCCACCGGCCGCTATCTTGGAAATTAACTGTAACCAAGCTTAAAGGAAGACTTGTTGGACTGGAAAGTCGAGAATGAATGTTTAAAGATAAAAACATTAAACAGATGTTTTATCGGTAAGTTTAAATGTGTAATTTCAAGGTTGTGAATATTTTCTTGAATTCATTTTTGGAGAATAATCGTCCTTCTTTATTTTGAGGACTTGTTGAGCAGCTAATGACGGTTATTTTCTGCATATCATGAGCTCTTTTTTAATTAACTCAAGCTAGCATGCTGTCACATTTTATAAATATGCAATGACATATATATGTGTATATTAAACTAGATCATAATGATGTTTAACCCTCTTAAGTAAAAACACACCTTAACCTTAATTTAACCTTTAACCTCGAATGAACTGGGTTAAAGTGAGAGACAATGACAGAAAACTGTCCTTCCTTTGGAGATGTGTCTTGAAGCAGGAGATCCCTGATTACAGATCCACACCGTGTGCTGAACATAACACTGAAGTGCACAACATGGTCACATTCAGGGTGACATGGGAAAACAGAAATGTACACAGAAATGGAAGGAAAGGCAAAGGAAAAAAAAAACATCAGGGGAGTAAAATGAGTGGATGGTGGGATATAAAATAAGTTGGACAGATAAAAAGTAAGGCTGAGAGTGAAATTGACTTCTGAAGTCGGAGCGTAACATCGGAAGAGACGGGGGAAACAGAAGTGATGAGAAATATAGAAAAAGACATAAAGAAAGCAGATTCTCCAGGGGACGTCTACAGCTTCCCTGTGAATCACAAATTAAGACATTCAATGTTTCCCTACCCGACTCTCTGCTGCGGATATATTTTCCACAAACCTCCCAGAAAATAAATGACATCCTGGTTCAACTCCAGTGATCAATATGGGGACAAGACAAGAGGTATATGTAGATCTCAGAGAACCAAACAGAGGTGAGAAAAAGAATAAAAATAAAAACAGTGGATGTTACAGATAAAAAAACCAAAGAAAATGTAAGAATTATACAGAGGAGATGTGAACAAACACAAATAAAAACACAACAGGATGAAAGTCGATGCGTGGATGGAAAAGAAGAAGACCCCACAGATACATCAGGGGGAGATGAGATGGCGACAGTGTTCGGTTACCACAGGTAGAAAAGCACGTAGTCAACATAGCTACCTAGAAACGCCATGACACAGATGCTGATGGCGAACATGGAGCTGAGGCTGAGGCTGTTGTTGTCCTCGTTGTGAAACATGGCGAGCGTCACCTCGCAGTGGCGTCCTCGGTAGCCCTCGCTGCAGCGGCACGAGTATCGGGAAGGAGAGTGAGCCACGCAGGTGCCGTGGCGGCAAGGCCGGCTGGCGCACAGCGTGTAGACGCACACTTTGCCCACAGAGCTCTCTTTGGTCATGTGGCCCGGAGGACACCTGAGCAGGGAAGAGACGAGACGAGCAGTTTAAAGCAGAGACAAGAGACACTCGGGAGGCTGTCAGATAAAAGGAGCAGCGACTTCTACAGAGATATATAACCTAAGCTGACAGTGTAAAAAATAAATCCCTCAGGAGATACACCTCTTATTTCAGATTCAAAGATATGCTCTTTGAAGGTTACAGTGTCGACTGTACTCTTAAAAAAGACAAAAAGAAAAACCAAGCAGGGACGATTGGCTTTGCAGCAGTCGTCTCTCAGTATATCTGGAGGAAAATATCTCCTGAATATCATTCACCTCTGGCTCCCCCGCGACTGTTAATGCTTCATTCTGCGGCTCAGCTGCATTCACAGACCACGGACATCAACTGCAGTGAAAAGTCTCACGCTGGTCCGGAGCGTGGAAATCTCTGCCGGGACACTCGGTGGTCCTGCAGAGTTTAAAGACTCTGACGGTCCCCGTCTGTTACTGGCTGTTCTCTCAGGTCGACACAGATCAGACACCGTGGAACCAGCTGAGCTCAGCCAAGCTGCCACCTGGTGGACGCTTCGATATCGAGCGCGCTGGAGGAACCAACTGTATTGAAATATATCATCTGTATTGATTAATAAGTGTCTGATTTTGCAGCATATGCATGTGGATTTATTAATTACACCTAATGATTTTATTATTGCTAATAAATTGTTTTCTAATTCTTTATAGATCACCATGAAGCACGTTTAGGGAGGCCAGCTATCAGTTTGGGTGAATAATCATTAATAAATATAATTGGACTTCTGCAAAAAAGTCAACAAGTCAAATTCAATAAGGCATTAAAAAGACAAAGTCATGATGGAGGAGGATGAAGTGCCAGCTGGAAGGATTTCTCACAAACTGGCAAACTTTTTAAGAAAGTCGCTCATGAATTACCAAAAACGCATAAATAATTTATTAAAGACGAATAAACTTGCATCTTAAAAAGCGCTTTTTAAACGAGTTTCCTTATCAGAAAATCCTATCAAACTCATATTGAAAAACAAAAGAGGAAGACAAACTTCATTGCAAACACAAATGCAGTTCTGGGCCACAGATCCAAGATCAGTTACTGCGACATTATTAATGTACACCGTTGTAACAGGATTACGTAGTTAGGATACAAACAAAAACAAGGAAACTGTAAAAAAAAAAAAAGATGTCACGTCACTCACATTTCATTCTAATGAAATGTTTTAGGCTATAACTCTTAATTTAAAGCGCTTCAAGCTAAACATGCTCTATAAAGTCATGTTTTCTCCTTCTTACTGTTGTTATTGTTGCTGGTTTTGTTACTTGGTTGTTTGTCTTTGAGATCTTCGTAATGTCATGATGTTCCAGGCTGTTCTCAGTGACACACTGCATTTTTAAACCACTGGTCGCAGGTGATTTGTCTTACTCAGATCTGTTTTTGTCATATTTAAAGCTCATACATTTAAATCCATACTAATGCTGATTGCCAGACCTTATTTATAGCTATCAAATCATTAAATCGAATACTGCATCTCACGTCTGCAACCATTTTTCCCATATGGTCAATTAATGACCCATTTAAAGGTCCATAATCTGCAGCCATGTGGGTCTTGACATCATTTTTTAGTACGTTTTGCATGTTGAGCTCTGGCGCTGCTAATTTGAGGTTGTGGTATGCCGTCCACGTTTTTGTGTGTAAATATATACACTAGGCACGGCCTTATTAACATTCTGGGTTATATATATTCTATATATTTACGGCACCTGCACTCGTGGTGTCTCCAGAGGTCCACGCAGACCAGCGGAGGGGAGCAGTGGTGCCTCCTGCAGGCATCTGAAGAGCAGCCGCTGGAGACGCCCTGTAACGTGACCACCTGTAGCCCCTCCGAGGGCTGCTCGCCGTCCAGAGGAACGGAGCGGCCGTTAAACCTCACGTCTCGCAAACAACCTGGTGGTGCGAGAGAGAGAGAGAGAGTAACATAAAAACAGAACAGTTAACAATGCCAGAAGACACGCTAAAACACCAGTCCTGGGGGCAAAATCTTTTATGGCGCACGTTTACCCCATGGCAAGGGTGTAAAGTCCAATAAACACACACGTTGACACGCGTACGTGGACTCACCGACACTCCTGCAGACCGACAAACACACACACGCATGCAAACACCCAAACAGCCCGAGGCGAAGCTGTCAGCGTGGGTTCTCTTATTTTATTTTTTTTGCAGGACATTTTCTCTGCTGGTTAGTTTGCTCACTCTGCGGGTACCAACGCGGCCTAAAACATAATTTAAATACCGATCAGTTCCACTGACTCACTATCTCTCATCTGCATGAAACTAAGGGATCAAAACACCTTTGGGCAAGATCGGGAGATGTGGACGCACCAGCAAGTGGTAAAGATAGGCACTGAATCATTTACGTGTTCATTAATTTTAGAGGAGTTTACTGTGAAGTCCACTCTACGTTTGCAAGTTAATCTGTTTATAAGCAATCACCTGATCTGCCAACAGAGTTATTTCATCCATTCACTCATTCATCCTCGTATCCGTCCATTCTGTTTCTTTCTGCCGAAACACATCAGCAGCCACCTACCGAGGAAGCTCCGGTTGTGTCCCGAGGGGAAAGAGTTTCCAAGCATCACGGCGGAGGGGTCAATAATGATCTCTTGACTCTGGCCCAGCGAGGCGGTGACCTCTCGTCTCCCTCCGCCTCCGTCCAGCCGCAGGGTGAACTCTCTGCCGTACCGATCCAGCTCCACCTCGTGCCACTCTCCATCGTCGAGGCGGTGGTGGAGCAGTGTCAGGTTGTAGTCTCCGTCCCCGAGGTTGTAGAAAACAGCCAGCAAACCCTGAATAACCTGAGAGGACACAGACAGAACTTTGCTGATTTGAAATTCAGGCATTCAAACAGAGAGGAGAACCACAGAAGTGAAAGTGAAAAATAATAAAGGTGTTGGGAGGGATTTAAGGAGTTGAAAATCTGCTTCCTGACTCCATTTGGAAGACTTTTCACTCTCTAAGTCAAACAGGCTGCTCTGGTTTTCTCGACAGCTGCAGCAACACGCTTCAAGTTAATCTGGATTTCAAGGCTTGATGGTTTTCTGAATAAAACTCTCAAACGAGGTGACACAAATTCCAAACTGCCAGAGCTGGACTCCCGCCATATTGTGCTACGATGACTGGCAAAAAAACAGATCTTGAGCAAGACAACATATTAAGAAGTAGGCCAGCTCCCATGGCGGAGAAACGGCAGCAAAGGTTGGGCCAGAAAAGACTCGTGCAATTTAACTACCCAGGAAAAAAAAAAAGGACGCTGTGTTGTGAACCTGCCAGAAAAATAAAATTGCATGAAAATTTCAGTGGCAAAAAATTAATTCAGCAATTTTTGCAGCTGCGATGCTTTTTTCGCAGAGCCGCCGCACACATCAGCGCGAGGCAGAAGCCAGAGTCATCCCGAAGGAAAGGTATACAGAAAAAAAAAACAACAATTATCTTTAGCAGCTAAGGATGAGCGAACACAATGGACTCGACCGACGAAGGAGTCCCATAACTGCAGCTTGTACATGTCCAGAGCTTAATTGGAAACAGTGGGGCAAGATAATTCACATTCAGCGCAGCCTGCATTAACTATTGCTCCCTCAGCATGGGCATCTCCAATGCGTCTCCCCCCACTGGACACACACTCACACACACACACACACACACACACACACACACACACACACACACACACACACACACACACACACACACACACACACGCACAGTGAAAAGCTGACTGCGCTCTGTCCACTGCTTCATCTTGGCCTCAAGTCCTCAACAAAAATGAGCAAAGGACAAAAGGACTCAATCAATACTGCGAAAAAACAGAAAAAATGTGATTATGTTGACTTTCTGCGGCGCCCCTGGAGATCAACAAAATCGCTATTAAGCACAAAAACGCTCAGGGCTGTACAGAACTTTGCAAACTTAAAATCACATGTGATGCAAAACAAGTAAAGTGATGATTTTACTGTTATTAAAGGGTTACTGGTCTCTGACTCTCAGAAAGCTCCTTCACAGGCCGCATTAGATAAATGTTTTCTTTACAGAGACACCATGCTCCTCAGAGAGCTGCCTGCTGTTTACACCCCGCTAGCCCCTCGTAACCTTTGTGTGAATGTGTGGTTATTTATTCAGTGTGCACTCTATCCCATATCTGCCCTGCAGAAAGAAAGAAAGGAAGGGGAGAGAGACAACCCTTTAAATTAAGGCCTGTTGTCAGCTAACACAACAGGCTTGTGCTCAAGTGTTTCTAAGAGCTTTCAGACAACCAGGCTGAAAATACTTCGGCGTGCTGCCGCAGACAGACATCACATGTTTCATACAGCTCACCGATTCAACTCCGGAGAGGGAGAGGCTCCTCGGCACACATACAGCAAAGGCTACAGCCTTTTCCTTTTCCTGTCACAGTGGGACTGCAACGAGGAAAGAGGGCAACACTGCTTTTCCTCGTGTAGTTTAAAGGCCTACATGCACTTTAAACAATGCTGCCTCACAAATAACAAGCACTCGCTCAAAGATAAGATGTTTTCAAAGGCAGGCCAGCGGTGTGGAAGCTGCCATGATGGAGGCAGGTTCACTGCCAACAGCTGACCTGCGAGTTAGCCCAAAGTGACAGTCCTAACAGAGATATTTACTTCCAGGTGCTTTTCACACTTGGCCCGTCAGTCAGTGAGACGAAAGGCTTTGACAAGAACTACTGGCTTCATATCCACTCAGGAATGTGTGTGGCAGGAGAAGCATGCTATTATGGATCTTTGGCAAAGTGAAGTTGTCTCCTGAAGAAAACGCTGTGTGTGTGTGTCTGTGTGTGTGTGTGTGTGTGTGAGCACCACTCCACCGCAGCTTTGGCAAAATGAGCAGCATGAATGCAGGAGTGAGTTTGAGCTCGACACTTGAAGAGAGCCGTGTCAAATCACTCCACACAGAGCTGGAATTTTGACCTTCACTTAAGAACACTTTGCCCTAAATATAACTGAGCACAACTTTGCTTTCCTGAGACACTGGATTGTGCTTTAAACATTAGCCAGAGACAGAAATAACCTTGACAAAAAAAAAGGACGCCTAATTTTTTAAATAAGAGCCTCTCAATAGCAGCTTTCTGCAGACTTACTGAAAGACCTTGACGAGAACATACGTGTGTCAATCACCGCCCCCCTCTGTTTCCACCCATATGTCTCCAACCCTGATATTATTCACTCTCTGCCTGCCAGCATTCGCAGCAATCATTGTCTGGGGCCCTAATCATCATTTCTTAGGCCCACAACAAGTCAATCAGAGGGGGGGGGGTGAGTGAGCAGCTGTGACTCACCTCCAAGCGCAGGTATTCGTTCTGCTCCTGAGAAAGCAGGCTGAGGATGACACCGGCGGCGGCACGTGTCCGAAGCCCGACCTGGACTCTCGTCTGGCGCGCAGGCAGCGACCACAAGAGCTGGAACTGAATGTGACTCCGGCCGTCGAAGGAGAACTCTGGAGCCGCTTGTCAATCAAAAACACAGAAGGCTTGTTCAATTAATTCAGCTGTCGCATGGGAAATACACGCGGATATCTCAGCCAGGACGTGCCGTTCTGCAAAAGGCACTTCGTGTAAAGGCGAGGTTATCTTCCAACGGCAGCAAAGTGACGTTTTAGAACACCAAACTGCCCACAAGTCCCATTTGGATTGCACACTTTGTGAGGCTTAAAAATCCTCAGCTCCTCAGAGATCTCACTGTACTTTTTCTGACGACCTCACGGCCAATTAAAAGTAATTTCTCTTTTTTTTAAATGCTCACCTTGATCACACGTCGGCCCTGTAAATCCCGGTTGGCACAGGCAGCTGAAGGAGCCGCGGCTGCTGTGACAGCGCCCCCTCTTTCCACAGGAGGGAAGCTGCTCCGCGCTGCTGCAGCGCTCATCCACCGGAGCGCAGCCGGGTAACGTGTCGGAGGATTCAGCTGGAGAACCGAGGTCGTACAGCTGAATGGAAGAAAGATGAACAAGATGAAAAACATTTGTAAAAGGATGAAACATGAAAGGGAAGATGTTCCTGCGACTACAGTAAATGAGTAAAAAAGAAGTGTGATTGCAGGTTAAAGGTGAAATATGGAATATGAGCTGAATGCCGCCAAGATCGTAGTCGCGACAACAAAAAAGTAATTCCAGCGGTCGGGTTGCCAGGTTTGTTGCCGAGTGTGTCAAGATCAGCCAGCATCATGTCAAGTGATGAGTCGTACAGGGTAAGGACTAATTTCGACTAATCAAGTAACTAAGTATAGCAGAGGAGTTTGACCGACAGGTAACGTTAGCTAAGTTAGCAAGCGAGTTAGCTTACCGATCCAGGAGAAAGTTCGCCATTTCCGCGTGTGTTTTGATGCCGTGGAAATCCTTTACCTGAGTCCATTGAGCGTATGCTTCACCGATATTTACTCTGGTTTTTGCTCTTCTCCGGTCACTCAGCTGCTGGGACAGATAACGCACCGTTCGCTGGGGCTCTGAAGAGCTTGCAGACTCCGCCATTTTACCCAGCGTCAGCCTAGCTGCGCTGAGCTTTGCCGAGCTTTGCCAAGGTTGCGAAATTGGCAACCCGCAATGCCGGCCGCAATTTGGCTGGTACGATGTAAACAGGAAGTCATTGTCGAACCCGTCAAAATTTCTTAAATTATTTATTTCAGACTAAATATAATTTTTCAAGGAAACGCATTACTTTAAATCTGCGCCCCTCTAAACGCCCCGTGGATGTATTATGTTATTTTTGAAAAAATATAGCTTTTAATAAGCGTATTACATATTCAACCTTTAAGAGAAAATTCATCTCTACAATAACCAGGGAAAAGACTACGCACAGCATGAACATCTGCTACTGTATGTACTGTGTATAAAAACAGAAGAACTATATAGCAAACATAAGGTTATTACACAAAACAAAAAAAGCGCAAGAAAAGCAATTTATACGTTTACATTCACTTGGGTATTTTCATTTCATGCTGTTTTTATAGACTGTACAGACATAAATATAACCAGCTTTTATAAATGTTACGTATAGTTATAGATGAAACTGTCCGGCAGTATACGCGGAAGATACATTTAGCTCAGCCTTAAACAAACTACAGAGTTAAATTAACATTCTGCTTTTATGTCAGTGCATCGTTGACAATAACAACGATCCAGTGATGGTTAAACATGATGATAAAATATTGACAGCTTTGTGACTCAGGTGTGTTTGGTGTTATTATCTCTGTGTTTTTATTTAAAGTATCTTTTAAGGTATTTCCGACTCGATGGCTTCAGCAGGCGTGTTCACAGATCGCCTGCGAGCGCTCGTTTGTGGCGCAATCTTCACCAGACTTTACTGTTAACTACTCACAGTTCATTCCAAATGGAACATAATGTGTAGAGCTTACTATGAATGTGTAAAAAAACAACAACTTTATTGAGACGCTACTTGAATCGTGTTGGCCGTAGACTGTAGAAGTATTTTAATCTTGTAGTGTTTAAGTCTCTCCGTCAGCCTCATGAAGTGATGAAAGTGAACACATCACAGAATCTACAACTAAAGTCCAAGAGGACTCGGTCCAGAGGTCGGACATTTGAATTCAGCCGGTGTTCACACGCGGTACACACTCCTAAAGACTGCCAGGAGGTAAACATGGATGTAAACACCACTGGTTCCAAGATGTTCAATAATTTACTCAGTAAACACCCTCAACATGTTTGTGACTGCCATCATGGACACACACTGTGTGTTCTGATGAGCAGCGCTGAATCTAAACAGCAGAATATTTTAATAAGAGAAACTCCACAGGGAACCGTAAAGTGCTATTCTACATGCATCACTTGCAACAAGGTAAATAATCAAAATGTTTCATCCATCGTTTGGCTTTTAGATTCTAATTGTGGTGACGCATGTTCATCACCAACGACCAAGAAAACTCCCAGCAGCTTCACGTGGGCGACAGAGACTCACACTGTGAGAAGAAACAGTCATGAGAGAGCAACATCAGCATTCTCAGGTTTTATAGTGGAGCTTTGAGGCTGAATGTACATTGCTATTGAAGTGCAGCCCTCCAGCACGTACTGTACACGACCCGTCGTCTAAACAGGTTAAACACAAAGGAACACAGCACGGAAATCTATTCATCCACAGGCCCACATGGCCAACAGTACCTTGGTGTCCACACGCAGGTTCCTTAAACAGCCGGTGTAGTGTTTGTGCTGCAGCTGCGGGTATTCGTATGATATGTTCTCATTGACCCCTCCGAGCTGCATGACATGACTTCCATTTAGGTACCTGGGAATAAAAAAAAGCAACACCTCAATGCAAGAAGCGACCAGAGAAAGAGGAATGTGAGCAAAATGAAAAAGTTAACAGGCGTCAAGTTTTCAAGGCTGCAATTCCAAACGCACACGTCTCCACATAAAGAGAGTCAGGACGCAGGCGAAGAGAAGAAAGGCAGCGCACAACCTGTCAAGGTTAAAATTCATGGTTTGGTTCTGCTGCTGCCGAGGCGTCACGGCTTTGTGACAACAAATATATGACATATTTTTCATGTTCCCTTCCCCTTATAGCGAAAGGAAATACAATACACAATGGGCAATCAAAAACACAAACCGATTCAGCACAACAACTTGTTTCAGAAGTGGCTGCGCGCGGGAAATAAAACGCAGAATGTTTCTCAGCACTAATTTTAGCTTGTTAACTGGCACAATACTTGTTTAATGACATAAGTACCTAATGAGTCGAAACTCCAACGCAGCGATCAAAGTAAACACTTCTTGAAGGTACTTAAAATGTATACGTTATTAAAATTAATAGCAGTGGTAAAGCCCTTATGTGCGTTGTTAAAACGCACAGCACAATAATTACAAAAACAAAAACATGGAGCGCGGCGGCGGGCCGAGGTCGCAGCGGGGAGAAAACAAACTCAGCTGCAGCATCGAGCAGAACCGACGTTGTTCCGGGGACGCAGTCAGAGAGAGTCGAGCCTTTTAAAGGATGATATCTGAAGATCTCATCAACGGAGCGCAGTGAAAAACAATCTGAGTCGCTATCTGATTCGACTTCAATAAATGATTCCATGCAGCTCGGACATAAACGCCCGTTTAGATACGTTTATTATAATAATACACCAAACACAGGGACGTTACTCTGCTTTATCTTAAGGCAGTGCAAATGTTTCTTTTGGGAGGGACTGAAGACACGGAGGACGCTCCATTTATTCTAAAAATCAATTAATCATTCAAGTCAATTATTAAGTAAGACGCCCCAAAAAATCTCTGGTTTCAGGAACAACTTATTTTTGAAGCTTTGCTGCTTTTTTCTCCAACTGGTTGTCAGACAGAAGAAGTAATCTGAAGATGACACTCCTGTTTGTAATCAACGGATTCATCAAGAAGTCGCAGTCCTAGCTAACAAAATGACTTAATTTAACTCCCACCTCAATTGGAATGCCTTGTCTAATCTGGGGATTAATCATTTTCATTGTTGATTCATCTGTCGCTTATTTTCTTGACGAATCGAGGACTTGTTTGGTTTGAAACAGTCAGAAAATGGTTTATAAAAAAGGTGCATCAGTATTTCCTGAAGCTCAAACGTCTCACTTTGTCCACAAGCCGAAGAAACTCTGTCTGTTGTGTTTGAGGAGTAAAGAAACCGGAAAAAATATTCACATTAAAGAAGCAGAACTTGGATGTTTATACTCAAACCGATAAATCAATTTTCCACAGTCGATGTCTAATGGATTAATAGTTACGGCACCAATCTAATCTTTCAGAACCGTAAATAAATGCAACCCGACAGGTTGGCTGCTGTTATGTAAATCCACAATCCACAGTCTCCTACATCTGTATGTAAAAATTGAATTTACTCTTTATTTTCCTACTTTCACCGTCTTACAAACTGCAGCCTCTTTATAGGATCGTTCACCGCTGTGAGGACACGGGTCGTATCCACGTCCACATGGGTCACGCATCCTTTTAGTTTTAATAACAGCGAAGGTAAGAAAACCAGAAGCAGCCACTTGGTTTCTAAACTCTACAGCGCTTGTGAGACCTGTTTTCATCTAATTATTGATCTTACTTGTCCCTGTTGGGTGTGACCCCTCGGATTTCACAGGAAGAACGGTCCTCTGTCATCGCCCATGAGTCCACACCTTCCGTCTCCATGATAATCGCGCTGGAACATCGATCGAGGGTGAAGCGCACTTCCTTTAAATTGGGGAGAAAGAGTGAAGAAAGGTCATTGCTGCTGCACAGTGCGGACATGTGAATATTGTGCAGCTCGGCTCTCTGTACAAATCACATCATTTATCTAAATCTGACGTCTTCTTCATGCACGGGGGAGAAACTGCATGTAAGGGCGTAACCGCGAATGCACGTCTCTCACTTTATTGTTGCTCCTCACGTCGAGGCGATGCCAGCGTCTGTCAGCGACCCCGATATTATTAGTTAACTGGAGGACCAGAGTCCCAGAACCGTGGTTAATTTTCAGACTGGGTGTCCCACCAATCAGCTCTGAGGGAAGAGAGACACACACACAGAGAGAGAGAGAGAGAGGAGATCATTCTCATACCTGAATGAATTCAGGCATAATAATGATCTCTCATACAAATTTGTATGACAGAAAAACAACTTAACTTGCTTGCACAGAAAAAAATGTCTTGCAAGGTCAAGGAAAAGCTGCGACGAAGTATATCGAAAACAAACGGAGGGAGAAAAAAAAGGCAAGTTGCAAATTACCACTTTATGCAAACCAGAAAAAAAACCCAAGGGACGCAGGAAAACATCTTGCTTCAATGGTATGAAATACTGAAGAGGATCGACAACACATTACAACGTCGCTGGATTACAACCAGGAACTTGAATGACACCAGAGACAAGGTGACGTAAAACAGAGCCGCACGCTGTCGGTGAAACAAGAAACAAAAAATCAATTAACGTGTCAGTTCAGCCAAATTACTGCTCAGTTGAGCTGTCTGAATCGTTCAGTAATGACGATACTATTCCTGGAATTAAATGTTTTTTTTTTCACATCTCATTTTTAAATGATGTGAGCCCCCACAAATGAAATTGAATTCACCTTCGTCGTAATACGAGAGGCAGACGTCTCGAAAAAAAAGCTCAGCGGAGAGAAACACAAAACTGTCTGCACGGTTAGATATCAGCGAGTGGTAAATGAGAAATACGCGTTGGTATCGTTTGGACGAACCAACCCAGTTAGCCTCGGTTTAAAAAATTAAATTAAAGTGACAAGAAAAGATAATTGGACAGTATATGTGCGTAAGCCTGCGTAACATTTAGCTCTACAGGTCCACCGTACAGAAGGGAGGTGTTAAATACCAGAAAACATACATGAGATTTCTGCGACATCACCCACAAACAGTTAACACATCTAAATGTATTTAATATTACCACAACAATATGTAATAATGATATTCTGGTAGCTGTTTTCCTACTAGTTTCTGTTTTACTTCCCCTCAGCAGGAAATGAAAATTAAAGTGAGTTATTGCAGCATAATTTCCAACTAGTTTCTCGCAAACATCTGCTGATGTCACCGTTTTAGTTTCCAGCTCGCTGGTAAACAGCTCACTTCAGGTTATTGGTTATTGTGGTGACCGGGGGGCAATTTCAACAACATTTCAAATATGTTACTTTGTTATTTCTGTCTTCTTACAGTACCATGAAATTTGGGTATGCTGCATTCTCATGTGGCCCTTTTTCTCATGTTGGGAAATCATTCATCCAATTTCAGTGTGTTCATGTTGTAACAAAGGAGTTGTGTTGTGTTTTATTGTTGACAGCTGTTTATTGTTTCCATGTAACAAAGTGATTTTCCTCCCAGACCTGTTGCTGCACCAGTAAATCATGTAAAAACGGCTAAAATATTGCTTAAACCTTGTCATCAGGGTTAATTGTGGTAAATAACTCTTCACGACAGAATACCAAATTACAGATTATGTAAACAGAGAACTCAACAAGTTGCACGCTGAAGATTTATGCCAACTTTCCGAGTTGTTGTTCAAACTTAATGAGGCGTTCAGGTGAATCATCCCAGACGAGGACTCAGTTTTCTAATTATTCCAACAACAAAACAAATGTACTTAATATATCTGTGTGTTTGTGCGCGTGCAGAAGCGAGACAGCGTCCACATTTACTCCTCGATAACTTCAGCACAGCACAAGAATCTGTGATTTAGTTGCTATGAAACCTACATACCTATTATCTTGTACCAGTAACTTCGACAATAAGCAGCAGCATCTCTACAACACTGTCTGATTCATTACTTTTACTATTTACATCTGCATTAAAAGACGTCACTATCTAGTAAAGAACACAAATCATCACAGTCGTGAAGTTCGCTCCGGGGGCTCACACAGAAATATAAGTGTTATGCGAGTGGAACTGTACACGGCCACCTTTTTTAGTGTAACATGTTTATTACTGTCCTTCATCTGGAAGATTCAAGATCATTCCTTTGATAGAGTGAGAATAAACCCAGCTGATTTGTCCTTGAGGGAGTTTCTGAACGTCTAACGACCAAACACAGCCGCTGCTGCTCTGACGCTGAAGCATCGCGGGGTTAAACAGAAACAGAACTCCTTATGGCACACGACAAAATCATTACATACACGACAAACAGTGAAACCAGGCTTCCTGTGCAGCGCCACAAGAGAAACTCACTGTTCAAGTCTGCAGAACGAGCGCTCACATCCCTCAGCAGCGCGCTGACGAAACAAAATGTGCCTCATATATCTGATTAGCCGCCACCCAGTGATTAAACACACAAAATTGAGTTCCAAGTTTTTAGTGCACTAATGACCCGCAGGCCTCTCGGCACACAACTAATTATGGAGACTGGTTCCCTTACCTATGGCCATGTAGTCCTCAGCCTCCCCAGACTGCAGAGTGGCCAGCGGGCCGGCGTACAGCAGCAGCCCGTCGTCTTCGTCTGTCATAAACTCCAGTGAAAGATGGCTATCAAAGCACGGCCTTATGGGGGGAAACCAGGCATAGCCGTTGCCAAGGAAACTAAGTCTGGTCTGCTGACAGTCTGGCCCATCAAGCTGTGGGGGGCAGTGGCACCTGTAGCAGCGTGAAGAAGGGAAAGAGTGAGGAAAATCCAGGTAGAACAGGGAGGAAAGAAACAATCACTGTCATTCATTCATCATCTTTTCTTTGCGAATCTTCTGGATCTTACGCGTGGCGACTTCTCTTCGGGCGGAAACGTGACAGCCGTGTTGATTCGCACAGACAACGCGGCTTTGTTCACAGACGCAGCGAGAAAGAGCGGCTTATCAATCAACTGTTTGCATTACCCACGAAGCCCCTGAATATTCAGCTTTACTTTAAATCAATTAGCTACCAACACAACATTACTCCGGCCGATTCTTTATCTATCACAGCTGCCCGAGCTCAACCCTCCGGAGACTGCTGCGGCTCGGCACATCACATCTCCTTTGTTAAGAGATAATTAATTCTATTTCTCTCACTTTTCTATGTGCCGTACCACCAAGCCGAGTTTTTTTTAACACTTATCAACACCACGGGCCCGTTTTCTCATTCTCAAGGTATTACACACTTTGGTTGATACACAACTGCCTTCTTCTTGTACTTATCTCCTTTGATTAGAGCTTGAGTGTTAAGGATCAGGGCTGCCGCTGATATTAAATGTTTTCACCGTTCCCCCCCTCCCTCCTCTACAGTGTGTTTGTGTATGAGACCGTAACGGTAAATATAATATCGCACAAAAACGCCATAAAGGAAGAGATACATGCAGCGATGGAAAACAGGCCTTTCCATCACTGCAACGGTCGAGGATGGAGGCGACCGGTTGATCTCACCTCGTCCTCGCCACTGCAGGCATGTGAGACAAGCTGGCTGTGCTGATAATGTCAAAGCCATCTATTTTCATGCAGTGTCTGTGGAAAGCTGTGTGTACCGAGGCTGTTAGGGGCTGTTTCTCCCCATTGCTGTTTATTCTGCAGAGGGGCAAACGCATGAATACTGATCCATAGGCGGCAAAAAGGGACGGCTTAGGCAGAGCGTAGCCTTATGCATACATATGCACGCGGCAACACCTCTCGCTCTTTCACTGCGCTCCTCTTTTTTTCATGCGACTCATGAGAGTGATGCCAATTCAAATCAAGGAGGGCAGGGCATGTTTTTCTCACTTCTGACTGACAATATCTGATCAGCTGCTGACTGGGGGTTGCCTCTTAAGCTCCGTGGAGAGAGGACGGATCTAAAAATTGGATTCTTTATGACGGTTGCTCGTATCGCACGCGAGGGCACGTATAGCAACATATGAGGGGGATATTCTTCTCACAGAACAAGAGCTTTCCTCAGCAGTGTTGCAGATCAAGGGCAGCAGAGACGGTACAAAAAAGATAAAATCAAAGATGAACAAACGAGTTCTTTACATTCTCTCTCTCTCAGAAGACTGTCTTGCTTGTTCATGTACATGCCCTTTAATGAGATTTTGAGAAGTTGTGAGCGTAGCGGGGGGCAGCGTTGTTCTAATCCCCTTGCCCTATATTTATTTAATCTGGGCATTAGTGTGCGCATGAAATAAAATGTGTGCTGCTCCTTCTGTGATGGACCTATACACTGGAAGTCGAAGGCCTTTCTATTGACTACAAACCTTCGTCAATATGTAGGGTTCATACCTAAAGTATTGGCTAATGACCTTGATTCAAAGCCCACGCTCACTATTTACTGCAAGACGGCGTGCCAGGGTTTTAAAAATTCAATATCGGACTATAAATCTAGAGACCTCATTTACTAATCTTGGCAAGATACACTCAGATATGCACATAAATGTACTTTGCCTTCATGGAAAATAGTGAAAAGCCCGCTGCTCTATATTCAGCTGACAACACAGCAGAGCAGCTTAGGCAAGTTAGGTCAAGTTGCAGGTGAAGGAGCTTTTTCTCACGAGGACTACTGGGCTCATTTCTCAAGATGTGTCACTCTAACAGGATGAGAGAGAAGACTGCAGCACATCAGCAAACTCCTATTTCTGTTTCCCATCTTTATAAAAGCTCCGGTCCGTCTCCTGAAGGACGGCAGCTACGGCTCACCTGTATCCATTCTGGGTGTCGACGCAGGTTCCCCCATTAAGGCAGGGGTTAGTGGGGTAGGAGGAGCAGGGCTGGTGGGTCATTTCCCTGGCAGCACAGCCACACACAGCCGAGGACGTCACCTTCACTGACACCAGGGATAAAGCACCTGAGTCTACCAGGGTGGGCGAGTCGCTGATGCTTAACTGTGTGGAGCAGCCGCCTGATGTCTTGCAGTCTGTGCGCACACACTCATCTACCTGCACCTGGCTCACATTCAGACGCAGCAGCGACTGCAGCTGCAGAGAGTCAGAGAGCGGAAAGAAGGGAGGAGATGAGGGAGACAAATACGGGAATTACAATAACTGTCAGTGAAGATACAAGTATTTGTATCTCCAATGCTGGTGGTGAGGGGTAAACAGAGATATAGATTTGGAGGGATAAAAGACGAAGGCGAGGCCGAATCTACATAAATGCTTTTAATATTCTCCAACTGATTGTTTTAAACGGAGCGTTGACATGTCGTGAGGAATGACAGAGGAATCAGAACGATGCAGAAGCCGTTTAAAAAAAAAAAAAAAGAGGCAACATAGAGAAGAAATTAATGGGAGAGACAAAGAGACATGACAGGGCCAGGCAGTAAACAGACAGAAAGTTGGTGTGAAAATAAAAGGGCAGATAAAAAGCTGTTATCTCTTCCCCCCAAGCTCCCGAGCGTATCACTTGATATATGAGCATTGATCTTTATCTATCAAACGGGATGGTATATATACCTTCTTTTTATGTGCGGCGAGGACAGCGTGCAGTTTCTCTGGGCGTAGGTAGCCATTATCAGTTAGCACATAGAAATGGATGTCCACGGTGTTCTCCTCTCTGTCTGCTACGCTGAAGACGTTGACGCTCCCCGTTCTGACGGACAGCGTTTCAGACAGGAAGTCCCAGAACGTCTCCAGCCGACTCTTCCCCTCGACATGAGAGTCGATAAAATCTCTCGCTGTAATGCCTTGGGGAGAAAAAAAAGAGAGCGAGGGCTCAAGCAATAAGAACTACCGACTCGTCAATGACAACTTCTGAGTTGATCAAAGTCTGCCGAGTTCCTGATTCCATTAGCACAAGAGGTAGCCTAACATCTCCCAGTATCGATCCTCTCCCCTCGCTGGATCATCCACAAAGTGAACGAGTCGTGACGCAGTCGAGGAAAAATCGTTTATTTCTTCACTGAGATAAAGTTAAGGTCTCTCGACAAACTGCCACGTACAAAACATTTTAATGACCTGAAAAATCAATCTCATTTGCGATGCCACCCACCAATAACATCAGGAGAACGCGGGGCAGTCATCTTTAATCTCCAAATATGATAATGACTTGGGAGTCAGAAGCATCCATAAAAGCGTTTCGACTCTGCTCGCCGAATGGCTTTTTAAATGTCAAGGACTTTACCTGACACTTCCAAATTGACCTTTATAACTCCAATTTGCTCGGAGAGACTGACAGTCGGGAGGAAAAAGGCTTTTAACTTAAACTTCAGTGTTAAAGAAAAAGACCAAGGGAAAAAAAAAGAAAACTATTAATCAACCAGCGCCCTGAACGGTTTGCTTCGCAATGCTTAGAAATGCTAAATAATACAAGTACAAAAATTTCTCCTGACAGCCTATTATTTCAGCGCTAACTGGATTGACAACCTGATAATCATTCAATGAAAAGTACCACTTAATTCATGCCTGTGGCAGAATGTGTTTCTTTCAACATCGGCTTCACAAAGAAATTGAACAACAGCAGCGGCGACAAAGAGCCGGCTTTCTATTATGTGGGAAGACTGAAACAGGGAATCCAACTGAAAAACTATTAAACTCAATATTGTCTTGACATATAGTGTTGGGGGTCATGCGGAGACATAACAGGTAAAGTCAGAGTTGGATCGCAGCATCCACCTGCACAGCTGCAGGCGGCCAATGATTCCAGATTAACACAGTGTTTAAGCCAACAGGTGAGTCGGTGTTTCCGCCGACCTTACCGGTCAAACGCAGCGAGGCGGACGACAGGATGGCCTTTTCCACCAGGTCCCTGACATGGACTCTGACCCCCGAGATCACGTCGGGCCAAACCCCATCAGAGACCCCGACCCTCAACCAGTAGCTGCCCGCAGGGATGTTCTGTCGGGCGGTCAGCACTCCCGAGCTCTGGTTCAGACTGAAGTACCTGAGAAAAAAACAAACAACAGGAGCTGTTAGGTAGCAGAGAACGGCTTCAGTGGAGGATGAGAGAAAGAGAGGGAGAGAAAAAAATAATGGCAAGTGTCGTCTTTTGTTTCTGAGACCTTGTTCATGGGAAAAACACCTGACAGCTGGCAGACAGACGAGCAGAGAGTCGGTCAGCAGCACCTGAGTTTACTCCAGCAGGAAGTGAATATAAATTGACTTTGAAAAAAAAAAAAAAAACAACAACAAAGAAACAGAAAAAAAAAATCCAGCAAATTCTTCGGCTCCAAAAGAGCTTGATGGTTGTCATGGTAACTGTCAGGATCTGTTATGTGAATAAAACAAATATGCAATTGGTATTTTCTAATCTGATCTTGAGGGTGTGAACGCTGAATAGCTGCACAAGGTCCCTGATGGAGTCACGCTGCGCTTTGCACGGGCCGTTTCATCTCAGCCTAATCACACAGGTGAACCGCGATTGCTTCGTTAGATTAAATATGATTGCATTCTTCCAGAAATGCGATCGCTATTGACGGCTGCGATTAAAGTCCCCTCTCGGAAAAAAGCGTAGCGTATATCAGAGGCCGGGGGAATCGGATCAAAGCTCGGCAGAAGTATCTGCTCGGCGTGTTTCGGGGCTCGTGTGATATCACTGAGAGGAAAGAGCCCTTGTTAGAGAAATACATCCTCCACGCTGAGTCCACATCTCTCTTTTTATTTTCCAAATTCTATACTCTTGGCAGTTCTTCTGGTACTGTATTGCTTTTAGTGCTTGTAACTGGCGCTGCACATTTGGAAATCAGCGTGTTTTCATAAAGAATTCGATGCATTTGGACACACAGCTCTTACTTGGCTGCGCTCGTCTCCAGAGTGTAGGTCTTGTTGTCCCAGTCATCAGGATCTGGGGCATACACCTTCCCCAGCGCCGCATTTGCCATCCTTCCTGTTCAAGGTAAACACACACACACACACACACAGACACACAATCACACACACACATTGATTCCGTCTGGACAGAATCTGCTGATGCCAACACTTATCTTTTTCGTCCCCCTCTTCTCCTTATCTTGCATTCTTGTGTTCTGTTCTACTTATTATGCTCATAACTGTGGAGCCCCACTGCCGGAATGAATAGACTCTCAGTGCTCCACTTCAGAGAGCGTGGAGCTTAAGGAAGCAGGGCTATCTCAGTATGGATTATGTTATTATCGACCTGCAGTGCCAGAGTACTGCAGCTGGGTAAACAATGGCAGCCTAGATGAGTCACGGCGCTCCTGTTTTCCACAATTACCAAAACTGCCATTTAGCTGAGTGTGCGATCAAACACCAACAAACCAACGCATCTAACTAACTCACCCGGAGGGCAAAGAAATAAAAAAAAAACCTACAAAAATGAGAAGAATCACTATCCTTATCATAATGTGACGTTCAGAAGAGGTTTAGGCAAAAGGGCTGGCAAGGGAAGAATGTGCTGAGGGCTTGAGAACGGATTTGACAGCGATATTACCACAACAAAACACTTTTAGAATGTAAAAGGAAGAATGTAATTATGAATTCCAGACTACACCGAGCAGGTATAGAGTGAAACTTTTCCCGTCAGCTATAGCCTCAGTTTCCCCTCTTCACTCAAGCTCTGCCTGCAGACAAAAGCTCTGTAGCGGAAGCAGGGGGGCAAAGAGAATGAAATGAGGGGAAGCGAGCACACTCACCCTTGCGGCTATGCACATAGACATCTTTCTCTCCCGCCTGATGGGCGTTATCATTCTGGTCGCCGACAGTGATGGTGAGCGTGTTTGTGGCTGTCATTGGCGGATCGCCGCTGTCGATCATAATCACCGGCAAACGTATCTCCGTCTGCCTCTCCCTGTCGAACCTTCGCAGGGCGGTGAGCGTGGCAGAGCCGTTCCCGTGATCCTGCAGGTGGAAGTCGACAGAGTGATATGGGGGCAGAGAGAGCAGGAAAGGAGGCCCGTGCTCTGGGGAGTCTCTGTCCACAACGTGAAGCAGAGTCGAGCTCCCGTTGAGCCAAACCACCTGAGGCGCCGGACTGTTTTCCCACAGCACAGGAGCGTAGGCCGTCTCCAGCTCCGGCCCGTTGTCATTCACGTCAAGCAGCGACAAGTGGACCGTAACACTGCCAGTCAACGCCGGGGTACCCCGGTCTGACGCCATGACAACCAGTTCATAACCTGCCACCGTCTCCCGATCCAGCCGTCTGGCAACTGTGACCACGCCGGCTCGGCTGACTGCAAAATGTCCGTATTGGTCAGACTGAGGGAGAATGCTGTACAGAATCTCTCCATTCAGGCCCGAGTCGGGATCAGCGGCTGACACCTGAATGATGCTGGTGCCGACGGTTACGTCCTCAGATAAAGGGGGGAGGAGATGGGAGCTGGGGTCAAACGAGGGAGCATTGTCATTCTCGTCCTCCACTTGAACCAAACAGTGGATGAGGCTGGAGAAGTCCGAGTCCTCCACCTTGATGGTGAGATTAAAGCGCTGCTCTGCTGGCTTCTCAAAATCCAGTTTCCTCTTCAGCCTCAGAGTGCCCGTCTGCTCCTGTCTGTGGCTCACGATGTAGAATTGCTGCTCTGGATCTCCCGCCACCACGCTGAAGGCCAGCTGCCCGTACGTGCTGCCGTCAGGGTCCTCGGCGCTCAGCTCCAGAACAGGAGCATCCTCGTCAGCGCTCTCAGAAACACGAGCGCCGCACCAGTCCTCTCTAAACTTTGGCACGTGGTCGTTGATGTCAGACACCATTACAGTTGCGGTGGCTGTGCCCGTCATACCCCCGCCGTCCCGGGCCTCTACGACTAGATGGTGGCTTTCAGCTACCTCCCGGTCCAAACCCTCTGCTGCCACAGAAATGGTGCCAGTGCTGGAATCGATGGTAAAAAGTTCGGCGTTGTTTGTGTTTTGTGCATTCTCGGTAATCCGGTAGGAGAGGATTGCGTTCTGACCCACGGCGGCATCGTCGAGGTCCAACGCTGTCATTTCCGCAACAAAAGTTCCCGGAGGCGAGTTCTCCTCCACGCTGCTGAGGCAGTTGTCGGGCGCACACGTGAAGGTGGGAGCGTTGTCGTTGATGTCCCACACGTTGATGATGACGTCCGTAAAGCCGGTGAGTCCCTCGCCCTCTTCGTCCGTTGCCATGACAACGAAACGCCAGACGGCCCGCTCCTCTCGGTCCATGGTGCGCTGGGCATACATCTCTCCTGTGATGTCGTTGATCACGAAGTGTGACTCTGCCCCTTGGCCGTGGATGGAGTACCGTATGGCGCCCTGGTCGGCGTCTTTGTCTGGGTCTGTCGCCGTCACCTGCAGAGACACAGACAACCTTTTTAAGCAAATGGATATTCATTCATCCAGTCAAAACCCAACTGACTGCTTCCTGTTATCTCCTTGCAGCCGTCAGCAGGGTCTTCTTTGCTCGCGGATTCTTTCAGACAGCCCGTTTAAGTGTGCACACTTTCTCCTGACCACCTAAATTAAAGCAGCGAGCTCTGATCAGACGTGTTTGGAGCATCTGGCCTCAGACTGTCTGACAGCCTCACCGCTGAAATTTCCCCCACTCAAGATCCATCACTACGGAAGAGGAATGATAATTACACATTCTTTAAAACTATGCAAGCGTATAAACAGTAAATACACAAAAACAACTGGTTGCATTAAGAAGTTGTAAGCCTCTGCATACAGCTACACTCAAACAACAGAGAGAGAAAGATATTCGCAGGTCTGCAGATCACAGTAATTACTGAAGATGCAGTAATCGTCTCAGCCTCTCACCTGCAGTACAAACACCGGCGACCCGTCGAGCTCCTCTGTGACCGATCCATAGTACTCATTCATGGAGAACACAGGTGCCTCGTCGTTCTTATTAACCACAGTAACCACCACGGCCGCGTAGTCCTCCCACTTGCCGTCTGAGGCCAGGACCAGGAGCTTGTATCTCTTCTGCTGCTCGTAGTCCAGCGGCTGCGCAATGAAGATTGTCCCCACCTCTGGCTCGATGTCAAAAACACCACCTTTGTTGCCAGAAGTAATCTGGTAGCGCAGCTTGGCATTGGCTCCTGGGGCAGGAAAGATAAAATGCACGATTAGGAATGTGAAGTCTCTGATTGTGCCAATAAAAAAAGCGTTTCATAAGAAAGTTAGAGCAATCTGAGGTAAAACACCCGCATAGCAACATTTTTTAAGAAGGCAGCAGACTTATTATTCCTTCAAGTCTCTGCGTGCTGAAGGATTGTTGTTTCTCTTGCTTTCACTATTATCCCGGCATCAACAGAACGGCAGGCGCCCGGGGGTATTACACCTCATTTCCTCCGAGGTCTGACCATTAGTAGGTTTTCATGTATCCCTTTCTTGTTTTGATTACTTAATTAAACTGAAACGTTGTACATCGTCTCCTCAGCTTTAATCAGATACTAATTAAGAAAAGAGTGCCGGAAAAAGTAAAAGGGAGCCTGAGAGTTAAAAGCGGCGTACAGTAATGCTCTGTGATAGGACCCCCCGGGGAACGAGTCTGAGGCCCGCTGAGAGAAGGGGGGCCGGTGGTGGTTTTTATTAAAGAGGAAGTCAATATCTGAACTTATCTACCGTGTCTCCATGGAGACCATCCAGTCCAACGGCTTTAACACTGGAATAGATAAGATAATCTCCTGGAATGAACAGTCTTCGCGTTCAATCATCCTGTTGGTTTAAAGTAGCTACAATCCCATGTAAATACACTAATCTGTACTATTAACACAACCCCGGCTGACAAAGTGCTCCCTGCCTCCCACAGGGATCGGGCAGGCTTACAGCAGTCAAGCCCAGGGTGGAGTTTTCAAACAAGACGGATTGAGCGTAGCCTCTCAGACACAAGTGCAACAGTGCTGCAACTTTAATGTCGGGGGTTGGTGTTATTCCACGGCAATTCATCATTAGTGCCGCAGCACAGCCTAAGCTGCACCCCCGCTCGCCATAAATACTTGATTAACGGACCTAAACATGCCTGATAAAGGGATGTTAGGCTACCGCTGCACAGAGGATGAGCAACTGCTTTATTGGTTAAATCCCGCCCACCTACTGTGTGGGAGCGTGTCACTCTTTTTGGAACATATGTGCTACAGTGCATTACCAAGCACTTAAATGACTGCAGCTAAATCTAGCACACCGCATGATTTCAGCAGAGCTCAGGCCAGATTGGGAAAGACTGCCCGCAGGGTCACTTTATGCATATTTGCTACAAATGCAGGCCATCTTGCAAAAAAAAAAAAAACAAAAAAAAAAAAAAAAGGTGCCTACTTGGCAAACAGCTCACTGTTTAGAAAAACTGACTGATAAGCTGCCAGAATATTTCTGTTATTTCAGGGAAGACGGTCTGATGAGAAGTAAATACATCTGGTAACTGCTGTAAAGTTTCAAAGCACCTCGCAGAAACTTTCATATTGGTTTCGGATGGCTGGCTTCTTTAACCTTTTATTTCAAGAGAGCGGCATCGGTGAAATCTCTCTGTGGGGGCTTCCTCAGCCCGCCGCCTCATCAAGCATACCTTCATCCTCGTCATTAGCGCTAACGGTGACAACGGCCAGGCCCACATCTGCATTCTCGTCGACGCCGACTTCATACAGCCGCTGAGCAAAGACCGGTTTGTTGTCGTTGACGTCGCTGATGAAAACCCTCACGTACGCTGTGTCTGCAGGAATGACAGAGAGGCAGAAGATTAAACGGCACAGCACACACACACACACACACCTCAAACACACACACTTCTCCAGACACTGAATGTGTGTCTGTGTGTGTGTGTGTTCTCCCTCCATCTGTTTATTGATTCTACAACTCATTGTCACTCTTTAGCGGGGAAGAGGCACTTAACCCGCAACGCAATGTGCCTCATTCACATGGAAATCAGAAAAAAAAAAACATCATTCACAAGGAAGTGCTGTAAATTACATAAATTATTCATTTTGTCAAGAGTGTATTGTTTTAACGGTGGTAACAGTTTTCACCAGGAAGAATAACAGTAATGGGGCTAAACCTCTTCAACAAGCAGCACTTTTTTTGTTTGTTGTTGTTGCTCAGAGCAGATAAAGAACGTCTCTACTGGGGAGGTTAAATATTTATAAGATGACAAGTGTTTGTGTCTTATCTGTGCCCTCCTCATTACGCTGTTTATTTCTTTAGTTAGAAAGAGTAAATTATCCGCCTGCAGAAACACACGGGTGACATGTTAATTTGGAGCTGTGTGTGTGTGTGAGATGACGGCGGAGGAAAGGAAGATGTTTTTTTTTTTTCTCAGCTTTTGCTCTCCTACATTTCCTCCTCCTCCTCTCGGTGTGTCCCAGCGGTGACACAGAGGGACAGGTAATGTTTGCAGAGGGGATGAGCCCTTCTGGATGTGGGAGATTCGTAACATGAGACGCGGCTAAGGCTCATTCCAAATGCTAAGCAGATCTGGCAACTCTGGAGAGAGAAGGCTTTACTGCTCCGAAACATCACCCTTTACCCCCCCTAATACCCTCCTCACAAATATTTGCAAAAAGCTCCTGAATACAAAAGTCATATTATGCCACTCGGAAAGGGACAAAAAAAACAGACTGAGGTTCTAAGACTGCCAAAATGTCACAAAGAGAACATGATAAACAAACACGGGCCGTACCGGTTAAATATTGAACAACGAAAATTAAAAGTCAGAAGGGGAAGAAAAAAAAAAAAAAGTTGGGGGCGTTGTAACAAAAAAAAAAGAAAGTGCCAAGAAATCTCTGAGCTATTTTCACATGGAACCGAGTGAAGCTGTCTAGTCATGGCAGTGGAATAAATCAAATTAAGATTCATTTTTCAAAGTCAGTCCCAAGGTATAAATGAATGTAATGTCATGCCAGTGCAGTCTGTTTAAAACACAGCGCACAGACGAACAACTCCTCCTAGATTAGGTTTTTTTTCCCCAGTATTTCCCTGTGGGGCTCGTGGGGAATTAACAATGCTGTATTTTATGAATGGGACTCTGCACCGGGCCAGAGGTCACTTCAAAGTTAACTCCAACGCCAACTTATATAGTTTCTTAGAAAAACAACAACCAGAAAGAACAGCGAGCCGCTGAATTTAAAGTGACAGTAAGTGAGTTATTTATTAAGTTATAACCCTGAGGTGGGTTGAGAATTGCCTGTATGGAATAAAAAGACATTTTTGGACTATTCAGAGTCTTGCTGAGAGTTAGATGAGGAGATTGACACCTGTCTCAGGTGTGTCAGATAACTGTGAAGGCTCAGCTTAGCTTAGGAAACAGCTAGCATGACTTCAAGATATCACATTATGCAACATGTCTGCATTAAACTGTCTAAAATTGACTTTGACTTTTGTGTCTTCCATTGAGTTTTTGCGTTATCCAAAATGTTTCCAACAAACACAAAAATCCACACGTTTGTTTAAGATGACGATGAGTTTTTAGGATGAAGATGAGAGTGAGGAAGAAAGTCACCTAATGAGACTTACCGCAAAACTTTAAATGTTACAAACATTACAAACTTATTACATTCATGCTCCAAGATCGCTGCTGCAGTCGGGTTGATAAACAGGAGTGAAGATAAAACCAACTTTTTACACCAAAAGTTAAAAAGTAATCTCTGAGCTCTCCTCCCGTCAGTAAACCGCATCCGCACCAGAGCGGAATCCGATGTTCCCTGTCTTACTCTTTTCAAGAAAAACAAACTATTCCTGGAGTGACTTGAAGCAAAAATTCATGAGGGGTTCGATGATAAAGTAAATGTGTTTCCAACCTGAGTTGGGCTTCTTGTTCTTGCCAGGTCGCGCTGACTCCTGGCCGTCCTCCGACTGAACCTCCAGCAAATAGGAGCTGCGGGCCTCTCGATCGAACACAGCTTCTGTGTAGACGATCCCGTGATCCGGGTCGATGCGGAACAGATGATGGTCGCCGCTGCTGTCACTCAGCAGAGAGTACGTGATCTGGAGCGCACAGGGAATTTGGAAATAAAGCTACAGTGATCTTTTGAGCAATAATTTTGCAGAAATAGCAGAAATTAAAGGCTTTTGTAGCTGAAAAATGTCAGGAGGTCTCTATCACATTCCCACAGTGTTTCTTCTCATTCCAGAGAAAAACAGATCAGCGCTGTCACCGTCAGTCACACGGCTGCGATGGCACAGTTCCCAAGACCACTTTGACAACACTTTTGACAACTCTACACGCAAAAGCTTCCACACAAGCGGGATTGTGGTGTGATGTTACAGAATACTCCTTCTAGCATTACACGGAGTCTCTACCACATGGTTATAAATGTCTTTTATCTTTTGTTCCTGCACGATAAGAAGATGACCACAAACCTCTCCGTTCAGACCGAGATCTTTGTCATGGGCCGACACCTGTAGGACCGAAGTGCCTATCTGGGCTCCCTCCGTTACCGAGGCCTCGTAGATGGAGGAGGTAAAAAAGGGCACGTTGTCATTGACATCTTGGGAGAGAAGAGAGATTTAGCAGCAAATTGATGATGTGTTAATTTCCAGATTGTAATTAGGTAATACATTCTCCGGCATCCTAAACTGTAGCAGCAGTAACTGTGCACATAAAAGATTTACAGGGTTGGTTTTCAAGTGCAACGCTGCTGACTTGAACTTTCTGGGCAAGTGAACCGAACATTTATACCTAACGGCTAAAAGCCAATCAAAGCTATACATCTTTCTCACACCTCAGAAAAATAAATCAGCTGTTTCACACAAACAGCAAAAAACTAAAGGAAAGATATAAGAGTCACACCTGTTACATTGATGTAAACTGTAGTGAAAGCAGCGAGAGGCACTGCAGCAACGTTTTGTGCTCGAACCCGGAGAGAGAAAAGGGGCGTGGTCTCGTAGTCCAGCGGCTCGGACACCAGAATGGACGCGGAGCCGTCTTCGCGGTTGGGGGAGAGGTAGAAACGAACTGGCATGTTGGTTTCGGGGACCATCCCATCCTCCAGGTTGTACGTCACCCTCGGGTCACCCAGCTGAGATGTCGCCTTGATTGTCTGAACAAGATGAGAAGTTAGATCACGATTTTTTTTTTTTCTTTTTTTTTGCCCTGGCTGAAAAGCACGACAGGTTGGGATAAAAAAAAAAAAATTACAGAGGACTGATGCAAAAAACAGAAAACAGCCTTCAGCTGAGAGAAAGCTCAAAAAGCTCAACGGCTTTGAGCAGCTAAAACACCAAAAAGAAGGTTATTATTCTGGGCCTGCGGGGATGGTTTTCAACTTGGGAAAAAGGTTCTTATTCTCTTTCTTGCCAAGAATTTGGCAATACCTCGCACAAGTCTGTAAGGGTTATGGGCCCGTGTCCACATAGTGTTTTTCTGGGGGGCAGATAAGGGCCTGGTGGAGCGCTGCGATGAAGCGTTTGAGTGCTGAGAGGAAAAACACTATATGTCGGTCTTGTCTAACAATATCTCTACAACCGCCGCTGTATGATCGACGCTGCCTCTTTGTTTTCTATCTGACGGGTACCATGCTGAGGATGCTTGCCCTCATCCTCATCCTCATCATGCTGAGGTTAACGGCTCCAGCTGTCAGCCACAGAGCAAGGACGACCTGGCTGCATGACACGATTCATTAGAGACAAAAATACTGTAAATATCATCTCCTGGTCTGAGACAAGAACAGAGGGCCGGTGACTTCCCCAGCACCTTTAGGAGACGTCGACATTTTCGACTTGAAGCACTTGTGCTACTCAAAGCACTGGTGAGAAAAACGCTCCGTGGACAAGAGTCCTACAAGTTGTTGTACAAGTTTTTAACTACGTTGACAAGGTTTTTCAGTGTGAGAGAGGTCAAGAAACGTCTTTTCAAGCTGAACAAGAGATTGGTCTGACAGTACTTTATGTTTTGCAGTCTGAAAGAAGCACAAGTTAAATCATTCAGTATTGATTCAGTATGATGACTATGTCGAAAAAGAAACATTAAAGCGAAACTCTCGCCAAAATACAACCGAGGGTCTTTTTGTGAGTGTACCCAAGTCAAACTTTCGTTTAAAAGCATAATTACGACGAAAAAGGCACTTTTAAGATTTACCGTATTTTTGTTTTCGGGTCAAACTCATTTTCAATGGGAGTGCTACGGGCACTTTTACGATAGCATCAAAATCTCTATTTCTAAAACACTAAGAAGGCTCGACACAACATGAAACTTTGCTCGTAGTATCACCAGGGTCTCTACACATGAACACCAGCAGTGAGAACATTGTTTGTGTACACAGAGTTACTAAAAAGAAGGTTTTTGAACAACTCACGTTAGCAGTAGCTTGTTCCGCTCGCCGCCGTCCTGCCAGTGGAGAAGTGTCGATCTCCGAATGTGACGTAACCTGGAGGACAGTAACCCTAACCCTTTCTTATATGAGGCTCCTTTTTCAACTTCAAGGTCAATATTGTTCTTCGCTAACAACAAAACAACAAATTATCCTGTATTTATATGGAACTAAGCTTTAGGAGCGTTCCACCTTAACTGTCCTCCAGGTTACGTCACATTCTGAGATCGACACTTCTCCACTGGCAGGACGGCGGCGAGCGGAACAAGCTACTGCTAACGTGAGTTGTTCAAAAACCTTCTTTTTAGTAACTCTGTGTACACAAACAATGTTCTCAATGCTCGTGTTCATGTGTAGAGACCCTGGTGATACTACGAGCAAAGTTTCACGTTGTGTCGAGCCTTCTTAGTGTTTTAAAAATAGAGATTTTGATGCTATCGTAAAAGTGCCCGTAGCACTCCCATTGAAAATGAGTTTGACCCGAAAACGAAAATACAGTAAATCTTAAAAGTGGCGCTTTCGTCGTAATTATGCTTTTAAATGAATGTTTGACTCGGGTACATTCACAAAAACACCCTCGGTTGCATTTTGGCGAGAGTTTTGCTTTAAGTATCTCAAAGTGAATCCCCTTGTAAGGACCTTGGAAAAAAAATGTTGTGCTCTCCAGATTGACGGCTACGGTATATATATATATTTTTCACATCAAAGGAGACATTTTGGATTGACTTAATTAGCCCGGAGTCATGAAACTTGCTAAGCACATGCAATTCAATGTCAGCTATCTCCTGCAGCATCAATCTAAAACAAGTTTACAGACCTTCCCTGCGCACTGACAAGCTTTTCAAAGGCACATTTTGAGCACAAAGAGAGCACACTGTCTGAATTACACACAAGAATGTGCACAAATGCAAGGGAGTAAGTAAACAAACGCTCAGACGATTCAATTACAGCAACTCAAACTGGCAAGACAAAGAAAAACAACTGAGCGAGTTACGTGCAGACGCACCACGATGGGTGTATCCCTGGCGGTGTTTTCAGGGATGACGACACTGTAGCTCTCCGTCTCCCACTGCGGAGGCTGGTTCTTCACGTTGGTAATCGTGACTGACAGCTCCACAGAAGTGCTTCGGTTTCCCCCGTCGGTTGCAATGATGTCCCGCGTTATATAGGTCCTCTGTGTTCAACAGTAAACAGTTTATTCAGTCAGGTATAAATGCACATTTTTAGCTCAGTCACAGAATCGTGATACAGAGATGATTTCCAGCCAAGGCCGGCTGGAGAGCTTCGTCCCCGGCACGGCTTTCATATTAAAAACAGGGTCACAACATATCTTTACCAGGAGTACATTAGTTAAATTGAGCACATAATAAATAGTGACATTCTCATACTGTTTTCAATAATTGACATTACATTACAGTCTCTTCAGACGTGTTGCACATGTGTATGAGTGGGTGTGCATGTTCCCTAATTCATGGCAGTACACTGACTGTGTACGCGCATAATGAGCATGAACTCGTGTTAGTCCCTGTGTATCTGTTCCTCCGTGTATCTGTACATGTCTACATGAATATATGTACGTAGAGATCAGAGCAGTAATAATTGATTGATTACTGGCAGGAGAGAAGCGACTGTTTGAGGCAAATGAATTTAAAATGTCTAAAAATGAAAGTATTTGACTTGTATGGATGTTAATCTTCAGTCAAACGAACAAATGTAGGATTATTAAATGTAACTGATCGACTTGTAAACCACTTTCAAGATGTGTAGAATATACAGTACCAGGATATATCTGCAGGATATACCTGATGTATTGTGAAAATAGTAATAACAATAACTCTTACAGCACACTGCTTTAATTGGACAAACATACGACTGTGTCTGTTTCTCGCTCTACAAACCGAAACTTTGTATGAACGCCATCGCAGAAATCATTTAATTAGGCGGAGAAACAACAGAGGCTGCATGGTGAGCCGTCCAAATGTTATTAAGCTATAATTCAGGTTGCAAAAAAAATCTCTCCTCTCCTTTTCTTTTTTTTTTTACTGTGCTTTAATTGAACCACTAGGAAATAAAGGGGTGAATTTGACTGAGGAACTGTATCTCATCAAAGGCGGACACTGCGGGGAAAGCTGAATATTTTCCTTGAGAGGTCATTAGAGTATTTGATTCTGTTTATCTAAATGAGACAATGTGTTTCATCGACATAACACTCGCACCACAGCGGAGCTCCTAAAAGCCCTCTAAAATGCCTCCTCTGGCCCAGACGAGGTAATTGTATTTAATTCAACCACTAACAGTCGAGGATAATGCAAGTCATGGTTACACCACGTTGTTAATGAAAAAAAAAAAGGCTCAAATAAGAATTCTTTTGTTACGATGTGACAATTCAACCATCAGCTGCATTATTCTATTAATACAAATTGTGGCCTAGCAACTCTATTATTGTGCCAGATTTAAAAAAAAAAAAAAAAAAAAAGAAATCTCACTTGACTTTACAATTACATGTTCTATTCCTGTGACAATCCAATTAATATTTTGTGAACAAGTACAACTCTTTTTCCGAAGCTTGATAGCCGGGAACAAAGATTGTGATCGGCGACGTGGACCGAGCAGCTGCGGCTTTTACAATAAATGAATGGCTGGCTGACTTCGTGGTAATATCCAACCACCATTTCAAATTAAATTTGCGGTAATGGTATCAGATCTGAAGCGTGCGGTGATGGTCGCAACCCTTTTTTTCCGGTATTCTCCACTCAACTCTGTGTGCGGTTGTACTGTACAGTATGATGACGCTGCGCTACGCCGGCTCTACTAATCTGAGCAACAGAAGAAGTGCTGCTGTGCAATCTCCTCCAAATTTCAACTCAAAGGCTGCAAATCAACTGGGAACTCCGTTTGCACACTTTACTCTGAAGTTCAGTGTGAAAATGTGTCCTTCGTGATTCACTGTAATCAGAAACTGTGATGAGAAAATCCCAAAAAAAAAAAAAAAGGAACAATGTCTCAGACCAACAGAGACGTTTAACATTTAATGAAGTGCTTCTGCAATCTTAGTTACAGCACAAGGAATGTGGGATGATTCAAATAGCTTCTGAAACCACTTTTAAATATGCAACAGCTTTGTTCAGCGAGGTTTGGGGCGTAACACTTTCAATTTTACATGAGTCAGCGGCAAAATTTCCAAAGACTTTTAACACCAGTGCACTAAAAAGTATACTAAATAATAAATGTCTCCATAGTGCTGGAGCAAGTTTCTGGCCAAAGAACAACATTTAGATTTGAATAAGTGAAAAACAGGAAAAGCGAATGCTGATACACGACAGAGGATCAAAGATGAACGTCGACAACGCAGCGATCAGAAATGTAAGAAAAAGAAATGTGTTGCATCACCGACACATTACTGCAGCTGACAACGATCAACCAGCAAAGGACGTGTGAGTCGTGTCGAACACAGTCATTTATGAAACAAACTATAATTCACTTTTGAAGAAGACGTGTTTAATTTATCTTGAGGCGCGACGTCGTCTTTCTGCAGCAGTTTCCACCCCCCAAAAAAACATACGACTTCAGTTTTGAGAGAAGCTGTTGGCGTGTTGGAAACCGTGCTCTGCAAGCTGATTCAATTCATTTAATTACTTCAAAAAAAAATACTCATCTAAAGCTGTTACATGCTGTCAGTCTCCTTATCAAAGTCTCAGATGATAAATTAAAATTAAAAAGTCTTTAATCCATGAAATCAAAGCCAGCGTATTTAAGATGGGTCCTGCTTTGTGGTAGTTAGCGTTCTAAAATTTAAAAAAACAAACTGCCGTCCATTAAAGTATTAAGTATCTTGTATTTTTTTACGTTTGTAACGGCGGAATGAACAGAACTGCAGTCATCAATTAGAACCGCGGGAATCCAAAGTCGTTAAAATCTTTTCTTAATCATTTGTTTGGGCTGAATTCGTCTCCCCCGCGTCGCCGTCGTCCTCTGCGGTCTTTCCACATGCAGCACCTCTGTGAGTACACATACCCTAGATTGGAAGTAGCAGACGGAGGCACTTTGAGGCGGCTTATTCATTAACTTTGTTGACACAGACCCAGAGGCTGCCATGTGATACAGACACTGTGTGTGTGTGTGTGTGTGTGTGTGTGTGAGAGAGAGAGAGAGAGAGAGAGGCCGTTAATAACTGCTGACTGACCTGTGATATGGGCTGGTTAACATAGACCCATCCGGTGACGGGGTTGACCCGCAGGTACTCAGGCGGCTCCAGGGACATGGAGTAAGCGATAGCTGCATTAGTGCCAAAGTCATCATCGTGAGCCGCCACGCGAAGGAAACTGGTACCGACCAAAGTGTCTTCTCTCAGGAAGTCTACAGGGGATAAATAATGTACGTGCACTCAGTTTTTTGCGAGTCTAAGAGCCGAGACTTGTGAGGACGAAAGGCTGCTGAAGGTCACGCAAGTTATTATGCAAAAATGATTTAGTGTATCGACAAGGTGTTTTCTTTTATGTCTATTTCCAATTTTCTCACAGAGATGCAATTCATTAAGCAAGGGTATGAATGTCATCTCATATTCTTTCCCAAAAATAAACTTAATCTGGAGGCATATTTACTGCATACATGCACTAAAACACATTTACCTCGGCACGTTTAAGGTCCGTGTCATGCCTGTGTGCTGTATCAGCTTGCATCATTTTTAACCAACACTTACACTCATAGCGCAGATTCTCAAACTTGGGGCTATTATCATTCTGGTCCAGTATTTGGATGGTGAGCTGGCAGATGCCTATGAGCGGCTCCTCCGCCCAATCAGTGGCCGTTACTGTAATTGAATACTCTCGCTGCCGCTCCCTGTCGAAGCGGCGGGCTGTCACAATCACTCCTGTAAATATAGAAGAAATGTGCACACATGAATACATACATACGTATCCATCCATTCAGTGATTCTGCGGTTCACCAATCTATGCATGCGTTCAACCGTCCATCCATCAATCTATCTAACCATCCATCCACCCGTCGAGCTATCAATCTAACCATCCAACCATAAATCAAAGAAGGAAGTAAACAATTATAAATTCACTCTGAGCGAGTCAGACATTCCCTTCAAGTACGGCGACTTCGTTATTAAATTCTGAGATGAAGAAAATAGAGGCGAAGCCTTAAAGGAAATGACTGACAGAATAACATGTTGACGCCACGTGTTCGGACTTCGGAGCAGCTTGTCTTTTCTTCACCCTCCTTTCTTTATGTAGAGTCTTTCTTATACGCTGACAAGTCACGTCCAGCCTGGCAGGTTCACACGAATTGAGGATCGATCGTGGCAGGTTTTGGCTTTTGACTTCTTTAAAATAGCAATTTGAACACTTCCTAGCCTCTCAGATCAAAGTTCAACTTGATTGACCATTAGGAATGTCAATCGCCAACAACATCAACATGCAGCACCGTCCGTCTACAGTAAACTGTGTGCTCGATATCTAAATGAGACCGTTTTTTCTCATCCAGACAATCCATGACGGCTCTACCTGTGTCTGGGTGAATTCTGAAGGCGGGCATGGCGCTGTCTCTGTGCATTAAGCCGTATTTGACTTTTCCATTTGCTCCCTCATCTGCATCCACGGCATGCACTTGCAACACAAAAGTCCCCGTTGGCTGGTTCTCCAGCACCGAAGCCTGCTCACGATACTGCTGGCACTGAGACGAGGAGAGAGGAGAAAAAAAAGAAGGTGAGAGACATATATATACGCAAGAAATGATTCTCATATATGACACTGAGCCGTCGGAGTACGAGAACACAGGGATCAAAGAAGATAAACTCATTATGTAGAAGTTCAGTGTGCACACACAGGGAGGTACTGAGCACGAAACGCAATATGGAAGTTATAGATACAACAGGCCACATCTGTGAAAATGGAAACACTTGAGCAGATTCCTTTTGAAGAGCCAGCAGCGAACAGCTTTGTCTTAGCCAGGAATCCGTCCTCCCCTAATGAATATATGCCCCAGATAAAGAGCTCTTCTCTGGAGTCTTCCTTTTTTTGAAATCAGACATAAATGCGAGCAAGTCTTTCCACAGAACGGCCGTGAATAGAGAAAAACAAAAGGCGGGAGACAACAGCAGAGCAGAGATGGATCAAAGGAAACGAGCAGACACACGAGGATACTGCATCAAACACGCTACTGTACTTGACTGTAGTGTGTTTTTTGTGTTCCGAGAGTATAAAGTAGTGACCATCACACTTTTAATTAAGCGGAACAAATGTGTACACTGATGCATTTCAACCACAGGAAGCTGAAACAACCTCTGATGTCTGTTTCCCCTTTGTTGCCTCCAAAACTGACCAATCCCGAGTTTCATAATACACAAGATGGCTGCCTCCACGAGGAATTCATCTTTTTTTCCCCCACTTTCGATGTAGTTAGCACAACTGCAAAAGTGTTAAAGGAAATACAATGCAAGGCCGTATCGGAGGTGATGGCTCGGACGGTACGGCCTGTCGATAGCTGCTCATAAAAATCACATCGTAGCAAACAGAAGGTCGAGCTCGCCGAGATAGTTCTGAGGCGTAACTTGATATTTAAACAGTCGCCTTCTGGGAACATCCAGCTCCAGCCTGAAAGACCGCCGGTGCTCTTAGCTCCTCGTGCATATGTCTCCCGCTGAAGTTCAAGTCATACCTAATTAGGGAGGAAGTTAATTAAACAGGTATGGTATATTGTGATGATACTGCACTTTTTTCGTTTGTGAATTAATTGAAATCCCAATGGAGCGCCTAAAGATAGAGTGGGTGTGCGGGCTAATCAGAACTCCTGGGAAAACAAGAGCAGGGAGAGACGAAGGCCAGGGAAATGAGAACGCCGGGGCAAAAAGGAAAGAGCAGGAGAGCAGGATGAAGAGAGGGAGGTAGGGAGTGATGGACAGAGACGAGCGCCGAGAAGACGAGACAGCTGAGGAAGATTTAACAACGCCGTGTACGCTCATCGTTTGATTAGAGACAAAACACTCGCTCTAAGCTATCGCAGATTTTCCCAATTGTTCAGCGCAGTTTAAACAGAATCACGCTCGTTCCTAATGATGCGATTAAACCAACTGAATAGAATATAAGACAGTTCAGACGGCTCGGGGTAACGTCGATGCCGACTAAATCTGAGAGGCAGAAGAGGTGGAGGAGTGCATGCAGGAGGTGGAGGACGAGGAGGAAGATTTGTGAGGGCGAAGAAGGAAGAACAAGAGCGCGAACAATGACAGTAATTTCAAATGAAAATCAAGCTCCTGTGACGGCGACGTTCCTGTTCATGGACTGACTCTGAGGGAACCAGGACAAAGAGGACGACAACACCATCAGAAGAGGACAAGCAATGTTTGTTTTTCTTGCCATGCAATATTTCATTTGAAGTCAAACCCATTATTATTTTCGCTGTATACGTATCTTTTGAATTGCAAGATTGAGGGTAAAAGGACTTTCTTATGTTCCTCCCGAACAGAAAGAGGCTCTTATCGTTGACAAGGCCATTCGTCTGTGTGAAGTGCAGCCCGGAGCTGCTGAAGACAATGTGAAAGTCGAAGGAATCAACAGTGTCGGCCTCTGTACAGTGCACCTATTCATTTACCTTCTAACTATCACTAATGTACATAAATCCATCGCTTACGAACGACTTCCTTTGCTCTGTTTCTCTTAAAGGGAGTGTTTGAACTGGACTTGATGGAAACGATGTTGGAGTTGAAGCTTGGTTCAGTCCGAAGCAGAGGAGAAGGAGAGACCCCGATCAGCATGTGGGGCAGCATGAGCCTTTGTGCAGCTGTGAGTAATCGTGGGGGGTTTTTTCACCACCATTCCACTTTAGAGCGATATAACAATCCTGAACATCTGAACACAGTCTTTGTTGTCACGGTGGTGTCCTGAAATGTTAGCGCTTCAATATCAACCGGCAATTTTGTGGTTTGTCCTAAAGTACGCTCCACCTTCGCTCAACTCAATATAGGACTGTTTGTCTCTGCATGCCGGTGAAAGGTCTGTGACCGGAGAGAACACCAGGGAAAACCTCCTACAGGCACTAGACCTGACCTGCAGTGACACAGGTGTAGAGTCTTGTCAAGGCTGGATCCGGCACACCGGAGGGTTTATCCCCCGTCGCCTGGAAAAAGAGATGTGATGCTGAGCGAATCCCTCGTCTGCATCACCGTATTACCTGCAGAAGTCTCACTACACAATACGTTCCGAGATGAAGACTGCGAGGACAGATAAAATTGTCTCAAGGTGATTTTCTCTTATTTCTCCAGAGGTTTTGTAAATGTGGTTTGAAGATTTGGTTTTTGTCTCTCCCCTCTTATCAACTGTGGAAAAACAGGTAAGAGAGGGTCCGGTTGGCGGCAAAAACAATTAATAGTCTAAAGGAATTATTAGACATCCTGGAAAATACACTTATTCTAGCTTCCCAGGGGGAAACAACTACCACTGTTCTGTCCAATGGTAACAAAACCACTCAGTCACTTCAGACTGAGGTTAAAAACAACAAACAAAACAAAACAAGGTATCCCTTTTCTCATCCTTGACAAAAAGTATGATAAAAACTACCTAAAGTGTCAGACACCATCTTTGGGAAACATTTATTTTTAGCCCATGTCAGATCTGCAAACATGGACCTGGCAGGATTTATAACCAGGATCCAGCCACCTCGGTTTGATCAACATCTTCCGGCTTCACTTCTGGGGGACGCTGTCATGTCATCCATCTTTATACGCAGCAATCAGCCAAAACATTAAAAAGGACTGACAGGTGAAGTGAATAGAATTGATCATCTTGTTACAATGAGATGTTCTGTGGGGAAAATCGTTGGTGCTGGCATTCACATGGAAGACATTTGATATGCACACTGCTGAAGACCGAGCAGGCCCCCTCACAGCAACGGCACTCCCATATATTGACCCCTCCAGCAGGATCTGACACCACATTACTCAGGAATGGTGTGAGGATCGTGACAAACAGCATCGACCTGGCCTCCAGATTCCCCCGATCCCAATCAGATCCACAGGAGTCACGGGGTCTCACGCCAAAGCCGTGGCGCCAGACCCCACAGGACACCCCTGAGGTCCGATCTATCGCGGCGTCAGGACCGCTGGTGGTGCCCTGTGTTGTCAGGCCAATGTGACACCCTGGGTTCGTGTCCGTTCCTGCTGCAATGTCCTAATGAGGCGGGTCACGGCCGTCAGGGATTGCCATTGCCATGAGGGGGTCTTCTTGCTTACCAACAGTGTTTTGATGGGTGGTGCGTGTCAGCTGTGTGGACCCAGTGGCTTCCCAGAAGAGCATTGACATTCAATTTTTTGAATAGTTGCGGCCATTCTTAGGGATGAAAACAAAATCCTCACCTGCTGAAACACGGGTTTGTTGTTGTTGACGTCATCAACTCCGACGATGACCCGTGCGGTGGTGGAGAGAGGGTGCGGCCCACCGGACGCATTGTCGTCCGTCGCCGTTACATTCAAGACGTACTCCAGACCTTGAAGCTTGGGCAGGGGAGTGGAGCGGAGACGAATCAGCCCTACAAAAGACCACGGACCCATCAAATTACACATTATGAAACATCATCCCTCCTAACACAGTAAGCGCTACCATTCCATTAGTCATTACTCGGGATGTTATTGCCGCTGTGGCCTTGCATGGTGAAGGATGCGCTACCAATAAAAAATAGAGCAGAAAGTAAATGCAGACTGGATGTTGTTGTTCTAGAAGTCGGCAGTGAGATAGCAAGTAGTGAAAAAATCCACCTCAGAACTCCACGCAACGGTAAAAAAATCTGATATGCAGGCTAAATCCAAAAGCAATTTCACAGTGGTGATTTTGTCACATTTCTAATCTAATAATTGCGTGCTCTCCTCCAAAGATGCCCATCCAGTTTGAGCACTTGAGCAAAAACATAAAGTAGTAAGTGACTCGGGTTAGAAGTTAACCAGGCTCAGCAGATGCCTATTAGCTGTTCCTGTCTCACCCCCCTTTGTCTGCTTTCATGTAACAGTCAAGATCAAAGGTGGGATAAAAGCACGCAGCATCTGAGTCAACATATTTCTCGTCAACAGTAATACAAAAACATCAGAGGGAGCAGGACGAACGAGACGCCTGTGATGTGGGGGGAAACGCGATGAAGTGAAGAGCATCGGGAGCTTTTTTTTTCATTCTCTCGTTGTGTTTCTCTTCATCTCTTTCAGTGCTCTTGATTAAAGACAACACAGCATGCTGACACGCAGATGCAAGTGCCTGACTCTCCTCTCTCCCCAATTTGCTTGTGATCCCGGCAGCCCACAGAGGAGAGAGGCGCCCCGGCTCCTAATGACAATGTGTGACGTTGACAGCGCTGCACCACTACATTAAAATAAGTGAACTGTGGGATGTGCACCGTAATTATCCTGGCTGAAAATGTCACCCTTGTTTACAAATGCGACGCGAGCTCCAGCAGATATTCAATGAGCCTGCGCTCTTCCTATATACAGTAAGTGGGAAGCCATACAGTGATTTTTCCTGCGCCAGAAGAAAATCAGCCTTTTGCATTTTTCTTGCTGTGCGGATACACAGAAAGGGTGGAAAGGAATATGAAAAGATGACACAAAAGAAAGAGGAGCTGGCAGAGCGCAGCCTGAAGATTGTGAGCTATGATAGAGCAGTTGTTGTGAAATTGAATTGAAAGGGTTGGGTGACAAATGTCACAGCGATTGCCACTGGTTTCGGATCAAAGGGTAAATAAAAAAGATAAACTGTGCAGTCGCCAGTACTGGAAAGCTCTGAAACACCGGGAACATTTCTCTCAGTACCTGCAAAAAAAAAATAGAAAACCCTGAGTGCAGAAACGGTCTAAATAATGTCGTCGTTTATATTTATGACCGCAATAATAGAAAGAACGGCTCTCACGGTGGAATTACAGCTTTTAATATCAACTTTCAATATCTTTCCACATTGACTTTGAAAGTAAAGGGCATTCATTGCACGCCGCTGCAGCAGGAACGTATTAGGGAAAATTGAATGTGTGATTTGACGGAGAGCCTGTCAATTAGACTGAGAGCAGCGAACGCGGGGTCTGGTCGGAAAATTAAGAAGTATCACCTTTCTGGCTGTCGATGACAAAGTTTCCTTCCTCGTTTCCCGCAGTTATGGAGTAGATTATACCGTCGCCGTCCGGGTCCTTGGCCAGAACTGTGGCGACGAGGGTGTTGGGGCCGGCGTCTTCGGAAACAAACGTTCGATATCTGCAAGGAGGAACTCGAGTTTAACAAGAGCCAGAAAGCGACAACGCACACGTGGAAGTCAATGATGGAAACACAAACAGACAGGAGATACAAATCATTTCACACAGTCCAAAGCATCAGCAGGCTGATTAGACTTATGGTTGTGGCTTTTGCTTGTCAGGATGATTTAACCTATCCTCTTTGCCGGCCAGACCACAGACAAATGATAATGTCTACTGGGATGTTGAAGTCATCGAACAAATGGTGCTTCCACATACCCCGGCACACTGTGAGCCATTTGATCCAGAGCCTTTTAAAATGTCAACAGTGATTTGCTTGCTCTGTGGTGCTGGGCAGCGAGATGCCCGGCCAGACACGGGAGACTGATATACCACTGTGGTACAAAGCACAATGCGGTGGAGATGAACTGCGTGACTTGGAGGACGCAGAGATGAAGAGGGATAGAAAACAGAGGAAAAGGCGAGGGAGAGGAGCAGGTGACAGAAAAGAAGGCTGGCACAGAAGTGACAGGTGAAGTGATATGTGAGGGCGGAGGGAGAAGAGAAAGAGAGAGAGAGAGAGGAGGAAAGACGAAGGCTGATAGACAGAGAGGTGCAGGATGTAAGAGGGGGCGGCGTTCACACAAAGTTTGAGTTGATTCGTCAGCAGAACTCGTCCCCCCGGTGAGATTTTGTGCCGTATCCTCTTCTAATGTGTGTGTGTAACTATGTGTGTCCGTGGGGAGGGCGGTGTCGGTGTCTGTGGCGAGAAAGTCAGAGGTGATTGATGGTTTACAGAAGAACGCTGACGGGTGATTCATCTCCGCCAGTCGCGGCAGTCTCCGTGGCAACATGAGTGACCTGTAATCTGTCACCCGGCTCAGAGGCCACCTCTCCGCATCTCCGCGGGATGAGACGTATACACTCCCTCTGCTTTCATCCCCCTGCGTCTCACTGAACTGTGAAGTTGTACTCAGACGGAGCAAGACCGCCTGTCTGTCTGCTGGACAGCATTTCGCAGGCCTTCCCTCACTTCAATCACTTTTACAACTCGTTCGGATGCGAAGCGAGAGGACGTGCCAGGATACATTAGCCTGTCCACTCACATGTCGGGATATCTCAATTAGTCTGACTGGAAGATTAATTTTCATAAACGTCACGGCATCCATCAGCCTACCTCTACATGTCTGCCATTGTGCTGTTTTTGGCCGCTCCCCCCTCTTCTACCCTCACAGCACTTATCTACATCTCAGTAAGCCACACTATGATGAAGCGCCCAACACACCCTCCCTGGCAAGATGCCTGAATTTCTAACTATCTGTCCGCTGGTCTGGCAAGAGTATTTGTCTGACTGCCGACAGGCTTCTGTGTTTATCTGCATATCTGACTGGCTGTCTCCTGTCAACTCTGCGTGCATGTTTTGGTATCCTCTTGTGGCTTGCCCTGCAACCATGTTTCCCTGTGTTTCTCTCTTCACTTTTATGTTTGCCTGCCCACATGTCCACCTCTCTGACTGCCTGTTTGTTGGGCTCTGTGTCGAGCCACCCACCGAGACTGACACCTGACAATGCAACAAGAGTGAGTAAAAGAGGTAGGCAACGGTCTTCTGTGAAGGTCATTCAGACATGACTGACAGGACTACCGGCTTACTCGTTTGGGGGAATAAATGCGGCGGAGCTGCAGTGACAGTTGCTGCCCACCCACTCACACAGCTTGGCCCAAAAAGGCGGTCGAGGACACACCGGATTGCTTCCATAAGTCAGTCTGCAGCATACCTTTGGAAAAAGGCCAAAAATAAACCCCAAAAAATGACATTTGAAAGCTCTGTTTCACTACCATATTGAGGGAAGAATATATTTAGTAAATCTCCGGAACATTCTCGGAAAGCAACAGTATCCCACTGTGTGTGAGGAGCGAGTAACAGATTGTTTTGACGCCAGATTGCTGAGATTAACACGCCAACTAAAATATACTGAGTTTGTCTTACTGTTGGTGGCTTTACTACAGCAGTGTTGATGCAGGCTGGCCACTATTCATGGCAGTACTCCCAGCATCAAATACTATTGCGATGAAGAGCCTTGAGGGAGGCAGGTCCATGATGTGTGATGTAACAAACTATAGATCTGTGATGCAACTATCTCGACTTCTCAGGGAGCAAAGCTTCGGTGGGATGACATGTGAAAGTCTTCTGCTTTTATGATTCGGGCTGCAGTCACAACGCATATAAGCCCACTAATATACCTACAGCATGCTGCATTTGTTTATAAAAGGTGCAAATATATGTGTTATTGAAGCAACATTTATATGCACAAAGACACACACACACACAGTGAATACCTTTTGTAATAGCTTATTGATCCGTTCATAGCACTTCTGTGTCTTGGCCTTGCACCTTTTTATTTCATTGTGAGTACTAAATAAGCAGTAATGATGTTTGTGTGGCTGTGTTTGTATATTTGTGGCATTTTTATTGTGGCATATCTGCAGGAGGGTTATTATTTTGCTGAGGTTTATGCTTAGATGTGTTGATGTGCTGCGCTGGATGAAGGTGGGCTATCGTGCTGAAATGTTTGTTTTGTTGCTGGTTAATGTGTCTGAGTTATTCCATGTAAATGACCAGACACTATCCCTATATTCACATGGATTATCTCTGGATTATAGTATAAAGTTTAAGTGATGCAGTCACTTACACGGGCTGGGAGAATTCAGGGGCCTCGTCGTTGATGTTGGCCATCCTCACGCGGACTGTGGCGGTGCCCGAGTGCGGCTCGTCGCCGCTGTCCATCGCCATCACCACAAACTCATACAGATGGTTGGGTCTCTCATAGTCCAGTCGGCCGGCAGGGAAAACGGTCCCATGTGGCGAAATGCTGAAATCCGGGCTCAGGGTGTAATAGGTGAGCTCAGCGTTTAACCCCGAGTCACAGTCCGTGGCCAGCACTGCCCGGGGGAGGGAGGATAAGACATCACATTAGGAACCATCAATTCAGACTTAATCAAAAATGAGCCGATGAGATGACATCAGCTGATGAATATGTTGACATCTGTGTACATCATTATCTCTTTATGGCCCTGCTAAACATGTGATAGATCATAAGCTCTGACAGCTACAATTACAGGCACATAAACTGCGCCGTGACCCTCCAGAATTAAAACCATCATTTGCAGAAATGAGCTCGAAGACAAGCAAAAAAGCGCAAATGAAATGAGCGAGCTGTGTTTTTTTCTGCTCGGAAATGATTTGGTTTTGAGGTAATTACACAGAAAAAAAGACTATAGAGCTGCAGACACACATATTGACACCCTTGGTTGAAGAGCTCATTTCAGTCTAAGTTTGCTGTTCGGTGAATTTCACTTAAACTCACTGTTTCATACAAAGCGCCTCCAGCTCATAACACTCGCATATTGCATATTCTTTTGATGTGTTCATTTCCTCTGTGTCAGGCATCAACACAAGCAGCCTGCGCACCTCCAACCTTCACCCTCCTTCCATCTCACCTGGCAATGTACTCTGCACTCTTTGTATAATCTGAAGAATGTGATCGTCTCATTATATGTTAAAGAAACGAGGTAGTACGTTTCCCTTCAACCGCAACAGTTTCAACTACAGATTATTTATATCGTCTCGACCATCAACTTCGGAGGGCAAAGTTGAGGTGATCGCCTCATTCTGCAGTATTCATCTGTGTCGTTGGCCCCGGGTAGAATATAAGCTGATGGGGTAATGGGGATTTCACTCCCTTGGTGCCTCAAAACGTTGACATTTCATTAGCGAGCTGTGCAGTCCACCAGATTAAGAAATTAACTCTTCCTCTCACTTTTGTTTCAGAGTCTCGGGGCATCCTGAGCTTCTAGTCAAGCACACTTTCATGGTGGATCAGCTGCCGTCTATTTGTAGCAAGAAGATCGAACTCTTCTGTTGGTTCCTCTTTCAGAAGACTCCCCGTCTTCACTCTGATCCCTCCAGCATGGAGCTCTTCCTGCCGGTGACTGGCGAATTATTTTTTGTTGATGCGTTGGTTTATATTGGGCGCCATTTTCTCCCAGAGCCAGCTCTGCCGTGCCAACAATTTCCTCCGCTCTAGGCTGTGTATTCGAATGTTTTTCAGATTGAATTTGTTCCATTTTTCTCACCCAGAATCCAGTCGAAACAATCACCCAGCTAGAGATTCCCAACAAGTCACCTATGGCAGCCCATGGGGGACAGAAATCCCACAGGTGCAGAGACGTTTGACAAGAACTAAACCGTGAACAAGGTGGATTCTGAAAATAATTCTGCTGAATTACGGTGCTTTGGGTTTACTGAGCTGAGGGAACTTTTGCCTTGAACCTCTGAAATAAAGGCATATAAAGCATAAAAGACTGGAACATTCTCAGCCCTGTTGAAATGCTTTTCTATTTAAGGCTGTTGCTAAATATTCCTCTCGTTTAGTTCTCAAAGGTATACACACCTGATTTTCATGGGTACAAATGTCTTTCTTTCAAGCAGCCGAGAAGCAAAGGTGGTCGTGACTAAAGCTGATCAAGATTAACATTAACTAACAGACACACATAACCTACAGTACAGAACATGTCTACGCTTCCATTGGCACAATATGTTTCTCTATTGGAGTGTATTTTTTATGCAGGGCCTTTAGCCTCATAATTAATAATTACATGGTAGCCTCGAGCAGTTACAGAAAAATTGATATGCCGTTATTCATACAGTACATAATAAATCAAAATAAACTGGCATGGCGTCTTTGTAGCAGCTAGTTTAGCTCAGTATAATTGAGATTACGTTAGCAGATCTGAAGGATATATTAGTTTCTTTCAGCATGCCAAAACGGGAGCATTACGTGTCCATGAGCCGAAACAGTGACTCAACGTCTGAATAGAGCTGATGGCTTTCTCCCAAAATACAATTGGTCTTTTCCTGAAGAAAGACTGAGTTTTTTTGGATAGTTTCCCTCCTCGCTTCGCAATGAAACAGACGGATGTGAAATATGGAGTCAGCGGAGACTCACCCTGCAGCAGGGACGTGGCCGTGGTTACAGTCTCAGGAACTCCATCTACACTGTAGATGGACTGGAGGAACTCCGGGACACAATCATTTTCATCCGTTATCAGCACCTGAACCTGATTAGTGCCAGTGCGATGGGAGGAAAGAGGGGAGGAGGGGAGGAGGAGAGAAACCAGTCGAAATCAGAGAAGAATACAAAATTAGCTTCCTAAAAAAAAAACTCAAATCCAGGAGACAACCATAGAAAATCGTCTACAGGACGCTGACCCCAAAACTTAATCTAAATTGCATTTTATAGTTTCTCAAGTTGGCAGTTCAACACATCCTTTATCTTCCACTTCATGATTTTCCTGAGTCAAAAATAGAAAATGTTCCGAGCATGTGTGTGTATTCTACAAAGGCCCTTAGCCGCCCTCCGCCCTGCAAGCTCCCTGTCACCACTGTGTGTAAAGTGTGAAGTGACAGCTGAGTAATAGTCCTGAAATAGCTGGGATAGGTTTTCCCAGTCGCCGTCTCCGACTCCACAACATGCAGCTGAGCAGAGGGAGATTTCTGCCCACTAAATCTGCGGTACGAACTGAGTGCCTGACATGATAATTGGGTAACAAAATCTTTTTGAATTAATAATTTAAATGATACTGAATTCATGAATAGTTAAGATAGAAATATTCGTTTGTGAATGAAGTTTTCAGATTTTTTTTTTGGGGAGCTCTCACGCCAGGCGCCTCAGAGTGCGTTCTATATTTCATACAGTTCATCTTCAGATCACAAAAAAGGCTCCTTTTCTGAGACACAAAAACAAAAAGGGTGAGACAAATCGCACAGAAGAAAAAAACAACCAAGAAAACAAACTTGGGCCCCCGCGGTCCACTTGTTAACATTTCAGAACCATTCAGCCGTGCCATTCCTGCAGACAGCCGCAAACTCTGCTGCTTTCCCTCTGTGGTTATTGCCAAGTAGTGTGATGTCAATAGGTCAGCGCCGAGACCAGATCATTGCCATTAATGCAGTCTTGTCATCCGATACCGGCCGCATAACACCGAGGTGAGAACTGGTCTGTCTGAGAGCTCTGCGAAAAGTCCAGTGGGAGGACACGAGGCAGAAAATGTCGGCAACAGGGCAGATTTTTTTTTTTTTTATTTCAGTTGAACTCAGCAGCAAAAGTAAACGCTTGTGTGACAGCCACAATAATGAAACATCACAGTGGACCTCCGCTTTGGGCTAAGTTGACCCGAGTGCACGAACTCGTATATGACTCACGTTTTTTCCGCCTGTATCACGCTCTAATTAAACTAACCTCTGTGGCAGAGCTGAGGCTGCCGGGCTCCTCGCTCGCTCGCACCATCAGCAGGTAGCGTCGCTGGTCGCTCTCATAATCCAGCGTCCTGGTCAGACTGATCTCCCCCGTCTCCTGCCGGATGCTGAAAAGGCTGCTGGGATTAATCAGCAGGCTGTAGCTGACCGGCTGCTTCTGGAAGGAAATGGCAAAAACCACCAGGAAGCTGCGGAACAAAGAGAAAGTGATTAAAAGAAAAAGGAAAAACAGTCTCTAGTATTCGATTCTAGGCGCACACATGTTGAATTAATATCGAAATCCTCTATTCCCACATCAGCAGCACGCTGTAAAGGAATCAATTATTGTATGGCCCATTGACTGTGTGCTATAAACACAGTCAATCAGTACTTGTCAGTTCTGTGTAATAATGTGGTACCATTATGCAGATATCAGTGTTTGTTTTTACGGTTAAGAGAGTGTACATTGTCCTAATGGTGTGTGATGATGATTTGTTAATTCACGGGTGAGTGCTCCGGTGTGACCAAATGAATATTCATCAACATAAATCTTCACAGGTAGCGAGCGTCTCTGTGCACGTCTGCATTAGTTACTGTAAGACTTGTTTTTGCAGGGATATTCTCTACGTACATGCATTTCTGTTTGACTTGTCGCACATGTAGGTTTAATATAAAGGGATGCACGTGTAAAACTGCCGTCACGTCAGAGAAATCAGTTCACTCGCATTCATGCATAGACATGAGGTGTACTGACATTTTTAATATTGTTCTTCCTTGCATTGTATTCCTCAGGCTCAAGCAATTACGCTTCAATATGCTATTGAGTCAACACTGAAGTATCTGACAGAGAGTGTTTGGTGATAGCCACAAAAGGGAATAGGGCACATTTGAATAAAAGCCCCGGCGTAACTGAAAGATACAACATCACAGCAATTTCTACTGAAAAGGCCAAATACTGTCACACGATGTTGGAAACGACAAAAGAAAAAGATGTATTATGATGTCTTGCCTGTATCACACAGTCCCAAGTCGTCCCTGATTATGTATGTGTGGGTGAACGTCAGGAGCACGGTACTCACGGCTGTCCTTCAGGTGTGTTCTCTGGTATGGAAATGGCGTAGCTGGCGTTGGTGAACTGCGGCGCTCTGGCTCCCGCCACCACGGAGAGCATGGCGGGAGCACTGCGGCTGCCCAGACCATCGAGAGCCACCACGCTTAACAAGTACTCTCTGTCCCTCTGAAGCACCAGCCCCGTGGTCACCACCTGGCCGGTCTTCTTCTCCACTGCAAAGCAGCCGTCGCCGCCTGCAGGGAAGTACAATGATACACTGATGCGCTGGATGCAAACCAATCCAATGGCGGAAAAACCAACCGACTGCTGGCGTGAATATCAACTCAGAAGTGGAAATTTGAGCACCTGGTCGATTCTGTCTCGCTGGGTTTGCTGAGTGAACGTTGAACACATGAAGAGTTACTTTTTTTTTTTCCCTGTATGATTTATCTTCAAATTAACATTTAAATGCAATATATTTCTGTGCAGTTCATTCATTTAACAAAAGATCTTAATGGTATGGACACATAAAACATTCCAGCACGCTCTCCACTATAAGTCCCAGTGGATTAAGATATTTAAAGCTGCTTTATTAAAGCTACTCTTTAATTTCTATTTTGTATTCAGGCTGTATGGTAGACATTCAACAGTGAGTTTAAAATGAATTTGCATTTATATTTACAATTAATTCACTTGGCAGCCGCTTTTGTCCCAAACCAAATTAAGCACCACAATAGGTCGAGGAGGAGCTTCTCAGAATACTTGTCTCAACACTCGGGCCTATGTTTCACCTGAAACAAGCAACAGCAGGACGAGCTGAAACCTTGATGAGGTAGCTCAGGTAAGGGTGCCTTGTTTGCAGACAACCATCAGTGGTTTAAAATTAATGTGACGCCAACGGAGAGTAATGAACACCTGAGCGTCATATTCTGATAAGGCACTGAAACTGATATTTGGACCACTTATCTCCCAGAAATCAGTTTTTTAATAGTGTCCCTTCTCTCCACCTTGTGATGTTCTTTTTATCTCATTTACTTCACATACATGAAAGGAGCACCTTGCTGTCCCACGTTATTACTATTAATGGTGATTCATCCTTGTCATTATTAGACATAAGAGAGATAAGATGTTCCTTTATTGATCCTCCTCGGGAGAAATTCAGGTACAGAGGGAAACAAGTAGCTGCACAAGAGCAAGTCTCGAGAAACAGAGATGATAATAAGGAGATATTGGAAAGAATAAAATAAAAATATGAATAAAAATCTAATAAAAACCATTAGAATAAAAGGTAACATACTATATAGTAACTCTCCCTGTGTGTACATGACATGTGCAATATATAATAAATGTGCAACGTACTGAGATGATAAATAACAACAGAACAAAAAACAGTCCGTCTCTAAGTGACAGTGACGCGTACGGTCCAACAACCAGGTTTCTTATTTGCCGTTTGCAATGTTAGCTGTGCAAAGGAAAACTCCTTATTCTCTTGACCAATCCAATATGAAAAAAGCAATATGCTGTCAATGTGTTTCCATGTGGGGGACACATAGTACACAGTACTGTATAAGCTGATATACCGTATATGTGTGGCTCCATCATATCGTCTTGCGGCAACCATCCTCTGAGTATAACAGGTTCAAATCAGTCATGACAGCCAGATTTGTTGCAGACTCGTCGGAGAGAGCAAGTCAGAGCTGAGCTGTATACTAATGTCGCGCTCAATCGAAGGACTGTCTGGGATCACAAAGAGTTCAGTCTTGGAGAGATTGAGTTGAAGGTGACTCATCCATTATCCGTTCATTTTGATAGATCATTGGAGCGTGCCAAGGGAAGGTCAAATAGAGAAAGGTATCATCAGCAAATAAATGGTAAGAAAAACCAGGTAAAGCAGATAATCCGGCCAAGGGAGGTGGTGTTTATTAAGAAGAGGAGAGAACCGAGCGTCGATCCTTGCGGAACCCCAGCGGACAGGAAGTTATGCTTTAACTCCTTTTGTGGGATAAAAACATTGTTTTTATTAAAACCTGCGGAGGCGTGACCTTCTTTTTATTCACATGATTTCCTGATAACCTTGCACCGAAGAGACGTTCGTATAATCAACCTCTCCTTGGACCTTTGAATGATCATTCTATAGGGTACGGAGATGCCTGGTTCGGGTTGGATGGAGAGGAAGATTTGGTGATTCGCTGAAGCACTCCAAGGTCAGATTGATCAAAAGATGAGAACTGCTGAATGGGTACTTTTTCTCACTGAACTCAATGTCCTTATTACTGACATCAACGCAGTTTCATTGGAAAATTCAGCCTTGGTCCACAGTAGCATTCTTCCTCCATAAGCAAACAGCGATTAACAAGTCAAACTTTGAAAATCGTTTCAACTTCTCAGACTTCAAACAGTCCAAAATCACTGAGAAAACATTGTCATTCTCAAACTGCCAGAACATCTTTTCAATAAAATATAGTCAAGAAAGCAACATTGACATTGAAGAAGTTTTACTGAGGCTGTAATCTGCCGACAGCCGACATCGCTTTCATCTGCCTCGCATTAAATCGGGAATGTTTTATCGAACTAGCCACCACTCTGTCAGCTTACCTGAGTTACTGGTGAATGTGAATGTATAGTGGTCAAAAAAAAATTGCAATAATACATTTGACAAGACAAAACCTGCTCCTCTTGTATTAAAGGCAGCACTTGAAGGTGCTCGGAGTCTTACATTCATATTCTGTTTATTGTTCGCATCCTTGAAGACGAACAAAGATGTTGAATGCGTTTTCTTCATCAATAAGCTTTTGCAAAGCCCATTTTGAAACATTTGCAGTATTTGCTGTCTTGGCGTCTCTCTTACTGAAGTGACCTCAATGAGAATATGCAATTAAATGAAGATAATAAAGATATTTTGTAAAGTTGTTAACATCGATTTTATATAGCCCTCTTTTCACATTTTCCATTAACCACTTGAGCCATTCATTGGCCCATTAACTGTTCGTGGACTGGTGTTAAAGTATCATCGGTAACGCTGGTTGCATCACTTGCATGCGTAATTAAAACACAACAGGCTCATAAAATGATCAGGATGAAAATGATGATATAACAAATCCCATAAAAGGATCCAAACTAACAATGTGTTGGTTTATTTCTCAATATTTTCTTATTTTACAAACTGGTCCTTGCATCTGAGCAAAAAAACCTGTTTAGTCCCTTGTTTAAAAAGGACATAAAAACTGTAGTTTATGGAAAACGTTACGTTGAGTGGCAAGACGTGATACGTTGGAAACGGCCAGAGCTCCTAATTTCGCAGAAGTCTTCCCATCCTTAACCCTTTCCTCCTGCTTTGCTCCCGATGGGTAATTTCTCCCGTTTAATCCCCTAATTTCACAGTGATTCAAATACAAGGGAAGCTTCTCTGAAGTTTCAGACCCTGCCTGGTGCGCCTCTCGTCGCTGCGCTCACTCGAGCCCTCCGCTCTGCAAGGTTCGCTGTTGAAAATGGATGAAGACATACGCTTCCAAATTGAACTCAACTTGGCGACCACTCTGCAGACTGTAGCATGAATCGTTTTCTTATCCTTCTTCTTCTTTTTGAAAGTCGATCCGGTAACGACGGCTGAAGATATTCTTTGTGATGCAAATTTTAAGATGTCAACTTTTGATGCTTTTTTCGGTACATTTTGTAAGTTTTCTTAATGTATTTTACAGTAAACTATGAATTCATGACCACTGAAAATGAATATTACTTCCACAGCCTTGTATCTACTCTGTTGTGTGGTGCTTTGGGGCGAGGCTTCTTATCGATACCCTCGAAAATATCTATTCTTTTTTTTTAATAACCAATTGTTGGCATGTATGCTCATAATGTTGTGACCTTAAAATCATTTTACAACATCTATCTCGTTATAATGAAATCTGCTAAAAAGCATTTCATAAATATTAGGACTGGCCAACTCAATACTGACATTGAGAATGTTCCCATTTTCATATTCAATGGAAGATGTTATCCAGTGCTGTGGCACGTTGATGTGCTTTGAATTATTTTTGCATGTCTGCGGAGGTAATTGGCACAGAGGAATAAACCGTTTCAGGTTGTGGACACGCAGACAACACTGGCTCTCAGGAGCAATTCATTGTTGTTTGCTGCCTTTCATGGACTCTATTAGCAAAAAGAAAAACAGAGAATATCAACTGAATTATACTTTCTGTAAAATTTAGATTGTTTCTTGTCCTTCACTTGAATAATTCTCATTGCATAAAGTGGCAATATTCATTATGCTGCGGCGTGAATGCTGTTGCTGTTGATACCAATGTGGTATTGCTATGTTTTAAGGGAACCCTTAGGTTTTTCTTTTGGAGCAGTGTTTGGATTTGTGGGTCCCAGTTTTCTCTGCATCAAGCACATGTTTCACATCCTGCCGTTTCACAGCATCTCGCAGATTGACAGCTGCAGGCGGTGACGCGCCGCCGAATGTGTCAAGGGTCGACGGGAAGAATGCAAGCGAGCAGATACAAGTGCACACAACATACGCTTTTAACTATTTACAAAGAATGAGATATACAAATGTTTTATGAGGGAGGAAATGCATTCAACACATTTGCTAGACCTTGAGGAAACACAGAGTGTGTTCTGGTGAGATATACTGCATGTATAACTTTTGTTTGTTTCAAAGAAAAAGGCTCCACAGGCCACTTTTAAAAAAAAACATCTACTTTTTTTCCGCCACTGTTTAATACTAAAAAATGGGATCAGACAGCCTGACCTCGCTCATCAAAAGGCCAAAGACTCCCATCCTCTTGAGGTCTTAAAAGTTAATCACACATGGAAAGAGGGTCAAATTAATACATGTGGATTCTTGAAATCGGGTCTGGATTACTTTGAAGGGAAATAATTCAGTTAGTAGTGGCAAACCTCACAACTTACACAAAGTTTTAGCCTTTCTCATTTAGTTCTTTTTTTCAGCCGTAATCATGAGGACCTTGTGGTAATTGTGGTTCATCTCACAACAGGGAGTTGTGCAAAAAAACTAATGTTACTCAAAGAGAAGTCTGCAGCTTTTTGTAAAGCCCCTTTGGCGAGATTAGCACATCCCCCCCCCGTCTCTGACATGCGAACAAACCTCTATCCCCTCAGCCACCAGGGGGTCCGCCAGTCTGGCAGCCGTCCAACAGCCCACTGTGTGCGTTAGTGTGTGCGTCATCGGATACTTGTGTGATTGTGTGTGTGAAACAGAGAGAAGCCGACAGATAGACAAGAGCGCATAAACAAATGTGTTAAGGCCTCTGGCTGTGTGTGTGTGCGTGTGATTGCGTGGTTGTATGGAAGTGTGTGCAGCAGAGAGAGACAGAGGAAGAGAGAGCGACAGGGCGACGGAGAGACAGAGAAACTAATGGACACCTAAAGAGTGTATTAATGCATGAATGAATGTGCGAACGCCTGTGGCTGTCCGTCTCAGCGACTGTGCTGGTGTCTGACTTGTTGTGTTTATTTCCAAGACTCGATAGCCTGTCAACCTACTTTTACAACAACACTGTCTATTTTAATATCTCGTCACTGCCATACATCTCGTGTGTGTATGTGAGAGTGTGTATGTACAGCGAAAAGCTTACCGTCTGACAGAAAGTACTCCACCTCTCCGCTCTTGCCTTCATCCCCGTCGTGGGCCTGAAGCCGGTAGACGAGCGTTCCCGCAGGGGCCTCGGGGGAAACTACAGCCAGGTACGGGTACGGATTCATACTCCACTCAGGGACGTTGTCATTGACATCGGTGATCTTCAGCTTCACCTTGTTCAGGTACCAGTCTGGGCCTGGGGGATAGTGCAGAGATAGTGACGGAGCTGTGGTTACTGGAAGTGACAGCTGTCATGTAACTGTGTGTGTAGACGGGAGACAAGCAGCCAGGGGAATCCGAAGCACCGTTGAGCAGCGAGTCAACTGAGGGTACAGGTATGCCCGACATAAATCCTCTCCGGCAGATGGCAAAACATAATGCTGCAGGATTAGAATAAACCTCAGTGATTCCTGCATCTGCAATGTGGAACTGATACTAAAACAGTCGGGATTCAGCTCACAGTTTTTGGTCAGAGTCAATTGCTACACTATCTTTAACATGTCAATTCACCCGCTATCTTCCCCTACTTCCTTTTTGCTTCACCATAGCTGCCAGCTTCGGGGGAGATTGTTAGAAGCTGATGTCTGGAGGGCAGTTTGAGCCTATGGTGGAATCTGGTGGATGTGACGTCATCCATCCATTCTCCATCATCGGACCCATCCAGGCTTCCAGACACCCGGGTTCCCACGGGAGACAGACTCAGCCACAGTCTCATCTACCCCGGCTGTGTAAGGCTACCTTGATCTTCCCACAGGGGCCTCGGGATGATGCCTCATGCCTGCAGGCATTTTGTCGCCTGCACACTGCATCACTGAAGTGAATAAGAAGATTCCAGGAATCCAATTACCAACTTGCTAACCCTGAGCTGGGGCAGACAGCGAGAGTGCGCAGCAGCGCCCAAGGAGAAGTGGTGTACAACCGCGTTGCTGCCTCCATGACAGGAGCGTGGCGTGCCTTTTGCTGTAACTGATAGTGGGGCATCATTATCTACATTAAATACATTCTGGAAACAATGCGAGCCAAAAAACTCCTGACAATGTCACGGGCTTGATCTAGGGCACTTTTTGTGCAGAAGCTATTTCTGCAAAATGGAGCAAGTCACAGAATTGTGAGCTAAGAACGCTATTTCCGCTACTATTGGCTGTGATATCGTGTCAACGTGGCACGGAGGAATGTCAGAAGAGCTGCCAACCAGTTCAGTAGGCTGCGATCCGCAGAGGCCATCTGCCTCACCCCAGAGAAGAAGAAACCCCCTGCCAGGACAAACACAGACATATGAACACAATCCCAAAAGCTTTGACACACAGACAAGTCGTCCTGTCACAACCCGACACATGCTCGCACAGCTGACGTGTCTTCCTGTCTCCATCCCCTCTCACGAACAGACACAGTGCACTCTTACGCACATGGGGGGGAGTTACCTAAGGGCTAAAAGTAACTATGGATTTCAAATCCCATTACATTAAAGCTCCCCTGTGTGTGTGTCCACAGGCTATATATGTGCTTTTTTAATCCAAGACAAAAGCAGCAGCGGTTTGCGGTGCATCCCTTTCACTGAATAAGCGCTGACTCAACAGATGTGTTGTGCTCTACACAACAGTTCTACTCTGTCGGTTTCTCTAATATTCTGTAGCATAACGTCTCTCCAAAGTCGATTATAGCTGATAATAGAAAACTATACATCGGTAATGAGCGGTACATGCAAACAGCAAATGGTATAAAGTCTTCACACTGTGACAATTGCTATCATGAATCTTTAACAGCACCTTGTGTTCACTCAAATGAGTTGGGAAGCAGAAAACAGATGCTCGGATCCCAACTCCTATTTCTTTTTTAACTGGCTTACAGCTAAGATGCATTTTGATGGAAAATACAATGTGTTGCACTCCAGAGTAGCTCTGGAGCGTTCACAACTGGAGCACAATAGCTATAAAGTGTGTGACAGCTCCTAAAAGGATTGTTAGAGGGATAATAACAGAGGGGAAGAAGAAGCTAGAGGAGCAAATTAATCTAGCTTTCTGCTCAGGCTTTAAAGTTGCTCTGCAGAGAAGAAAGTTCAGGCTCGGATTTGACGGTAGTTCGTTTTGGATAAATAGCCACTGTATCGAGGGGGCAGAGAAACTAATCAATGTTCAGATGCTATCTCATAAAACGTCAGCAGCAGCGGTTTATGCAGTTTAAGCCAGATCATCCTGCCCTGCAAGACGGAGCGATCCTTTCCTGATGAATAATGAGACAGGATAAAGATTCTTTAGTGAAGGCGATGGGCTTAAAAGGCACTTAATCAAAAAGAAATCAGAGCTCCAGTACTTAACATTTAGTTGACTATCAAATCTTTGCAGGGAGCAGAGCAAGACACATTCCTTGCTTCCTGCTTGTTGGTGTCTTTCCCGACCATGTCTCTGTGGTAATGGTGGTGATGATTTTACAAGGCTCCATCTAATTAGCTTGTTACAGAGAGACTAATCAGAGGCAAGGCAGATAATTAGAGCCTATCAGCTCTGGAATGATAATGAAGAATGTACCAGAGTGTGTGCGTGTGTGTGTTTGTGAGGTGGGCTTGTGTGCACAGAGAAAACACGCAGCATGTTTTAGGTCTGCAGACGTGTGCGATTTCCTTCTGATCTGTTGAGATAAGAACAGAAGCGTCTGTGAGCGATGCCTCGCGAGCACCAGACTGACACAACCTGCCTCACCTGACCGAGACGGCAGATCAAATAACCGGGCAAAGCAGAGGCTCTGGGGCTCCACTGGATTTTTCAAAGTCAAATATGCTTTGTGCTCGCACCGTGGGATGAAAAGCAGCAGCTTTAGCTTCACTGTACGCCACAATCCCATAAGGATAAGAGCATCTGCTGAATGACTAACAACAATAATGTATCTTTAAAAAAGGTGGCTGACAGGGCTGCACTGCCTCGGCGGCTGCAATGAGCGCGGTGGATTTGCATGTGTGTGCACGCCGTTCGTGCATAAGTGTGTGTTCTATATAACTGCGAGCTACTCTGTTGATGTTTCCTGCTGTTAATCCTCTCCTTGGGTAGTTGCTATATAAAGCTGCTAAGTGGCTTCCCAGTATGAAAAAAAAAAAGTTGTCTCAAGTGCTTCTGTGCACATGTACTCTGCCCACAGTACAAGGACAGTGAGTGTGAGTGTGTGTGTGTGTGTGTGTGTGTGTGTGTGTGTGTGTGTGTGTGGGAAGGGGGATGAGAGGAAACAGAGTGAAGGAGAGAGGCACAGATACCGAAACACAAATATCTACAGAGGGTAGAAAGAGACAGAGAGGAGGAAGAGGCAGGCGGCGGGGAGGACGGAGTGTTGTGTGATGCCGAGCAAAGAACGTAAAATAACATTGCAAGAGACAAGAGCGCAAGGGAAGCACAACAAACGGAGTATCAAAACAATAGATGCCGAGAGCATCCGTGTTTGTAAAGAAAACATGCAGCAGCCGAGCGCAGACCACGAGAGGAGGAAATTAGGAGAGAACATACAGCATAGTTAATATCGGAGGGTCTTCTCATGGGTCCCTTGTTCCTCCTCTGTCCAGCGAGGGAGGATATAAGAGACAAATATTTCTGTGTGGAATTAAATAAATTGCGTCTGCCAGCATAAATATCAATGGCCCATGCGAGACTCGGACTTTCAGGGGTGCTTTGTAGCAGCGAGTGAATGGAAAGTGAAAATCAGCTCAATGGGGGAGTAATAAGGTACATTAGCTAAATGTTTGCGGTGTTAAGGAGGCTCTATTCTAAGCCGCCCACCCCCCAATCTCCGTACTTAGCGCTGAGTGTGAAGCCGTCAGCAGGAGATCAACGGTCTGAAAGCACTGGGGACAGAAATCTATTAACTCAAGGATCCCAGCAACACCACACACACCCTGGACTCTGAGACCTGGAAGGGCTGACACACTAACCGTGTAAACACACATGCAGGCGAATTTCATCCCAGAACAATTGCAAATGGTACACGCCCTCAAGTCCCGCAAGTCCATTTTTTCACTTCGAAATCTGCATCGCTGCAGAAAATGCACAAAGGAAATGATCAATGCAGCGGCCGGGACGTGACTTCGACCAACTGCATGTGCAAACAGCAATATTGAGGGAATTGTGTTGAAGCTTGAACATTTGTAGGTAATGGAAAAAAAGAATGAACACCTCGGGGATGGAAGCCTCCATCAAACAATCAAACTGCAGCAAACTCGTCTAAAAATCTGTTGTGAAAACCTCGAAGGAATCGAACAGAAGGTGTCAAGCTTATTTTGGAGCAACGTGGAAGATATCACTACACTGACATGTATGATTTATATTAATAATCTTTTGTGAGAAACAGGCCGTCTTCAGTTGGAGACTATTTTTAGTGCAGAGGACGACAGCTGAGACTCAACAGCAGCAACACTGTCAAACTCCCTGATGTGTCCACGTGCTCGGCTGATGAAGCTGATTCAGAAACTACAAACTGTAATTCTTTAGTAAACCTTTTTTAACACCGTGGCCAAGAGACGACGGAAAAATAAATAGAGTTTTTGGCTTTATCTGTCATTTTTATTAGTGTATTACAATGTGTTTTACTTATCTGCACTGTCCCTTCTTGAGTAAACACAATTAGATTAAAACACAAACGATGATTCACACTTTTTTTTTTTAACTCTGCAGCACAAAAGATCTCATCAGTCACCACGCTTTACGGCCAGACATCTGAGATTAGTATCTGACCTGATGTGAAATATGGTCACAAAATCCACTTCTGCTCCTGAGTCATGGTGTTGAAAAATGGCCAGAAAAGTAGTTTTTGCAGAACATTATTAGGGCTGAATACCAAGCAACAAAAAGCTGTGAAACATGAGATCATTATTCATGTGTTGTTATTTCCACCATGAGTTCTCATGACAAACGAGGACAGGAGGTTCGACTGTAGCGCCGTCCCCGCCTCCGACGTCTCAAGATTCAACTTAATGAGCGTGCCGGTGTTGAGTGATTGAGAGTGGAGGGCTGAGCTCGCTCTCATCAGAGCCCTGTGTGCTTTGCCGGATCAAATTGTGCATGCAGAGCAGAAATTCTCCCTCGTTGTTTTCATGCCGTGGGTTTAGAGATTTCTCAAACACCACAGAGCAGTTCCAGTTCTCATTCTTTATCAGTCTGTTGCCTCTTTGTCGTCTCCGTCTCGTTAATAGACTGAATCACCGTGACGTCGCAGCAGCGACAGTCACTTTCAGGTGCAACTGCCAGTTAATTTGCAGAACGCAGATATATTATTTATTTCTGTTGTCATTCTCAGCTGTAACTGTAAGGGAACGGCATCTCGGAACAACTGCTACTTTAAGGTGAAGTGAACCTCAAGTTGTCATTTTCTGTCATCTGTGGCCTGACAGGTAAATTTGAGCTAGAACCCAGAATTTGTACAAGTGTTGTTGTTGATGAGATGCTACATTCGATGGATACACTTACCATACCATCAAGGAAAAAGTATTTCAGTCAGCCCTAAACGTTGTTGGCTCATCTTTCGGATATTAAATGTCATACCTTCACCATGTTCTCCTGTTAGACTTGTGTCATGTGAAATATTGTCACCACTAGCCTTTTAATTAATAAGTTACGGCATTAAAATGTGTTATAAGAGGTCACAATGACCTGAATGACAATGACAAAAAAAAATTCCCTGAAAGCATCACTGAGACTTCACGTTTTACAAAAATGGGACAGACGGCACAAGAACATGTCACCGCCAGCCACAGCTGTCGCCAGCGTGGATTCATAAAAAGCATGTTTGTGTGCATAAAATTATCTGTTTTTTTTTGTCCTCGCGTACTCGGCCGATTGAGTCCCATGAACGGTGCTTTGTGACTAACCAACTCGTCTACTTCTACAGCAGTGAGATGATGACATGAGATGAAAAACAGACAAACGGAGGCATAGATTAACGTCTGACTCACCAATCCAACAGACGGGGGAAAACTGGCCAAGAGGAGTTAAAGAGTTATGCTGTTAGTACGTCAGAAGCACAAACTTTATTATTCACCTGTATTAGTCTTAATGGTTCCTCTGCTGAGCGTTCAGTGTTTCTGATGCTTGCTGGGGTGAGCTCAGACTCTGCGTGACCCTGACCAGCATAAGTGGTTTAAAAAAAAAAAAATGGATAGATGGATGGCTCTCTGCCGTCAGACGCAGACAGCTGGAGTCATTTTTCTGGCTGACTTTTTCTTGCAGTTCAGCCAAAAAAGAATCACAGAACACGAACGAACCCTTTGTGTCTTATTGCTTTGAGCAGACGAGGATGCGCCCTACTCACTTCTACACACTCGCAAAAAAGGATTTAAACGAGAGCGAGTGTTGAATGATGTTAAATAAAACGGTGCTGGTACTTTGTAGTTTCACGGGCAGGAAATAATTTAGCTGTAATATTAAGCCATTCTAAAACTTACTGTGTATGATCTGTGGATCTGGACTGGAGCAAATAACAATAGCTTCGATACTTTGAAATTACTTCAATATTTTCGCTTCTGAAACCCACACACGGTGCACGTTAAATAATGAATGCTTTGACTTTCCTCCACGGTGAATCCTGAGCTTTAACCCCCTTTAATTGATAAGTGAAACTAGCTAGTCTTCTAAAAATGGTTAGTATTTTGCTGAAAAAGAAAAAGAAAACACACAAGTTGACCTTCGATTGATTAACGACTGATTTCTAACTCCAAAGTGCAAATCCTGCGGTGCCTGCAACAAAAAAAAACCCCGAACCTCCACCCACATTCCCTCAGTGATTCTTGAAGCCATGTGTGCTTTTCTCCAGAACTTCCATCCACGACTTAAAAAAAACTGCAGGCACTGCCCACACACACACACATACACACACACACACACACACACACACACACGGTATCCCTCGTACACGCAAGACCTCGGAGGCAAAAACACTCATTATGTGAAAAACAGAACTCGGGCTTCTCGGTTGTGTAATCGCGACGACCCCAGTTTGATTTCCACTTTGCTGCACGTAATCTCTGTCACTGTTTCACCACTTTGTGTTTCTGTTTCTGCCATAAACACAAAATGCCTCACAAGGAATATTCTTTATGGAAACATATGTGATGGCTCTTGAACAACTGACCCTGTGTAGACTTCAAAATGTTGGATCACGCGGTCTTGAGCTGGCGCAGCGATTCGATCCATTATCGGTATCGACTGTCGACGCTAATGTATTTCACTGGCCTGATGTTGGACTGACATCATCTCTCCAATGCAGATTGACTGTATTCTGTCTTATTGCTTTTAAAGTCATGTATAGAAATCTTCTCACTAAAAGCATCAGTGATCAGGTTATTGATAACATTAGCTGCTGTAGCAATTTGCTCTCCTACGCCTGCTAATATCTTACTTACTACTGCATATTTGATCATGTTAGTATAAAGCTGTTGTGGCTCCAGGAGAAGCTGTATGTAATCTGTGAATCACTTTCAATGATGTCACTTAGTGGCTAAGTTGCATTGTGGGTAATGTAGGCACCATGTCTTGAAAAGAAGGAATTTAAAAAAAGGGGGATATCTCTGGTTCTGCTGTGTCGAACTTCATCATTTGTCTTTAAACTGAACACCGTGAGTCCAGCAGTGTTATAGGAGCCTAATGCTAGACCAACTCATTACCCACAATGCAGTTTAGGCACTGGCTGTCATTACCGGAGGCAATTTATCAGATTACATGCAGCTTCCTCTGGAGCCACAACAGGCTTCATACTATTATTATCACATCTGCAGCGGAGCCCAGCAGCACCTGTAAACACACTTTATTATGTAAAATTGAAGCTCTGCTTAAACACACAGTTTAATTGATCTGCGCTGTTTTACATTTGAATGTGATTTTTACTTCAGCCTAACATAAACACCATAAGATCAGTATCAGCAGCTGTTTCAGAGGATATCCAGGTATTTCAGAAGGATCCAAACGATCAGTCTTGGAGCATATTTTGGAGAAAATTCGATGTCTATAAGGCTTGTAAGTACTTTCCTGCATGTTAAGTTATGGATATACTGTACAAAATACAAACATTTAGCTCCAGCAGCATTCAGAGAATATATTTCTGAAGTCCTGATGCACTAGCTCTATCATTTTTTGTCTGAACCTGAGTCTCCGGCTCGGTCAGCTAATACACCCCTTTTCACAGCAGACATTTTGACTTTCACAACAGGAAGATCACGGGTGTAAACAGCCCTAACAATAGCTCCAATCCATTAAGTGCCTCAGTAAACCCCGTCAGAGAGCGAGCGTGCACAATGCCAGAGCCCTGAAATTGGCCCGCCTAAATGTTAATGGTACTAATTCCACCTGTGCTTTGCTGCTTTGACAAGTTGAAACGTCTACTGTGAAAAGGTTTCACTGTGTGCTGTGTGATGCCTTTCTGAAAGGGATTCTGCAGCATTTCAATATGAAAAAGAAAAAAAAAAAAAGCATAAATGAGGACAAGTGTCACTTCATTCGCCTCCGACAGTTCGACGGAGCCGTATAAAGCTTGTAAGCTGTAAGATGCTGAGGCAACACGATGACTGGACATCATTCGAACGTGAAGCGACAGAAGAGGGGAGATGCAAAAATACACCAACGACAGGAACGTTAGTCACTTTCAACATGACTCATCAAACCCCTGCCAGCTATAAAGACATTTTGATCACCGAGGTGATCATGTCCGTACCGATTTCTCCGTCATGTGGAAACCTTTAGTTTTTAGCCCAGTTACCTCAGTCAAATGGAAAAGACAGGAGCTTTGTGGTGACGGGACAAAGATACTGTATGAAGTCTCAATCCTCCTGCTGTTAGAGGTACAAACAAATGACGACGCCTGAAGGTGGAAAAGCCGACTGTATCTGACATGTGAATGTGTGAGTCTCATATGTCGCTTTTTTAAAAAAACGTGTGTTTGGTGTAAAGTCCATATGAAAGTTAGTCTATTTAAAGCAAGTGTCAGAATTGATCAGAAAACAAAACACGACGTGGGCAGAACATCAGATGTTTATGTGCTTTGAAGCTTTGCGTCAAACTTATATTACATTATAATTCTCACACTACTGACACACACCACAATATACACACACATATACAGTATGCAGGATTCTGCACAGTCATTTCTCTATACAGAGAACAACATTTATGCAAAACAATTATTATCATTTTTATCATTATTCACACATTAGAACATTAAATTAAAAGGCTCTCCAACCGAGATTCCCAACATGGCAAAGTTTGACACACAGATCAACGCTGATAATTGTTTATAATGAGAACTAGCAAGTTCACAAACAACAATTAGAAACAAACAGAGGCTTGAATGTGTTAACACTTCACACCGTGCTGTGTTAACAGTCAGTGTTGTGAATGAACGTTGAGCGGATCCGTTTATAACTGATAAACAAGCAGCTGAGCTGAGTTACGGCGCTCACGCTCGTGCTCTGAGGTGCACGGCTGTAAATGGAAGAGAGCAACGTTTCATACACAGCAGTGATATTAAAGATCTTATTGGTCAACAGACTCAACACAAAGCATCGTGGGATCGCCAGTGGATGGCTAATGATTGCTAACAACAACAAAAGCTGGTTCCAACACGGAAAATAGACGACCTTCAGTGTTGGATTTATCTTTATACAAAGTCACTGCAGGTCAAGGCTGGATTACAAAGCTGCTAACAGGAATACAATCACACCAGAGCCCTCGTTATCATCCTGGACAAACAGAGAAGTAAGTCACGAGAATGCAGCTCTCCAGATAGATTTAGTAGGTCATAAACAATATATTAGAATATAACGTATGACAACCTAGACCTCAAATGAACAAGGTCGTTAGTTATCAGTAACATCTTATATTACTTTGTTACTGCTAAAATAAAAAAAAACAGAAGAATATGGAGGAAATGAACATGAACTATTTCTGTATGACTGTGGGAATGTAAATGAAGCCTGTTTCCACAATGATTAGGACGTATAAAACAGGATCGGACGCAATTTTATAAATCAAACGGAGAAACAGCGTCTTTGTGCGCACACACATTGTGATTCTACACAGAGCTGGCCCCAGGTCTGCTCCCACGGCACACAGTCTGAGAACCGATGGTCGAGCCTGCTCAGATTCATTTGTCAGACAACATCTCCAACAGCAATAACAAATGAGTTGGGTTTAGTTAACATCAAACGTGGCGGGCGAACTAACTCCCCCACTCTCCGATCCGCTATTTTTGTAGCTTTGCTTATCTCAAAATGTGTTTTTGGGTCAATGTGACTGATTCGGGGAGAGCAGGTCACAATTACAGCTACCAACACTAGCTAGCTAACGTCACTTGTCAGATAAGTTGGGTTGCCGCTGGCAGATGCCATATAACATCAACATTCCTCTTTGTTGTAACACACGCAGTCAAAATGTATCTCTCCAGCTGTTGATAAATTTTCATTCTCTTCTCGACTCATACAGCGCAGTTTAATTTTTTCCCTGGCGCTCGGCGGGCTGCAGAGCCTGAAGGAACGTTGTTCACTGTTCTTTTGATGAGAGCAGTGAACAATGTGATGGCACGATGGTGACGGGAGCCAGAGTTTTGTCTGCTCGCTGAGACGGTCGGAGACTGTCATCAGATAAGAAAGAGGAAAGCGGTGCTGACTGCAGGAGTGAGGAAGCTTGTGAGGAAGTCAGCGACGGCGTGCAGCCTTCCTTCAAAATGTTCCCGCACCCGCCCAAAGAACGAGATCATCGTCCATCACAATGTTTTAATGTTTGTCACATGCCAAATCTGCAGACATCGTCCGAACCAACAGTCTGCAGCTCTTTAATCCAGGATAATGAAACTCCATTCTTGTGATCAGGTTGTTACAGAGTGCAGGTTTGACAGCCAGAAACTTTCAAGATGTAATAAGATCAGGAACCCCCACCAAGCCTCTTCATATAGTTTCAGCTGATTTTGTGCTGCAAGGCAGAATAAATTGTATATTGTGCACCGCAGAGATAAAATTTTTCCTACCACCTCCTCACAATCCGTTTAGGGTTATTTTTTATACACAATCTTCACGTAGTTCGTTTAAACACGAGGGGGGAGATTACTTTCAAGTCAACGGCTTTCAGTGGAGCCAGTTCCGATTTCCATCCCAGCAAAAATGTTTGGCCTGCTCTTAAAGGGAATGTGAGTCATGCTGTCGTAGGTCTTTTTAGTCACGTCGGTGTATTTGTCACGCGGCAAAGTCCAACGCACAAAGAACTCGCGGTTGCGAGCGGATTCACGGCTGTGTCGGCTGCGACGGTTCCTTACTTGTTGACAGAATTCAAACAGTGTGCTTGGTGTTAGTGTGGTGAACAAAAATATTGATTTACAGCCCGATGTTTTCGACAGCGCGACATGAAACACGTCCTGTGTTCTTCCTCCGTCATGAGTCTCTTCTCTCCTTACGGCCTTCATAAACAAAGGGCACTTTATTGATCCTTGCCTGAGGACAAAAAACTGGTTCAGTGATTGAATGGGTGAAGCCTTCAGTGATGCACAGAACTGCACACTTCAGACTTTCACAAAGGTCTGTTGATCAAACCCACAGTATGAGCTCTCTTTGCCACAACTTATCACAGTTACTGTGACGAAGAAACTCAAGGTCAAAACTCATGCTCGGCCACTTCACTCTCTTGCCATGTGTCTTCTGACAAAGGTAACGTGTTACAACTCATCCCATGTTAACTATGTGTCCGTAACGTACACACAACAAAGAATAATGATCCATCAACGCAGTTAACAGCCTCTTCCGCATCCCCACTCCCACTTTTAATTATAGATGAACAAATAAATTACTGAAATGAAATCTGATGTTATTTTGGACTGAGTCATATTGCTGAGTCTGTACGCGGTTATTACTTCCACCTACGGCGCCACTTTCTGTTCAAATATGGCTTCATTTGCAGAAATGTTTCCATCGACGGAGCTTTTATTGAGTTTTGCATCTGACATTAATCAAACTACGTGGATGATGGATGGACAAAAGCTTCGTCCTGACACAAATGGAGGCGGATCACAGATACATTCAGTTTATTGTAGAAAATCTGTGTTGCCAATTGTTTTACACTAATGAAAAATACTTCCTACCATCAAATTAAACTTGACTATTCAAAACTGCAGCGACTGGAAAGAGCAGATAGGTGATCAGAAATATCAGGAGACACACTGATAGTACTGCTTCATTCAGCCAGAGGGGGAGGAAGTACTCACATATTTTACTTTAGTACGATTATTAACACCTCAATGTAGAAAACACTAATTACTAATGCATGTGTAAGCACAAAGGTTGCACTATTGATCGCAATACAATCAAACTGCAATGTGACGAAGCGTCGATTTACATTTATAAAGGTTTTATGTGTGAAAAGGATGAATAATGTGATGTTAGAGACCCCGAAAAACCACCCAGGTGTTTTCACTTTTCAGCACAGGTTGAACTTTAGTGGCGCTTTTATGAAGTTATAAACGAAACTCATGGTGGACCTGCGCTGTCCCAGCAGACTGATGAAAAGTGTCGAAGAGATGTCGATCAATTACAGTCTGTGTGCACACAGACGTTTCTCTAAAGACGTATGGTTTAGTTTTACGTTTGTACAACCGATGTGCGGTCAGGAGTAAATAATCTGAACCCTCTCATCGACATATGGTCACTTCTAAAAACCAACGGCGACGGCCGTAACGCAAAAATCGAGCCTTCAGAATATTAATCCACAAATCAATGTGTGACATCACAGCACGTTTACACTTGATCCAGAACATCCCCGTCATAAATTCATCTTTATTTAACAGATATTAAAATAGTTATATAGTGAGCACTAAACCAAGAAGTCGTTTGGATGATCATCCTTGTGTATCATCACTGACGGGGTGTCGTGTCACACAGACATAATTCTTGCTTCTTTGATTGGTTATCAGAATACGATATACTTTATCGTCCCCACAGGGAAATTTGTCCCCGACTCAAACGCTGCGCACATAAACTCCTCCAGGTCACAGTAAAATAAACGACATATAACAAAACAGCACCAGCTGTACGGTGCACATAACACATTTTGCACACATACCACGATAAATAAATAAAAACACCATGAGACCGTTGCACAACCCCTTCAGCCTCGAGCAGCTTTGTTTAAAAGTTTGATAAAGGTCGGCACAAATGAATCTTTAAAACAATTGAGTTTACAGAGGAGGATGCAGAGATCATGTTCTGTGTGGAGGAGGTGAAGTGTTCATGCCATGGACATGAATAGAGCGTCGAAGGACACATATCGTGCATCTTATTGCAAAAAAACGGAGTGATTTCAGCGATTTCATTTAAAAGACCATAAATCCAAAACAATGCATCATATTTTATGAGCTCATCAAATCTTTCGTGTGTAAAATCTTGATCTTAAAAAGTAACTGTAACGCTGTAAACTTAATGGAGTCAAAGTTACAGACATTTCGCTCTGAATGTAATTGACTAGAGGTATTAAATAAACTAAAGGAATCTCTAAAGTTTAATGTAAGTACTTCAAAATTTAATAAAATGAACTTTACACTTATGGCTCAGTTATATCGGCATCGAGAGCTTCCAAAGAAAAAGGTGAATGAAACTCTCTTCGCACTAAAAATACAAACTGAAAAAAACTGTTGGATTATCAAATATTTTATCAGAGAGAGTCATAAAAAAAAAAAGTAGGGACTCACTGATATCAATTAAAAGTGAGCAAGCACAGATGTTTTCCTGAAATGCCACTAACTCAACCTCTCGTAGGACCGATGGAAGCTATTAGTGGAACTGAAACATAAAAATTTACATAAGGATGTAACTCATGGATCACATGATACACACAGTACATGACACATACCACTGCTTCCCTGGAGACGAGTTTAAATGCAGAGTACCAGTATCACCATGTTGTACATCGTATGATAAGTGATGGATTCCTATTTTTCTTAAAAGTCATATTTACTGTTCGCATGTCAAATGTGTGTCACGCAGGATCGAGCTCTCCGGTCGCATGTTAAGGTGGAAGAGACGCACCTGCCACGTCTCAATATTCCTCCCAGCGGGCGATCGTTTCACTACATAACAGCACTTTCTCAAAACAACGCTGACATTTAAAAAAAAAAAGATGGCAAATTGCTACATTTACATATCTCGCTCAGCCAAAGTGCTTTTGCAGAGTTTTTGCTGCTCGCTCACTCACTCACAGCGAGCCACCACACGAGGTGCACGCCCGGCCATCGCTTAGTTCAGTGCGTCTCGCTCGGAGACGCCCGGTGGAGGTGGGGATTGAACCGCCGACCAAATGATCAGTGAAAACACCCGCTCTACCGCCTGAGTCACAGGGGCCACACATGCTTGTTAACCACATTGTGCACAGGAGCAATTTCATCCCTCAGCATCCACAGAGCGGTCTGGAGGCAGTTCTGTTTGGCATAAGAGTGTCAACGGCAGGCAGGTTTAACAGAAACAAATACAGTATTGTGAACAGCTCCTTAATAACCAGTGACTCATTTTTTATTTATACAGCTTTATAGTTTTTGAAATGTGAATAGCTTGACTTCTGACAGCGCTAGGCAAACCGTTTCCCTTTATATAATTCCCTCGGTGCACAGGCAGACACAAATGGCTTCCTTGCTTCTCATTTAGTCAAAGGCATTTCTCCAAATCCACCGTGAAAACTCAACACACAGTGTATAGATCACTTTTAGCTTAACATAAACAATAGCATAGCATGAAATAACAGTCTGCCAAAGTAAACAGGTACCCACTAAACAAAATATTTTGTTGGCTGGGTGCTGTGAAAAGGGAATAGTCCTTTAGCACTCAGAAGCTTATAGCCTTTTCACTATACAATATACAAAGTTAGTTGCTGGAGTGAAGATGTCCATCATCACGTCTTTTTCATGCAGGAGCAGCAAAAAGACTTGCATTCAAATTAACAGTACAATTATTTCATGATAAATTACAAATGCAACCTAAATACGTTCTCATGTGTGACAGTAGTGTGAGTTGACGGTCTGAGAAAAAGCAAACAAATTATACAAATTATGTAATAAATCAAATAGCATAACATTTACACAGGTATTCTAGGTGAGCCAGGCTAATGTTTACCGTAGTTTTTGAGCTAAGCTAACATCATGCTTAACACTTTAACCTGGACCTTCAGTCTTCGTGCACTCGGACCCCACAAGCAGCGCCACGAGCCCGAATCGACACGGTGGACAAACCAACGTCACACGACCCAAACAGACAATTTTCCCATACGCTTACATTCTGAAAGAAGTGTGCAACACTGGATACATGTGTTTTTTAGCCCCACAAGTTAGCCAGCGGATGTCTTTAATGCTACAGGCCTCACACTGCAGAAGCATGAGGAGGTTTCAGGTGATTTTACTCCCAGAAAGTGTCTTTTTGGATTCATGCACCACTGAGCAACTTTCACAAGAATAAACAGGTCTCCTCCTCCGACACTGTATCCAGATTTCCCTTGAAAGGCTCCATGTTGTGCCTCTCAATGTACACATGCTAATATCGCTATTCTTCTCTTCTGTATCTTGGTAGCAGCAATGCATACTTATTTTTTTAGGCTGGATATCACAAGTATTAAAAAAATCATGAGCAACACCAACACGGTCGAGTCTGCACTTCCTCATCAAGACCCGCAGAGCAGATTAGCACCACCAACACACATAAACAACATTCCACTCACCATTCCAGCAAATGCTGAATACTCCATCAAGGTCAACAGGACCCAGTGCTCCCAACAAATCAATAGTCATCCTACAGCATAATGAGGGCAGTAACAGGTTGACTGTTGATACAAGATAATTAGGTTTTCAGCCGTGTCTTTAAGGAAGATACAGTGATGCCATTCGCATTTCTTTCAGCAAGTGGAATCAAAGTTTCGAGGTCCTGATTTAAGTTGCTCGATCGCCTTTTGTCTCTTATCTAGACTTTGAAACAGCCCGAACAAAACAGCTTTTTTTTTTTTTTTAAAACATTGCAATTATTCTGTAAGATTAATGGAGATTGGAAATTAAATGCCTCCTAACAGAAGCTGTGGACGACTCGTTCACTGTGAAAGAGCTTGAGTGTTGACGGAGAGGCACATTACGAAGCTAAAACAGGGGAATTTGTCTACACGAGCTCTCTTCTCATATCTATAAATGCTGCATAGCCCTGTTTCCTCTGAACTTTTTATGGGCAGGTGAAGATGAATAAATGGATAAACAAATGGAGCTTTCCGGTGGATATTTCAAAATGAAATCGGAGTACAAGAGATCCCATCTGTTCTCCAAATGAAACTGGAGAAATAACTACACAGGCAGGTATTAGGTAACATTTACATAAGCACTACATTATCAGTCGAGTATTGCATCTTCTCAACAATCTGTAATATCATACATAATTAAATTAGATCTGGCTGTGAAGCTTCCTCTTCTCAAATACGTGATGGAACAACGTCCCCGATATCCAAACTGACACTTCGTGTAGGAATAATACGCACTCAAGCATGCAAAGAGTACAGTGCACGCTGCACTTACCCACCCACCCTACTGCTACTCTACATATTAAAATGGATGTACAGCGGCACATATGTATGCCCTGTCGCACAGATCGCAGCGGAGACCAGTCACTTGGAAAGGCGGCCACAAGAGTTCATCTAGACGACACCGCAAGATGGAATATTCCAGTACAATCTCTGGCTGACGTCTAAGGTAGACTGATGTACTTTTCACCTCACTTTGGGTTCTTATGTTCCCGCCTGCAGCAGGAAACATGTGGTGCATATGTTCCTGTGCATTTGTGTGGTACGTACTTTCTGTTGTTGATGTCAGAGTATTGAAGGGTTTATTGACTCGCACCTCTCATGCATTCATGTGTGTTTGTGGGCTTTTCGCGTGTGTGTAATTGGGTGTGCACGTATGGATGTGATGTCAGCGTGGGACATACTCTAGTGTTGTGTGCTGTTTGTGCACTGAGGTGTGAGAGCGGCATGTGTATGTGTTTGTCTGTGTGTCTACAATAGAAAGCAGAGGAGTGAGATGCTCCCGATGCTCCCGTGCAGCCCTCAGCTCACACTAGCCTGAGGCTAAGTGGATACAGTAAGGAGCTCCAAGAAACCCAGTGCAGCGCTCCAGAAAAACAACAAAATGTATTCCTTTTAGGAATGTTGAGCAGGGTTGGGTTTGATGCTCATGAAGGTCGAGAAGAGAAGAGAAGAGAAGAGAAGAGAAGAGAAGAGAAGAGAAGAGAAGAGAAGAGAAGAGAAGAGGAAAAAGCGATTGATACCATGTTGCTCTCCTCCATGCAGCCAGGAAAGGCTCCCTGTTCATACCAGAGGCTTTCATTCGGCCATTAGTCTCTATCAGCGCCCGTCTGTTAGTGTTAGCGCGTGTCAGAGAGCCATCTTTCTCTCCCTCCCTGGTTTGATGATGGAGAGGTAATTTCAGCTTCATGACGGTGCGACTCTAATGATGTTGACGGGGGGAGCTGAGAGCATGTGAGGGCGTGAAACGGTGAAAAATGCTTTGTGTGTGTCTGAGTGTGCACAGACACACAAAAAAAAAAATCCCCACATCTGTGCCAATTTCACTGTGTGTATCTGCTCACGTATGAGCGAATGGAGTGCGGAAACGAGCGGGACAGGGTCCAACTTCTACCAGCGTCCCCACCGCTGAATGGTCTGTTAATGGAGAGTAATGAGGGAGTACTTTCACGGCAGATGTGCCCTCTCTGCAACTGTGTTTTGCCCCGAGACGGTAAAACTGACCCAAGCGAGACATTAGCCGGCAAAGCAGCCGCTCCCTGCCGCTCGGACGTGAGCTCTGCATGCATTGCGGCTACTCGAATGGTACGATCGCAAAGTTCGCCTCTCACGCCGCCGTGCCCCAGGAACTAAGAGTAAGTGTCATTCCGACATAGCACCTAGAGCCACATTAAATGACAAAAGCCCCGGCAGTGTCAGCCAGGCCCAAAATCTGTTAGAGGGGCCATCTTCTTCACTGGAGTGTGAAATTATTTTAGCTCTCTGCTCATTATAGGATTTTAAAATGCATTATAGTTAGGGCTTTTATGGTGTGCCGCGGCATTAATTCAATTTGCCCCATCCACGCTTTCTTATTATCATGCTCAGTTCGAGCTACAGGGGGAGGAAGCTGCTGAGCAGTGCTCCCCGGCCTTATCTCTAAAGGATATAAACTACACTACCCAGCTCAATCAGAGCCAGCTCGGACTGCTCCATCCATTCATCCACTTTCCTCTGTTTCCCCCTCTTCTTTTCTGCAAATGCTGCTTCCTGTGGCGACCCCCATCTCTCTTTCCATCCTCCATTTTCCCTTTGAGTTGGTGATTGATGGGGGTTGTCCTCGGAGCCCTTTTCGATATCTTTTCCATAGAAATACGTATATAGGCAAACAAACACGAGCACACACACACACACACAGCACGGGAGGGGAGAGAGCAGCCAACACACAAACACACAGACCAGAGCCAGGCAGAAGCAACAGAAGGAGCCCACAGGTTTAATAAGAAAACAAGCCACAGTGTATGGGTGAGACAGCATTAATCTATCACTGGAACCAGAACTTGGGTCTGTGTTTGTTTAGTACAACGGGGAGGGAGAGGGAGGCACTCTGGGAACACCCTATCACTGTCTGTTGTTGTGCACAGGTACAATAATGTGTTGCACATCGCAAATGTATTCCTGTGGAAATACAGCAGTTTATTATGGAGCAGCAGTGCGAACGTGGACCGGAGCTCTGACAGCGTTCCTCCAACGTAAACACTGCACCCTCGCACGACTGCACACCGACAAAACATCCAATGAACATGGTTTGTCCATTGTCTGCACTGCACACACACACACACACACACCACATGTGCATTAAGGATGCCACACACTCCACTAGTCACATGCATTAAACTGTAACTCAGCATGTGACGGCAGCCTGGCTTATTGGTAATGGGGGAAGAGGAAGGGAGGATGAGGATAAAGTCCTCATTTAGATGTCTAATCCAGTGAGCAGTCTGTCCTGTGTGGACCATCATCGGCCGTCATTAACAGCAGGCCAGCAAGATTAAACAAGATCAATGTTTATCACCCACTGTGTTCGAGAGAAACCAAGTGTTAAACTCCCCAAACTCATCACGATTTATAATAATATCTGCCATCAGAGCTGCACTAACAACGGAAATCTCTGATTATATTCCACATATGTAGTAAAGATTGATATTAATCAACTTTAATGCCCCAAATCAGCGATAATGTTCACAAATTCACATTGGATGAACATGAGCTCATATTAACATTTTTAAAGAGTAATGCTCCATCAGTAGGATTTAAATATATGGCGATATCCCACTCAATCCAAATATTAAGACAAGCGGAGCGACTCATCTGTAACTTTCAGCACATGATTATTCACAGTGCTAACCGAACATTTAGGCACAGATCCTCAATTTAGTGCTTGACAGACGCAAGCCATTTCTCAGTCAGAGATATCCATCAAAACCAAGTTAACGCACATTCAAACAATTAATTATTGAAATTACTCGATTAAACAGCGGCTGTGGTGTCGGGGCAGAAAGGGCAGCAGTAATTACGAGTCGATAACTTGTGAAAAATGACGCGAAAAACTGTGGCCACAGTCTAAAGAGCAAATATGCAGCTCACAGAAATCCTCCCTCTCCATACGCTCATCTTTAGAAATCTGCTACATATTTTATCTTATTTCGCTTTAGTGTGGAGTAAAAGGAGTTATAAGGCTGAACTCTCTGCGCTAACTTCAAGGTCTTGATCCTCACATGTGTTGCAGTGGTGCGTGTCTGTGTTTCCCAAGGCTGGCGCCACTAACGACACAGCAGCATCCCGATCCCATCGCTTCTCAGCACATCATAAGACTGTAGAGACCATATGGTCTGATTAGTCCACAGAATTAAGCCCTACGCTGTCGAGGCAGCGAGGATAATAAAAAAGAAAGCCACGCACGTTCACTAGTTCCACTGAGAACAGGCACAAATTGGTGGCTGGAACACAGTCAGAGGAGGAAAAAAGAAAAAGAAAAAAAGAAAAACTCACAGAAACGCTCCACATGCACATGAGCCAAGTTTGGAACGGACATAACAGAAACGGCCCAATACATCTGGGAAGAACATAACAATAGCATTCAATAGTCCGTCCAAGACGGATCACAGAGCTAGAACAAAAAAACGGTCCTTTGTTCTGTTTGGATCCTGTGTTTGCTTATCTCTCTATACATCTGCCGCTGTCTCACACACCAACACACTCAAAGTCACATTTGAAATCATCCATATAACAGCCCGAGCTCTCTCCTGGATACTCATCAGCCCTGAGAGGCACTACATTTTCTCTGCATCAAAGACACCTGCTATTGTAATCATCTATCCTCCCGGCTGTGATGGACTTGTAGACTTTTTAGTCCCCCCTGTTTCCTGGAATTGATTAAATAACTGAACCATGAGATGGACATCATCTTCAAACACATTTTCTAATCTCGGCCGCAATTCCCTCGCCTTCTCCATAGTCTTTTTGATCATCAGTCAGCCCAAAATGCTAAAGAAAAAGTATTTTTCTTCATTCTAACATGGCTTTTAGCATGGCAGTCATTTTCATCTTTTCAACAAAAGCCGCACTCGCGCCTGTGCAAATTGGTGTCGCACAATTACTGCAATTTCTGCAATTTGTGCACTTCACTCTAAAGCAAAGTTCACGGCATGTCAAAACATCTCACTGGGCAACTTAGCCAGCCATGAGATCTTTTCCCCGCATTAAAAACATCCTTGTTCACAGCTCATTCAGCAAAGCTTTCGAACTTGTCTGCGTCCTGTGTGTTTATCAGTGCCTCCTTGGGCCATCGAGAGCCAAACTGCAACTACTGTTATGCTCAGTTAATTGGACCTTTGGGTACAAAAGGTTGAGAAATTCAAGACCAAATAGATAAATAAGCACAAGCACTGAATTCCCATGACATATCCCGGCACTAGCTCCAATTCTCCCCTGCTCATTTTCGCCTACAGGCGAGCTTGTCTGAAAGGCTGATTCATTAGAGTGCTTCAGGACAGTTCTATCAGCCTTTCAACTCAATCACACACCTACCTCTCCACCGGTTTGTAAACTATCAGCAACAGTCTGTCACCGCCTATTCTGCGACATATAAATTGTTGTTTAAAGTGATGTTTTGTGACCGCGAGCAAAACAGCTCCTGGTTAATCAATAGCGCAAAATCAATTCAGCTCCCAGGGAGAAAAAACGCCACAGAAAGGCTAGCAAGCGTGAAAAGGTGGAGCCAAGACAAAAGTTTTAAATGAACGATGACGATGGCAGGCATGGACGGGGCATTCAGGGAAATGATCGTCCGCTGTGTTAATTACAAATCATTACAGATGTAGACAATCACAGTTAACACAACTGCAAAAAAAAAACTAAATGACATTCACAAAAACCCTCAAACTGTTGTCTCCTCCAAAGCTGGTGTCACCAAAGCGTAAGGGTTAGATTTAATAAAACAGAACCGTGGTGATAAGCTGCGTGTACACTGCGCAAGTAAAGCTCATTTATCACACAGGTAGACACCAGGTTGCACGGAGGCAGTCTGGGATTCTGTGCCACTGGAGGTCAGCGAGACATTTACCTGACAGCGCCTGCCTCCGTGCAATGTCTGGAGTTGACAATGTCTGTGGTAATGGGCATCAATAATGCAGACCCTTGGCCAGATAAAAACTCCCTGTCGCCATGAGTGTCCTCGCAGCACTGTGCCTCATGCAGCACTCGCATCACCCGATGCATCACCTCGCACTAAAAACTTGCGCAATTTATGTGTCTCGAGTGCCTGAGGTTTCTGCTCTAATGAGATGTGCTTTGCTTATGTAAACAGAACGACGGTCGTAAAGCATACCAAGTCGCTCACTCCACGTCTCTGTCCTCTCATGTTTGTTTTATATCTTGTCCTGGTCTGACATCAGGACACAAACACCTCCTCTTCTTCTTTCCTCGAGTTGTTTTGGCGGAAGGGATTTGCCGATTTGATCTGGCGTCAGGGTCGATGCTGACCTTATTAAGGAAATGAGATGCGATTCACATTAAAAGCCGATTGCTCTTATTCTCATTATAATGACATCATGATAACATGCGGCGTTTCTGCTATCCGTTATAATCATCAGTCATGGCAGACCACCAACTCAGTTTTTTAGTGACGCAGAAACCCCTGAAATGTCCTCTCAAAAGAAACGGGACAGCGTCTGTCACTTCAGCAAATGTCCAATCACAGCAAAGATTTATGTTCAAGTTACAGATTCCACTAGCTGTTTTAAGAGTTAGTCAGAAAGTGTGACTTGTGACGAGGTCACAGCATCAGACATTTACGCAGTGCGTTATTATGGATCCCACTGCTTTTCCTGCTAAACTCGCCCTACTGCGTTCTCTCACTGAACTTTGGTTTCCCCAGTAAACACACCAACCTCTTGGGATTGTTTCCCGGTCTGCTGCTGGTCCTCTCAGGGGAACTCGTACCAGGCAAGGCAGAGCAGACAAACCAGACTGCTACAGCTGGAGAGGTCAAAGAGCTTACCGGGGGGGAAACTGAAGTTCATAACCCGCTGTTTCAGCTTCACTGCTTGCCGTTTGATTTACAAGAAAAACACAGATAAAACGCATCATTACTGTCTCATTTTGTGGAGTGATTAAACAGTAAATCCATTGTTCCTTCCCTTCCTCTGTTCGTGCAGCAGACGCGGGTATAACATCCGTGAACAGACGCTCGCTCGCGGTTGCGAGTCCCGACAATTTTATTTCGCCTGCTCCCGTTGAAAAAACAAGATGGATGCGTGTAGCATGGAGTACCAGGACCACGAAGTAGGAAAAGTCTTGCAATTAAAGCAGTTTATAACACTTAAGCAACATGAAGTACATCCCCCAGTCAGCATCACCATCCAGTTGGTGGCTACATCTGTCTGTTGGTTTGTTCATATACTGTGAGATCTGCTCGTCACGGAGGTTATGTAAAGTTTGGAAACAGAAGAAAGAGAGGATTAAATACCACAATCTCTTCCATTCACCGGAACAGCAGATTGTGGACACCTTTAAGTGTTTAACAGTGACTTGTAGCCGGTTTTCAGGGCACCTACAAGTGATCCTCGACCTACGACAGTGACGAACATCTTATTTCGTCTGATTGGAGGTGGACCTCGGCGGTCGGCACCGTCAGGAATCGTATCGGGAGACAACGCAGAGTATTCTGTCTTTCTATCTCTCTATCATTTGCTCTCTCTCTTCCTGCCGCTGCAAAGGGCAGATCATACTTTTCTTCTCATCTTCCCCGCATTTGCCCTACAAACAATCTTCAGACAAATATGAGCGCACATTGCCCTTTTCACAGCACAACTATATTTGGTCCCGCCCCCCCTGCTGCCCTGTAGCCATCCACTCTGAACTACAGGCTAGAGTACATGCACACCTCATTCCTCTCCTACCACCCCAACAGTTTCTCACTTCTGCCCTCTAACCATCTGACAATTATGTTTCACCAAGCTGACCTCATCTGCAGTATACAACTGCCTGCCTCTGATCTGGCTGCCCTTTACTTATCTTCAGTAAAGCTTATAGGCGCGCAGGAGGAAAAAACAATCTCACACAGGCACGTTTTTTTTTTTTTTTTACACGCTGCCTCCATCTTTTTTGTAGCTCCATCCGTCCCCGTCTCTCTCAGTCCTCATCAGGTTTTCTCACCTTTGCCTCACTTAACCTTTTTGATCTTAAAGCCGCGTTCTCTGACCGTGCCCTGCAGCCTCGCAGCTAGTCCTGACCTTTCTGTGTCCCTGAAAGTACTGTCCTGCATCAGAGGACGCTTCAATCTTAAAAAAAAAAAAGAAAGAAAAGCAGACTCCGGTTACGGCAAAGAAATGAAATTGTTTTCTGATTTGTTCACTGATAAGAATTTCTTTGCATTTGACCACATGTAACATCCACAGGTTTCACCTTCTTTAAACACTTGCAACTCAAGAGTTTCCCTTAAAAAAAGCATTTTCCCTCCTTGACCAGTTTATTCGGTACATTGCGTCTTAGATCTCGACCCGAATGAGAAGGACCTAATCTCCATAGTGTACGCCACAAGCCAGCACATTAAGCCCCTTACTGGGTTGGACAACAAAGCAGCTCTGGAAGGGGACATCGAACTATCGGACCTCGTCAGTTCAAAGTCCTCCACCGACCGCATTTCTCAAATGCTAGATTAGCGAAAATACACCCGACGGTAAATCCCAAATGTACCGGATGCCACTTCAGGGTGCTGAACAACTTCTGGGACCCTTTTTTTTTAAAATCCCTCTCACATATATGTGGTTAAATGCTGAACTCCAACCCTGTCACTGCCAGTTCAGTCAGTGTTAATTCCTTCACCTTCATTTGTTCATTCAAGAAATGAAATTAGAAAGAGTCAGGCACTCAGTGGATGGTTCATACAACCCGGTCCTCCTTTATATAAGTAGGAATTATGTACTTTGCTTGAATAAACTTCTGTTTTCTTTAGTTTTATTAAACGCTTATGAAATGTGTATTTGTCTACATTTTACTGACATTAGCACCCAGATATGATGTCAAGGCTCTGCGTTACATCTGCGTCTCCAAAGCAGAGCATCTGTTCTTCAGCAGCCACATTAATAAGACAGTTCTTTCCCCAACTTTCTGCATTTTTATGAGCATAAACGCACATACGGAGCTGGGTTAGATCAAGTAACAGATGTTTTGTAGCTGTGCTTTAATATGACCAACGTTTGATGCTCCCGACCCTCTCTGTCACTCATTTTAAATGTTAATGTAGCCATCTCGCAGCAGCCTTGTCCACAAATTTGTAAAGAATAAATTCCACCACAAATTGCCTCCCATATTTCACCAAACGCAGCTGCCATGTGATGATATAACGATATAAGTCCTGTGTGAGTTGGCATGTCTGTGATTTAGGGTTGTATTTCTTTTTTTAAAAAAAAGCAGTTTTCTGCCGTCAGACAGTTAAACTAAGCAGAAATTTGATCGCAGCTCATAATTCTGATGGGGGGCCCCTGCAGTCTTCATGTCAAGGTGTCCTTGGGCAAGACACTGAAACCCAAATCGCTCCCGGCAACTCTCCCCTCGGTGTGTGAGGGCGTATGAATGGTTATTGCTCCTGGTGAGCAGGTGGCACGTCACATGGTAGCGTCTGCTACCGGTGCATGAATGTGTGTGTGAATCAGTGAATGCCGACTTGTGTTGTGAAGCACTTCGAGTTTTCAGTAAGACGAGAAAAAGAGCTGTATAAACACAGTCCATCCAACATTTAATATGTCAACATACAACAGCTGTTTTGTGAGATCGGCTGCATTGACAGAGAAGGTTAAGAACAACAAAAGGTTGTCGTATTCAAATACAGCCTCAAAGCATATTAAACTCAATCTGAATGCGCTGCGCGTGTATTTATGCTTGTAACTCGTGCAGAACGACAGAAAACCGACTATACAATGTTTTAATAATGTGGCTGCTGAAGATAAACAGATGCTTCGCTTCTGAAAGTTGTGCGGAGCCTTGACATCGTCTCCAGGAGATAATAATCAGTAAACACAAGCAAAAATACAGACTTAATTTATCCTGTGCGAATATGGGATAAGACACGAAATTGGAAGATTTGGAAAAAAAAAAAACCTTTCACACACCCACTAACATCTGGCTTCTGTGAGAAAGGGTACAATCGGCATTTATATAACAAGGCCGAGTGACTCTGCTGAAGTCAGGGGTGTTTATTGGCTCCAGCCCTGATTAGCCTGATTAGCAGTGATGATAACGACATAACACTCAGTAAGAAATATTCATTTTCTCCACTCTTCCAGCTGCAACGCTGCGACGCGTGTTGAAGTTGGAGACGTTGACGTGTCACCGGTTTTCATCCGGCTCCGCTCAAGCGACACTTGAACATCAGTCAGTCTGTGTTCGGTTTGAAAGAGAGGCTGAACGAAAAGATATCAAAAATTAACCAGCGTAACATTGGCACCTCCGCGTTGCTTTCTACGGTTCCCTGTTTTTATGTGATGTCGAACGATACCCGCCGGAAAAAAACAAAGAAAGGCAAACTCATCTCCTGGCAATGGGGGAAAGAAATTGCCTATTCTTGGTGTAAAATGGTAATAGTTTGACTCTGCCTTTATATTGAAAATACTCCATATCCATATGCTTTATGTTTATTGAAAAATATCTGCTTTACATGCAAGAGGAGCTACTTTCCTTCCTCTCGCTGCTCTTGTTCTCTCCACTTAATCCCATCTTTGAAAATTGTGGCAAACACACTCCCCTTCCCTCCTACATGGCATCTGATACATGCTAAGACTGTAGAAGAGACGACTGCAGGGATGTAGTTTAGACACATTCATTTGATATCTGAGAGACCACAGAGAAGAAATCAAGTGCTGCAGGCATGTTGCAGCTTCACAGCACGTCGTCAGAAACAACCCATCTCAGAATCTCGGCTGCAGGGTATCTGAAGGACAATCATAACATTTACCACAGGCGAAGACTGATAAACAAACAGATTTACACAATTAGATTCATGCATGTTAAAGGAAAACGTTTGTGTGTATGCACACGCGACCACAAGCCGGCTCGCAATCACGCAAAAAATACTGCGTAATCACCACAGGCATTTGTTGTTTTTTTTTCACTAAATTGAATAAATGCAGACAGCTTTTTATGAAATTGTTTTCTACTTAAACAAACAGCCCCACAGTCACAAATTACAAACAAAAATGAGATCGGGTCTCTTCTCAATTCATTTCACATCACAAGGGGAATATGCAAATATAATGGAGGGGGGGGGGGGGAGAAAACGAGTATGAAAAGGGGGAAATTGGATTAAAGACAGCGTGAGGCGAGATGCTGACTATGAGGCAGAGATGGGAAGAAGGAGGACAGCGAGAGGAGAGCAGAGGAAGGTTCTCAGCAAAAAGAAAAAAAAAACCAGGCTGAGAAGAGGTGATTACCATGAGCTGAATGCCACCCTGCCCACAGATACCTAACAGAGAGGGAGAAACCACTCCAGTACCCTCCTCCTCCTCCTCCTCCTCCCCACCAGCACCACCACCAGCAGCAGCACACCACTCCAGCTCACAAAGGACTGCACCACTTGTTCAATACTCCTTCGAACACGTCAAATACCATTAACAGATTCCCGCTCAGGTGCAAAGAAAAAGATTCTTCGGGCGGGACGACCGAAAGCAAAAAAAGAATCCCCAACAATACAAATCTAAACTGACGTCCTCTGTGGGCCAGCGAAAATCCTTTACAGGAAGAGCTGCAGAGGTCCCTCACTGCCTCTCTCCTCAAAACAACACCACATAACCAGTTTCTGTGAGTCATGAGTCATGGCCTACTTCCATTGCTTTTACCTTCTTTTTTTTCCCCCCTTATACTGTTGGTTTGATACACAGAGGCTATGTCGGAAAAAATCATTGTTTTCTCGAGGGATTTTCGGTGCACCAAATATAGTTTAGAAGGTAAATATTTCCCCAACATTAGCAGGAGGATCTAGTCAAGGAGAAAGGAGGAGATGCTTTCATGGGGCCCCCTGAGCAGGAAACACACTCCTCTGGGCAAACAAGGTGATACTACTAAATCAGATGCATCAGAGTGGCAGGAGGACGTGTCTAAAGCTCGTCAGGAGGCCTTGACAAAAAAATCCTGTCTCAGATTCATGCGTATTATGAGCTGAGCACACGCACAGCTATCTAAAATTAGCACACGAAATTAAGCAACCTCATTTTTCTTGTTACGTAAAAAGAAAGTTTTGAGCGAGGTGTAATTAAAGGGAATTAAGTGAGAATGTTTGTTGTGTTTTCGCAACAGAGAAAGTAATTCCCAACTTTGGGGGGGGAAAGTAATTAAAGAGTAAAGCGGCGTAATGAATCACAGCGCCGTGATGTTTATATACGTAATATAAGAATATTAGCGCAGAAATGAGCGAGACGCTGAGCAGCCACGCGTGGAGCTGTGCTGCACCGCTACACGAGACGATCACAAGAGCATCAGATCTGTGAATCAGCAGCAGTTATGAGAGTAACAGATTTATTTTAAGCGGCCACATTTTGTTGTTTGTGTGCCTGTACGTCATTTTTTATAAATGGATCCTGACAAATTATGCATTCCTGGGGTAAAATGTGTGCAAACGGCTGTGACACCACACTCTGTCCTGATAACAAAAACATTTTGATGGCATAATTAGCACATTACAACCTTTATTATTCAAATCAAACCTTTTAGCACTGTTTTTTTTTTGCTTGTTTGTTTTGTTACTAATACAACAGACTACAAAGGAGCCTCAGTGTTCAAACATGTCACGTCTCGGAGCGATAGAAGGGGGGCAGAGGATGAGTTTTTGGTGAGCACATTTTCTTTCAGGTAAGTGTGTCAATAAGGATGGGCCCCATGCTGAGAGTAATCCAGCACCGCTGTGAGTCTGCGACGTGCCAGAATAATTTATCGGAGATATCTTCCCATCCAAATAGACTTTTTAATCTCCATTCGAACAGCACAAATAACAGCTCTTCTGATGACTCTAATAATCACGACGCCGTGCTCCACAGCAAACTTATTAACATAAGAAAGCCTCGCGCCAGTGTGATTAGCATTCCACGTCCAAATGAGCGACTTAATGAACACGTTCACCACACATTTTTTGGCCAAAAATCTGCATTCGCCGGCTAATGAGCGCCAACGCACCCAACATGCGTGTGTTCTTGGAATTATACAGGAGAGCAAACATGGAGCGTTGATGGACTGCTAAGAGAAAAACACTCAGGGGAAACATTTACATACGGGCCTCCAAGAGACGGCTTCATAGTAATGGAGGTGATAGTAGCCGTGATAAAAGCATTTGGAAGGCAGCAGAATGAGAAGAGGATCTTCAGGATTGGTACATCTATGTTGGGGTGGACAAAATGAAAGGAACAATTCAACAGAACACCTACAACGATGCCGCCAAGGAAGCTTCCTGTACTGTTCCACCAGCTCGGGTAGCGCTGCAGCTCTGCAGCTCTCGCCGAGAGGCGTCATTTCGACTCTGCTTCTCGCTTTTGAGGACTTGGTTTTGTCATGCTGTTTTGTGTCAGGGTATACCCATTATTTTGTCCAGCCCTTTGTACGCGAATTGTGTCGTAAATATTATGCAGGCTGGCACCGAAACGCTGCTGACTCGAATATTCTTTGAACTGCGGGGAAGACTGCTGCCTGACGGTGTTTTCTGCTTGACATTCAGCAGGTGACTGTCAGCAGCTCGGACGGCTCCGTGCTACAGAGAGTTCACCGCAGTAAAGTAAGTGAAGACGATGCAACTCATGGGGCCTTATTAAAACTGTTGTTACCACACCTGGGGTCAGTGTTAGTATGACCGCGCTGTCTCACACTTGCATACAAACAAACACCCACCAAGACAGGTGCACACACAAAGCATCTCAATCATTTCTCCCTCCTTTGTGTTCGTTCCAACACCTGAGCAAACCAACAGTGCAACGGCAGGAATTCACGTGGGAGACTGGGCCGAATCTCTAAAAACACATTTTGAAAGACATCTGAAAATGGACGTCCTTCACTCAGAGTGACGCGTACGCAGGGATCGGGAATGAGACAGGAAGAAGAAGAAAGGCCTGTCCGCCCAGACTCCCGTCAGGATTCTGTCTGGGAAGCTGCAGTCGCAGGATAAAGGACACGCCATGCCTTTGATCAGGAGAGGAGAGTTTCACAGGTGAGGGAGGTAAAATGGAGGAAGGTATCTGAATATCTGTCAGGCTCGAGCAGCTTAATTCTATCACACATCTGTTAGAAGAAAGTGGGAATTCTGACTATTTTTGTTCCCTCTGAAGAAAAAAACAAAACCTCCAATGCAAGAATGTGTCCCAATCAGGCATGCAATTACAATCGAGAACACGCCGTGCAATGTAACAGCAGCAGACAATTCAAAATGAAAACAGTGCGCACTGTTTCCTGCACACTGTGTAGCTCAATTACAAAGCAAATCATGTTTCATCCTCTGGGTCTTTTTTATGTTGTTGTTGTTGTTTTTTTTTAAAGCTTTAAATCGAAAACTTTCAGAGGTACAGAACGAAAAAAAAAAACCCTCAAGAGCGACTGGTACGCTCGAGCTTCACCTATCCTCTAAGAATTTGAGAGGTTGACTGACTGTGGCGGTGCCACTTCAAATCTCTGGGACTAGAGAGTGAATGAGAGGAGGATTAGAGGGGTAATGCCAGCAGATGAGACAGAGAGAGAGAGAGGGGAGAGAGAGAGAGAGGGTCAAAGTGGTTTGCCACTCTGCAAGGATTAGCTGTGAAAACAACTTCACAGTCGCAAACTATGTCAATCACAGACATAACGTCGAGCGGTTTTCCTCCCCTCCCTGCTTCACATCTGAAACATCCTGTGATGTCTGACATGAAGCCTGAGCGTCGCTCGTGTTTCAGGTGAGCGGAGGTACAGGCGATAACGAGGCACACCTGTGGAATGAGTCCTGTGATGCTGCAGCCGCACTGACGAGCCTCATGTGGACACGACGCACATGATGGATTCGTCAGGCCTGTCGAAGGGGCTCCGCTGATGAGGAGCGAGGTGTCCAGATGGCAGCACAGTTTGAACATGTGCATGCAATGTGGAGCACACCATTAAAATAGGGCACCACCACTACAATGCAAATAATTCCTGGGGGATGGGAGGGGTGAGGGGGGGGTGAGGGAGGAGGAGGAGGAGGAGGAGGAGGAGGAGGGGGGGTTGCATGACTTCACTTAAGTGCAGATTAATGGAGGAATATTCTACACACCTCGTTTATCCTGAATCTTAACAGAGAGCTCCACGGCCGGCTCTGTCTCCCTGTCCAGCCGCCTGGTTATGGTGATATCTCCACTGTCGCGCCCCACGCTCACCGGAGAGCTCTCTGACTCCGGGTAGATCAGCTCGTAGGCGGCTGACTGAAACCTGGTGGGGCTCAGGCTCGTTATGACCGAGCCGATGCTGGCGTCTTCAGACACATTGAGGGAAACCACGGTGCCGGGGTCCAGTAAAGCCCTCGGTGAGCGTCCTGCCCTCCCTGACCCCGATAACTCGGCAGGACGCGTCGCCCACCGCTGTGGCGCAATAGTCACCACTACACCTTTACTGGTCAGAGGGGGCCAGCCGTGGTCTCTGGCAAAAACATGGAATTTGACTTTAGATGGGAGCCCCAGGAGGGAGTCAACCAGAAAAACTTCGCCCGTTTTCGGGACAACATAGAAACTGCCGTTGTTGGGGATGGAGATGTATGTCAACTCTGCGTTGTTGCCGCTGTCTGCGTCGACAGCCTCCAGCCTGTACACCACGCTGCGGAGAGCGGTGGTGTCATCTAAAGTTATGTGAACGGTGTCTGCACTGCGAAAAGTCGGCTGGTGGTCGTTGGTGTCCAGAACGTCCACTTTCACCGACGCCACCTCGAAGGCGGCCGCCGCCGACCCGCAGGTCCGGCAGCACAGCGCCACGCTCAGCAGGTATTCTGAGCGAGCCTCCCGGTCCAAGACCCGGGAAGTTTTCAGCAGTAGATTCCCCCGCTTGTGGTGGGCGAAGGCGCGGAAATCTTCGCTGCCGTTCCCGTACAGTTTGAAGTGCATCCCGGACACCGGGCACCATTTTTGCGCGTTGATGCGCCGCACCGGAACGCTCAGTCCGTTCACTTTGGAAGCTGCCGGGGAGTTCTCAAAAACATGCCCGTGAAAGAAAGGCAGGCGCCGCTGTGATTGATGCCCAGCAGCCGGCGTCAGAAGGCAGCATAACAAAAAACACCAAATCATGTTGGTGGTGAGTTACGTCCCTCCGAGCTGGCAGAAAATCATTAAAAAAGACAGTAAAAGCACTTGAGAAACATTCCCTTCATGGCGATCCGCGACACGATCCTTGCAGGAGACCCTGTGAACTTAGAGCTGTTTCATCCCGGGAGGTCCGTCTGTTGGCTCCATGCAGCACGGCTGCGTGCACGCAGTCCACAGCGCTGCAGGCTGTTGGCTGTGTTCGTACCCAGCGTTCAGCACCAGAGCACCGGACAGCGCCAAGCGCGGGGGCGTGGCGGCGCACGGGGACGGAGCTCCTCGGTGAACCCCACCCTGTGAGATGGTCAGGAGGGTCCTCGCCTCGCTGCTAGCTCTCCACGGCGGATGAGCCTGTGCGCGCACGGCTACAGCCTCCCCAGCTGTGTGACGGGGTCCGCCACAAATCCGCTCTCAGCGTAAAGAAGTGGTGACAGAGAGGGAAACCACTCATCCCTCCAGTCCGCACCGAGTCGACTGAACACATATGCTGCTTCTCCCATCGACGCGCCGTCTGCAAACCAACCAGGACTCCAGTGAGGCATTAACAGCTGCCTTGCTCAAGATCACTCACACGCACCTCTCTCGTCTCCTCTCTGAGGAAATCAAACCCTCGACCTCTCTGAGCACGAATCCCTCTCTGAACTTCAGGTTCCTGCAGTCACATGTCCACACAAAACAACGTTTAAATCACAGCTTGAAGAAACTACAAAACACTGAGAAATGCTTCAATATAAATGCAAATGCTGGATCTGAGCTGTTAAACTGTGTAAACATGATGATTTAAGACGGCTGGTACATCTCTGCAGCCAGTGTTTCGTGCACACACAACCAGAGTTCAAATTAACATTGTCACCATGATTGCTCTCCCTCGCCTGTTCCCACTCTGCTAAGCACCCCGAGCACTCTAAACCTAATCTGTGGGTGGCTACTGCTAATTCCCACAGCTCCAATTCCCCTCACCCCTCCGTACGTGACAAGTCAGAGGACTAAATATTACATCCAGGGCTCGGAATTGTCAAAAAGATACGGAAATAATGGATGAGAGAGCACTGTTGTACGCTCCGTTTGAGTTCCGTCTCCCATATCATGTCAACCTTCACCTGAGACGTGCACGGATCAATATTCATATGCTTTAAGAGTGTGTGTGTGTGTGTGTGTGTGTGTGATGTTATGCTGGACGTGTAATTCAATGCCACGCAATGCTGCTCCGCTCATACATCTGTATTCAGTTTGAAAATTCATCAAAGCACCCGCGGAAAGATCCTTATCAATTTGAAACCACAATCCATCACTGCAATTTTATCCGAATCCTCTCTCTGCAGTAAACTGTTCCCTTTTTTTTCAGGCAATAACTCCGGTAACTGGCAGAGAGCCCCCAGACAATTTGGAATCGCAGCCTGCAGCTGAGAGCACAGAGCTCATATTGGTCGATCGCTGTATTCTTTTCTTTTTTTTTCTACATGGCACAAGCTGTGGGCAGTGTCACCAGGACACACCAATCTCACTGGTGTGTTTTACAATCCCTGACACGATGGAGGGGGGGAAAGGCGTTTCAAAGATACGTGCACCAGAATGACCTCGCAGTGGATTTATGACAGGGAGCCTTTGGTTGGTAAATTACCTCAAGCGATGTCAGTGGTTTTGTCACTTAAGGTGAAATTTGTGACGTCTAAAAAAACAAGACAGTGTCTGAGCGAGAGGACCCTCCGCTCCTCTTCTTCTCCTCCTCCTCCTCCTCCACTCTGTAACTTCTCTTTGAACTTCCCTAAGTGCTTCATGAATACAAATCAAATCCTGTCTTTTATCATGTTGTCTCACATGGCAAAAATTTGCCGTGACTGCCAGCATGGGAGATAGCTGGTAGCAGAGGCTAATTCAATCACAGGGGCCCGGGCCAGAGTGCGAGGGATAGTTGACTGGAGGGTTGCAGCACTTATCTGCCGAGATGAAACGCCAACATACACATCACATAAAAAAACAACAAAGCTGTAATGAATTTTAAAAAAAAAAAAAAAAACGGCGAGGGGGGGAGAATCATGAAACAGTCTCATCATCCCTCTTCTCCAACTGATAACTGAAAGCTGCAGGGCATTACGGAGAGAAATCACACTGCGGTCCGCCGGCCGACGAACATTAGAAAGCTTGCATGCTTACTTAATGAATAATTGACCCGAATCCATTCCCTTCAATCAAAATGGAGGCAGACACAGCTTCTGAAGGCAAAGGTTGGAGCTCTGTAGCATTTAAAGCCTTCTACCTTTGCTGGTGAGTCCAGCAGAGAGCAGGGGATGATGGGATTGATGAGGTGGGAGGGAGGGGATGGATGGAGCTCCCATAATGTAACTTCCATGTTCTGTAAATTGACAATTGTCTGTAATTCCTCCTGTAAACACACACAGGAAAGAGAAAACAAACAGGGGATGATGGAGAGCAGCGCTGAGAGGATCTGGCACCGACATCACTTAATGGGCAGGTTATGGCACGGAGAAAGTGGCGTGTTTTAAAAAATGTTAAAAATAGACGGTTCATCAGAAGACGGTGACTTAAGCGGGCTGGAAACAGGAAGGTTTTCTTATGACAGGGCGAGTTAAAGTGGATGACTGAGCATCCGGCTCTCTGGTTTTTTGTTTCACCCCCATTCGTCTGCGAACACCGTTATTCTTTTAACGCTCTCGTAAGGTTTGTGGAAGACCTACTCGACTCGTTCCCCCTGGAAGGAGCTGCAAAGAGCCATTTTCTGGAAACCGCCACGACACCTCCGCTCACTGTAGTGTGCCGGGGAATATCCGCTGGCCCCTGAGGACGTTTTCCCCTCGTCAAAACCTGCAGGCGGAAAGCAGTCAGAGGAGCCGGATAAATATAAAGACACTTCCCTCTTGTATTAGGTACGACTAATTAGATTTGATCTGTGATCCCCTCCAGGCTCCCACCACCTACTGCAGCGTTGAAGCTGTAGAAACCATAACTGTTTATTAATAAGGACATTAATTACGTGGTGCATCGTGTGCAGCCAGGTTCAGACTCCACCTCCGCCAGTAATAAAGCAGTGGAGGCACCATCAGGCTCTGATAAGGTCAGCGATGCAGGAGCCAAGCAAACGAAAAAAAACCCAAACTTTCTCATTATCGAGCGTCTTTTCGCTTAGAAATGCCACATCTCACGAAGGTTTGACTTCTGTTCATCGGGAGACTCGGCGCGCAAAATAAAAATGAGAACAACAGCATCCACTTTGAAGGAGAGAGCCTAAAAATAGTTTAATGATTAATGCATGGACTGTTGTTTTTGATAGAAAGACAAAAACATAAAAACAAAATAAAACTTCAGGGCCACATCCTGTCTGTTCTATCTGCGCTGTGATTGGTGGAGCCCGGGGTTGCCTCGGTGATTAGCTCACCCAGAAGATGATCATTGATTTCAACAGTATCTAGTTTTTGGGGTTTTTTTTTAGCCCCGAACAATCCTGCTCCCTATTAGCACATGAAATAAAAGACACAGGAGACGGTCATTGGAAAATAAAAGAAAATGAAGATTAGCACTTCGACCGACTGAGAGGTGAGATTTTTTTGTACGAGGCTGCGATGATGATGATGATCTCTGTGAAAGTTCCTCAAACTCCCTTTTTTCTCAGTTAATTATCCCAGCAAGCTCCGGCAATTAGGCAGGTTTCACATTACACGACCAGTTCAAGGCTACGAACTAATAGAGTAGATTTAATAATGTGCTATTTATGAGGCTGGGAGGATTAAAGAGGAAGGAGAGCCGTTTGGGGCCCATACGAAGAAACACTGAAGGCTTTACAGTAATTTCTCTTCATCGCGGTGGTCCTGCAGCATCTCACGTGTGATTTACGCACGAGCCTTAAACAAAGGACGACTCCATCATCCACGGTTAGACCAAACTGGATCCAACAGAATGATCTTCATCATCTGGTCCTCCTCAGCCTCCATCTTTCTTTCGTTCTGCAGAACTGTCAGCGGTGATGACTCAGTACCAGAGGGACAGAAATAGATCCGTTATACCCTCGTCTGTCTCAAAAACACTCTCGTTTTTATTCTTTGAACTCTTTTTTTTTTTTTTACCAGAGCACACGTTTAAGTGGCTTCTTAATAACAGCAGCTCTAAATCGACCTTGTTCTCATACATCATACAGCAGAGGTCTGTTTTCCAGGCCGAGTGTGCGCCCGCCGTTCATCACCACCATCGTCCAGGGCGAAAAGGCTTTGAGCACAGAGGACGGGAGCTGTTTTCCAGCACGATCTAATCATTTAAAGAATAATGAGGAGGATTTAACCGGCTCCCCAGGAACATACATCTCACCTCGCCTGCCTCTGAGACTTTGGGTTTTCAAAATAAAAGCCAACTTTACTAAATAGGCTGCTGGCCAAGATAAATAGAAGCGATTTGTCCAATTAATCTCAATCGATCTTCACGTGTGTTGCACCGAGAGTCACTTTCCAATCTGAGCAGGTCTGAACTTCACTCCTGCTTTCATTTATTTATAGAGAGACGATGTTTTCCCCGTGAAGAAGAAAGTTTGAACAGGAAGAAACCTCGAGCAGGACCAGAGAGAGAGCGAGGGAGAGGGAGGGAGGGAGGGAGAGAGGGAGAGAGGGAGGGAGAGAGGGAGAGGGAGGGAGGGAGAGAGAGGGAGAGGGAGGGAGAGAGATGGAAAGGGGAGAGAGAGAGAGAGAGAGAAGGAGGAGAAGGAGAGAAAGAGAAGGGGGAGAGAGTGAAGAAGAAAGGTAGAGGGGGGAGAAAGAGAGAGAAGGAAAGGGGAGAGAGAGAAAGTGAGGGAGAGATGGGAGCAGGGGGGAGACAGCAGCTACATTAGTGATAACAGCTTCACTAACTGATATATTAATATTAATAAAACTACAACAGTTATAATTACTACTACTACTCATAATAATAACAATAATAATAATAGTAACACTGTTGACATGTATGTAGCTTCTCTCAACAGTTCATGTCAGATATATTTATATATATTCCAGCTAGCTAAACCAGTTTGGGGCCATGTTTGGATGCTAACATGTTTCCAGTGGAACATGAATGTTGTTCGTCCTTACCTCCTCCTCCTCCTCCTCCTCCTTCACCTCCTCCTTCTCCTCCACCTCCTCCTCTTCCACCTCCTCTTCCTCCTCCTCCACCTCCTCCACCTCCTCCTCTTCCACCTCCTCTTCCTCCTCCTCCTTCTCTTCCACACTGCCTGCTCCCACACTTCCAAACAGAAGCAGTAATCTCCTGGATGTCCTCCATTACAGCTTGTTCTTCTGGCCCCAGTCCGTGCACCCTCTCACCCACAGTGGAGGGTCTCTGTCGCCCCCTTGTGTCGCCCCACAGTACTGCAGCGCTGTGGACACTGTGTGACTGTGAGCAGAGCGTTCAGTGGACCGAGCATTAACATTAACATTAACATTAACTGGGAAAAATAAGACACTCTGTTAAAAGTTTGAAATTACAGCGTCCAGACTGATGGAAAAACATTAAGATGACTGTGCTGGACGAGTCGTAAAACACTGATGGTTTAACTGCTGCATAAGAACGCTGCTGCAGGAAAAAATCCAACTCTTAATAAAATTTCACAGCTCCAAAAAGTCTAAAGTGGAGAAAGTAATGAAGAAATAAAAGAAAAAACCCAACAAAGCCTGAGGAAAATAGTTGAAGCCCACTTTAGATTTTGTAGATATACTTTTCAATTAAAATAATATTGGTACATAAAGTAATAACGGCTGCAAGCAGCGAAGTGCACCTCATCATCAGCAGATTATCAGGTTATTTACATCCTGGACAACACGGACGGATGATTTTCAATTAGTAATAAATGCACTTCATTTTTCTGACCAAGACAATCGAGCCGTTCAACAGTAAAAAGCCTGTTTAATTGCAGAATATATTGACAGTACAGTACAGCAATAAAAACACTGCCATATTGCTCCTATTTTACATGACTTACACAGCTGCTGCTCAGCTTATGAAACAAAAAAAAACAGTAATACGGTACGTGTACAGTAATGATGAGCAACACAACATACAGACAGGCTCACAGAGCACTGACAGGTGGCTGTGTTAATTAAGAAATGCACAATATTAGAATAATCATACGAGCAAGAACAAAGACGCGGGAGAGTTCGATCCTTAACAGCGGCGACGTCTTCGTCACCGCCGGCTCTAAAGAAAAACAGGGACAGACTGGGCTGAGACGAGCGACCACGCGGGGAGCAGACAGAACAGCCACGACGCCCACAGACGAAAACAAAACCCAACAGGAGAATAAAAACCAAAAAAATATGGATTACTTTGTACGTACGCAATACATACATGACATGAAATGACTCGACGTTTGTTCACGGTCATTACTCTGAACTGGCCTTCATTCACCACCACATGTTACATCCTCTCTGTTTCTCTGTACCACAGTTCACGTGTGTCGTTTCACTACAAAGCATCAGTTTGTAAGCTCGGGAACCACAGCTGCTGCGTCGCAGCCTTCCTCCCCCTCGGCTACCGCAGGATCCTGGGAGCAGACCTGTCGTCGGTCATTGTCTTGCGGAGCCTCACGCCCCGGCGTATCGACACCAGCATATCTTTGTCTTCCTGTGTCATGGAGGACGGCTCCTGGGGCACACACAGAGCCGGATCCCCTGGCAGTGAGCTTTGGAAGGGGAAGTGACCCTCGCCGAGGGCGTGGGCGCTGGCTGCCAGCTCCCCTATCTTCTCCACCAGGCTGTGGCGGTTGGCAGCGAGCAGAGGGTCCTCCTCAGCACTGTGGGCGGCCATGCCGGGGGCCTGCTGGGCGTAAACAGTCCTGTCCGCCCCTCCTCCTCCTCCTCCGCAGCCCCAAGCTGTGTCAGGGAGGCTCATGCGCTTTGGAGAAGCCCTCATGTAGTCACCACTAGATGGGTCATCAGCGTACAGAAACTCCTCGCTGCCCACGCGATGCTGCGACGGGCTGGCATACCCGGGAGAATCTGGCACTGTGGGCGTCTTAACTGGCACGATGGGGGGCCGGATGGGGATGGGGCCGGATGTGGACGGCGTGCGTCTCACTCCAGTTTTGGAGGACGGCGTCCTGCGGATGGTGGCCGTCCCCGACGAGATGGCTCCAGAGCTGCTGCTGCCGCCGGCGCCGTTTGTCGTTCCCTGCAGGGTCTTACCTGCAGGCAGACCTGCTGTGCTGGCGGGCCTCTTGGTTTGGATCATGCGGCGGTAGCTCTGAGCGATGTTACTGTGACGCGGGATGGTGGAGGACTTGTCAAAGTCGGCCTGTCCTTCACTGTCAGCATCCCCGTTGAGAGAGTAGCACTCGTAATCAGAACCTAGAGGTGAAAGCGAATCATGAGCATGTTTTTAAGAGTTATTCTGCAGCGTGTTTACTTTAATCGTGTCAGTGCTGAAGGCAGGGGGTACTAAACTAACAATATTGTCTCCACATTTACACAGAAAATAGAAACTCTGGGCTATAAATGTCTGCTGAGGCTGCGAGCGGCACCTTGAGAGGGGATGGTGTCCTCAGAGCAGGACGGGGTGTTGGTCTGGGTGCTGTAGCCGCTGGAGTACTGCAGAGAGTCCCTGCTGCTCTTCTGCTGCTCCATGCTCAAACCTCGGGTCAGGACCATGGCGAGGGTGCTGGCTGCTGGAGAGAGCGGCTCGCCATGCTGACACACACACACACACACACACACACAGACGCACAGGACATACATAAAGATTAGCACATATTTACATATGCAATTCACCACACTTTTATTCTCACAGCATACAAATTCATATGCTTAAATTTACATTTTTTGCTCTTACCTTGGCTGCAATGGTTCCTGGGCCAATTCTCGCTCGGTGTGGATCATCTGGTTGCATCCCAGAATACCCCAGCGGACTGGGCGGAGCTTCAAGTTCTCTCATCTTATCCACAGACTCCCTCCTACGCTGCAGAGTGCTGGCCAATGATGGCTCGCAGGAGCTCGATTTGGCCCAGTCCTGCGGTAGCAGAAGGAAAAATGAGACTGTCTCCCCACTGTGCATCTGCAGCGCTCGCCATCCAACAGGCGCGCAGTCAGTTAAACATGGAAGCCGCTGATTTGGCTCATGAGCTGGTTAGAAGCCGATGCAGACATTAGGCTACGTGAGCGTTGTTAAATGAAGAGAGCCGTCTCAGTTTAGTGCATCTTTGCGAGGAAAGATATGAAAACTGAGCTCGACGAGCACCAGCAAAATGGCGACCGCGAGGTCAGTCGTTATGAAGGCAATAAAACACAAGAAGCAAAGAAGCAACACAAGTTTTAAGAAGGGCAAAACCCAAACGAAGCAAAATTGCAAATGAAAACAAACCTTCCAGCTAGGAACCTTTGATGTAGGTGAGGGGGTGTTGGATCCAGGGGAGTGGTTAAATGTGGGGGACGCAGGAAGTATGACAGAGAGAGGCCTGATGGTGCCAGTGTGAGAGAAAGCAGGGCGAAAGGTACCGAAGGATGAGCATGAGCCAAACTGCGGAACAAGACAAGTCTGAGTCAGAGTGCTCGACACCCGTGAATAGTCCACGTCAGACCGCCCCGCGGCTGTCGAGTGGAGCCCACAGGCCTCTTAACAGTATAGATGACAGTGAGTAATAATGCACAGTACATTGTGTGTGTGTGTGTTCAGTAAAGCGATGAGGAGCATGCAGTACTAACCGCTGTAGGAGAGTTGCACTCGCTGACAGACTGGCAGGTTTCTGAAGCCTCAGAGGAGGCTGAGCTTGTTGATTTCTGGTAACGGGAAGATGAAGTAGAGGAAATGGAGAGAGAGGTGTGAGAGATGAGAGATGCACAGGAAGAGGGTGAGAGTTGATGAGCTTTAGGAGGAGGGAGGTATTTTCGTCTCTGAGGGGGTCTATACACACACACACACACACACACACACACACACACACACACCGCAGCCTGGACTGAAAGCAAAGTAGCCTGTGAGATCATTTATTCTGAACAGAGCATTGCATCAGTCGGTGTGCTGGAAAGTTTGTTATGTACACTAGAATAAGTTCAGACCGTGAGAGTTTGAGTAACTATCTCAGTCCAGAGAGACAACTGATCAAGTTCTGCTGCAGCGAGCAGCTCTGACTTATTATATCTCATTATATCTTATTGAGACCGCGACCGTCTACCTCTGAAACACAAACAAGACTGGCGCCAGAAAAAGGACGGAGAATTATTTTGGTTTCTGTGTCATGCTCCCCCCTGCAGCTGCACCGCTTGTGCAACAGTACCATCCCTCATCCCCTCCTGATCACAGTGTGAACTTCAGTGTTAACGGCTGGAGACTGCTCCGGTACCTGGCTGGTGATGTCAGAGGGCATGGGCGACGGAGGCTTGGAGTGGGTGTTGGCGTCCTGGGAGACGAAGCCCGAGTCGTGGGAGGAGACGCTGCTGAGCCGGTGTGCTCCAGCCGAGGGCATCTGGAGGAGGCTGCGGACAGGATATCACATCAGTGCGTGACTCTACGTGTACATACATATTCATTATTTATGATATCTATTTACATCCTGAGTTAAAAGAGCTGTGCTGCATTTCAGAGCAGCGAGAAACCTGCAACGATTCAGTTTTCAAGAAGAAGGAAGACGCATCTTCAACAACAAAAACTTAAAGGGGCTATATGTAGTTTCAGTCAATAAAGATCTTTCTCCTCTCCTTTGAACTACGGAGTGCACCTTTAAAATCACAATCGACTGTCCCGTCACAGCGGGGGGCGGGATGACCTGACAGCAGCTGTGACGGACAGTCTGTCACACTAAAAGCGTTCCCTGCGGGGGCGGCTGGGAACCTCACATCTGTGATCGACCGTCAGCTGTTTGAAGAATCCTCAATCATAAATGAAATTCGATGTGCAGTCGGCGATTAACGTCCCTGCAGCCGGCCGCCACACCAGGAACTCTTTTAATGTGAAGGGTAGTCTTTTATAGCTGCCATCAGTCCCTGTCAGCCAACCCCGCCCCCGAGGCCGTGATTGGTCGGTTGTTTGTATTTTATTGTGGCGGGGACAATGCATCTCAGGAAAAGCTCAAAGAAAAAAATGATCACGTCGGCTCGACGCTGCTGCACAACACAGACGTCTTCCAGGTCGGACAGATTCTGGTCAACAAAGGATATTTTCTTTTATTAAAAAGCTGAGTAATAATTGCTTATGAAAGTAATGTGATTGTTTACCAGTATATTAGTATAAAGAGGTTATTTTTTGTTGTTCAATTTGTTTCGAGTCTGAAAAGAGGATTTACATCCTGTATCAGACATTTTTCAATATATTTCAACAAAACATTTATTCTCTTATCGAAGACAAAAGGATAATTAAGTGTCCTATTAAAATGTGTTTATCATCAGTCCCCGGAAATTCATTTCATAACAATACAAATACAAAGTCTACTTGTTCAATTTTGCATTAAGAGATCTTCTATAAAACCCGTATTCTTGTAAAATAACAACAGGATTGTGATCAAGAGTGTTTTTCCCTCCTTTTCTTGTTCTGAAACCTGTTGTGGCAGGATTTGTGTTGAGTCCGCCGAGAAAACAGCAAAAAAAAGCGGAATGAAAAATTGATCACAACAGCGAGAGAACATGAAGACGGCGTCGTGCGAAACAGTCCAAATGATGCCGTTCTTCTAATTTCGGTGCATCAAAGAGCATTAAAAACTTTTCCCCTCTTTGATTTGACTTTCCCTCTGAACACTAACAGCTGTCTTCACACTTCCTGCTGTCACTCTCACTCAGCGTTACGTCGTCGTCGTCGCCCACGCATTTCAAAATGTGCAACCTTCCCCTCTGCGCTGCTCTCTCCCCATCTGGAACACATCTGACAATTATCATATCTCCTTAATCTTCGTCCTCGAGGATGACGCTTAAGGAGACGGGCCAAATTAAAAATGACAAATCAAATAACTTTAAATGATTCGTAACTCGATGATCTCCGTGTGTCCTCGTTCTCCCTCTGCACTTAAACACTCCTTGTTGTTCTTCGAACTCGCAACCGAGACCTTCGTCTCTCCATTTATGAAATGTCTCTGAATCACAGTTATATTGAGTAAATCCTGTTATACTTGGGGATTTACATTTTTTTTCCTATCCATAACTCCGCCGTGGCAAGAAGAGAGAAACTCTTTGACCTTTTGGCTTGTCAGAACTCTTTTACAGACTAAGTGGATGAAAAGCGATCAAGCTGAAACCAAGGTTGTTCCTGTAAGTTCAGCAGAGAAGCTGACATTAGGGAGATAAAAACTTTTTCAAGGCCTGGTCTTATTTTACCCTCCAAACATCAAGCGAACTGAGAAAGTAACAGTTTACGAACGAACTTGAACTGTGTTCAAGTGTAAAAGACAGACAAAAAACATGCGGCAGCGCTAATTGCTGCAGCGATCAGCGAGGCTGTGTCAGGAAGTGTCACGCGAGCTGTTAACGTGTGATAACCAAGTTCAGAGATCATATAACTCGACATTTCAGGGTTTTATTTGTAAAGAAAAGCCTGTTGGGTGACCTGGAGCGCACCTTCGACCTACAAGCGTGATTAAATTGCGGAACTATCACGATTAGACTTCCTGAAATGTAGGATTTTGGTTCTCATGCGGGCTCACGGCTGTCAGGCTGTAATGTTTCACAGCTTTGGTCCTAATCGGCCTGTAAGAAGCTTGAGAAGTGCAAATCTGCCAGGAGCGAGAGCCGAGGAGCTGGCAAGATACACCGAGTACAACATGTCGACTGTCACTGATAGTCTGGCTGAGCGCTGAGGGAGCGAGGTCACCTGGTGCACATGACAACCTTTAATAACTCATCTAACCCTCTGAACACATCTGACCCGACGCACCACGTCTACATGTACGATCACTACATTGTGTGTGTGTGTGTGGTGGATGTACCTGCACATGCTGCTCTTCCTGGAGCCGGTGCTGCTCGGGGAGGAAGGAGGGGTCTGGTAGGACCAGCTGTAATCAGAACCCTTCAAGTCCCGGATCACCTGCGAGCAGCAACACATGACCGAGTGGTGACGACACGGTGGCAACAACACAAGTGGGCAACACTGTCTGAGCCGTGAGAACCAGATTGTGGTAAAATACTGCGGATTACAACTTGTTCCAACATTTCCCCAAACAGAACAAGTTATTATTTAAGCCGTGCTGAGGGACATATGAGAGGATTAATTCATTTGGAAACAGGTCAGCGCTGTCAGGCTGTGGTGAACACGATCAAGAAGGGGAGGGAGAGCAGAAAACGCCAGAAACCTCCCATCCAACCTCAGGACACCTCTGAAGGATCTGCGCATTATTTTCTAATATTCTGCCAACAAACGTCACGAGAAGACGAAACCGTTCACCTTCCTCCTGCCAGTCTGTTGCTCTCAGAGGAAAATGCTCATTCATTAGTTACTAATATATAGTTTCATTTTCCAGAAAAAAGGTTATTTACTATCTTTAAACAGATGGTTAGCATAGCTAGAAGCACATGTTGGAGTAAACAGAGCATTTGTTGGGGACTGTTTCCTCTGCCAGGCTGATCCCACGTGGTGCTCTCAGGAGGATTTACAGCAGATGGAACTCAAAACTCCCAAAAAATAAACCTAGGAAGCCCTTTTTCTATAATCAGGGACAACAATGGAGGTAAATGACATATAAATAAATGTCATATTGAGCTTTGAAGAGACAGAAAGTACTTGTAAGTGACAATCTCCATCATTAGAATTACTTCAAACTACTTTTATCCACATACAAAGAATCCACAAGGCCTGTAAACACACTTTAAAGTGCAGTAAAATTGGCTGAGTGTTTCCAGCGGTTAGCTTACATAAAAGAAGTCGGCTACAGCGAGAAACCAACATTATTGGCACAAACACAGCTGTAGAAATCAAGCCCATTGTTGGCTCCGTGAGTTCAAATCGATACCGTTTGTCTGTCAAATCAATTTGAAGCCAAATCAAAAGCTTCTGTTGGACTCGGTCGTTTCAGAACCGTCTGTCTGTAACCGTTCTGGTGGTTTTACCTGCTCACTGGCTGGCGGCAGCTTGTGCGGGTCTTCAGTCAGCACGGTGAGGTCATCAACAATGGCCTGCAGGTGTGTGATCTCTCCCAGCATGGCGATCTCCACGTTCTGGAGGGGAAAACAGAATTAAAAACAGCTACCAGCAACGACAAGAGCGATCAGAGGAACACGTCTGTACACATCAGCTGTTTGTCTCAGTGTCGCTCACCACCACCGGCTGCAGCATGTTGATGAATGTACAGTAACGCCCTCTCTCCTCCAGGAGGGCTCTGCGCACCGCCTGCTTCTCCGTCTCCTCCATCAGCAGGTACAAGTCGCTGACGTCCTGCATGGCGCTGTCCAGCTGGGGGCGCAGGTTCCCCCGGCCTGGAGGAGGAAGGAGGGAGTGAAAAAACACCGAGAGACGATTAGAAGACGATCATGATGAACTGCTACAGGTCAATGCCCGGACGAACAGCACACTCAGACGGTTCATGTGCGTGATGGATGACACGACACTCGGTGATGAGTCGATGCTGATGACCTGAAATGAACCCGATCAGACACACGGATGTAAACAGAATGTGTGAGAGTCGTTCAAGACCTGCATACCACAGTGACAGGAGACGATACGGAGGATGAAGATGACCATGAAGATGCTTCACTGGTTGTATGAGTTATGCTGCCAGTAATAAGCTTTTTAAAACACACACCCTGCAGTGTGTCCTGGCATTTTTGGTTCCAACTTCAAACTAAAAGCACTCAAGGAAGGAATATAGTTTGAGTGGATTCAGATTAGCTCTGGGTGACTTCAGCAGGCAGAACACAAATATCTGTCTTTGACTCTCATTAAATTAAATCTCATTTAGTCCAGAAGAAAACAGGAGTTTGTGTGTTTGGTGGAACACTTTGAAACACTTGCCGCCATCGTAGAGCCAAAAGTCAGCTTGTTAAAAAAAGGAGCTATTCTTACTCCGAGGAGCGACGGATCGTCCGACTGATCGGCCGCCAAACAATTGGAAGTTTCCTGCTGTGTTAAAAACGGCATTTAGAAAATGGAAGGCTACTTTTAAAAAACATCAAACTATCCGTGAGCAAAAGGAGTCACAAATGATAAGACGAATGTGTGTGTGCTCGCGTCGCTTCATGCTCACTGTCACGACCGACTGCAACACCTAAATAGAACAGAGCCAAAGTTAAAGGACGAGTTCGCCCCAAAAATACAAATGCATTCATCATCCAGTCACATCGAAGTTTTTCGTGGCTCCACAAAATATTTCTGGAGCATCAGAACAAAACAGTGTTGCAGCGTTCTCCTCAACAACTGAAGAAGAGAACAGAAGACAGAAGTGGCTCCTTACAGCTCCTCCGGTGTAACCCACGACTCCAGGAGCCGCAAGGTCATAAAAAAAGTTATTTTCACCCTTTGTAGAGCTGAAACCTTCAGTACTGCAGCTGCTGAAAAGCTGCTAAGCTAAAAGCATTAGCAGCTTTGGAGTGAGCGTGGTTTACACCGAGCTGTGTGGAGCCATTTTGTTTTGTTTTGTTGTTTTTCCGTCTACTTCGAATGTTTGGGAGAACGCTGCGACGCTGTTCTGCAGTGAGGAGACGGTGAGGGAATTTTCATTTTTGGGTAGAACTCATCCTTTATTGTTACACTCATTTATTTTGAAAATGTTAAGATATTTACAGTGCATGTATCACCTGAGGGTTGGATTAAAGAACAGCTCAGCATACAATTGTTTGAGAGTTAGGCGAGGTTGCATCTGTAAGGTGGTAGCTTAGCTTAGCATAAATACAGGAAGCGACGGGGAGACGAGCATGCTGGCTCGCTCAGCAACACGGCAGCGTGTCGTTATAACACTTATGTTTCTGTGTGGATCAAACAAACCAGATTAATGTTTATTAGCGAACCTGTGAGAAGCAGGTAGCTGGGTTTTGTTACCTCTGTGCAGAGCTAGGCTCCAGCCTGTGTGCTAAGCTAAGCTAACGTTCTGCTGGTGGCGGCAGACAGAACCCTGCTGGAAAAACCAGCATCAAAACACAACACATGCAGGCATACTGCTGGTCCATGCTGGTTTTTCCAGCAGAGGAGAGAGGGATCAGTCTTGCATTTCAAAGTGCATTTTCCAAAAAACAACAACTCCCTTCTTTAACCAAAAATGCAAAGACAGCACAGGGTTTACTTTGTCTGGCAGTTTGATCTGAAGGTGATCACGATGCCTTTATGAAAAAACAAACTATCTCATGAAGTGTTGACACAGCACAGCAGACGTACCTAGCAGCTCTACAGCGACGGGGGAGAGAGCCAGAGAGAAACAGAGGAGGGGGTTCAGAAACAGGCGGGAGGAGGGAGACAGAAGAACAGGCAGTGTTAGCTCCATCACATCAGGGCACATTGCAAGTTTATGACGAGCCGTTACCGCAGGTGTAGAACGAGTCCGTGATGGAAATAGGAATTTAATTACATCCAGCAGTCGGGGCTAACGCAAGCACAGCCAGGAAGGAAGATCATTTCTTTGATTCATGAGGGAGAAGCTGACTAATCATCCAGCCTCTGAAACTGTGCCAGGCGTGTTGAGCTGATGGACTTGTCGTGTCGGGCGCTGGGCTCTAGATGGCGCCAGTTCAATCTGAACTGTTCGTTCAGAGCAGGAACCAGCAGCCATGACGACTCAGTCATGTTGTATCGGGTTTTTTTTATCTGCAGGTTAATTAATGATCAGTTTCCTTGTTCCCTGTTTTTCTCACCTTTTCTCGCCTTCTTCTGGAGTTTTATGGTATCTAGCGACTTCCTTTTGATTTCCTGACGAGACCGCTTGTATTCTGTGGAGAGAAAAGAAGCCGAACACGCGTCAATTCCCGTTCAATACACAGATTTAACTACTGACGGTGTGTGTTTCCTGCTCATTGACCTTTGGCATGGTCTTTGTCCAGCTGATTAGCCGTCTTCTTCCATTCCTCGATCCTGTCCTGGAGCGGCGTCACCAGGCCTTCCATAAGAGCACTGCGCAGCAGAAAGGAGAGGCAGGAGGAGAGCGAGCGAGAGAGAATGACAAATAGATTTGTTTCCACGGCACACAAAAGCACTCAACGAAGAGTGGCAGAGTGAGAGGAAGGTCGAGCGGTAATCCTCCCCAAGGTAACAGAAGAGAGAAAATTGCACCGGAGAGGATGGAGAGAAAAACAGAAGACAAAGATGACACTTACTTGGTGAAGTGGCGTAATTTTGCCTCGATGCTGCGGTGTCGCATGCACATCCTCGTCAGAGCCGAGCCGACGTCCCTGGTGGCACCTTGGAGGAGATAACAGGACAAAATTGTCACCTGTGATACATCAAGAGGGCTGCAAATCTCAGACGTGCCTCCTGGCCTGGAAAAATGTGATTTATTTTTTTTTTTTTTGAGGAGACACATCAGCAGGAGATGGTTTTAAAAGGTCTAATTCTCTCATGTCAGTCGGCAAACTTGACAACATCGACACTTCAAAAAACAGGGATACCAAAGGAGGGGTCTACCTGAGGCCGACCGAAATCTGAGGTTCAAGGAATGTGTTTCCTGCACTCTGGTGACATTTAACGTGTGAAAATAATAAAGAAAACTGCGGCAGTGTCAACAACCCAGGATGACTCGCCCTCTGATGTAAACTTGCCTCTCACAGCGCCTCTGCTCGCCCTTTTTGCCCTACATCTGTCAGCCCTCGATGGGGCTTGATGTGGTGCGACCCGTGTGATCGACAGAAAAATCATCGTGGCAGAGTTTACAGCCCCTTTTCCTTCAAAGATTTAAAGCGAGACACGTGAATTCATCTCTCCAGTGCATCTGAAATTTGCTCAGATAGTCCGACTCCAAGCAGGTTCTGCTAAGTAAAAGAGGGGAAAAGGTGTGAAAAATTGGTAGAAATACAGGAGAGTTGTGACGGCGGAAGAACACCGAGTCTCCTGGGTAAATCAGGAGGGTTGGCGAGTACGTCAGACTGATTCATCAGGGAATTTTCCTGGTGGAGACGTGTTTCCTGCTGCAGCCACTAGGTGGACGAGCCCATAAATGTCCCATTTCTTTGTGACACAGTTCCCTGAAAACTAAGAATCCTACACTCGCAAAACATAGATTTTACACTTGAACATTGCGTGCCTGAAGATTCCCGTCACACTGCTGAATAACAGCTTGTGTGACTTTGCCTACTGTACTTTTCCTCTCTGCTGAAGTGTAATTAAAACGGGGGTTTACGGCCCATAAAGCCCAGGCCGGCCCGCTGTCTTGCTGCCGGTTCACAGGCCGGTGTAATATGTGGCAGCACTGATCCCGTTGTAATCTGGGCCACATAGGGCTAATCTGAGGGTCTCAGCACACACACACACACACACACACACACACAGGGAAAGAGAGAGGATGCCTCACAGAGTAAAAGCATGCACGACTGTATTTGTGTTCATCGTCAATGAACGTTTGTGTGCCCGTGGACAGGTGGTGTGATTTACCAACCCCCCTCCCAGTCATCCACCCTTTCCGAAGTTCTCACCCCCTCCATCCTGGAGGGAAAAGGAGGGAACCTTGTAAGGGGATATCCCTCTATTCTTCCCTGCCTGCTCTGCCTTTCCTGTTCTCTCTGTTTCCTAAACACCATTCATGCAGGGCGGACAGAGAGAGAGAAACTAGCTCTAACCTGCACCGCAGAGACAGGCAGAAAAGAAAGCGTGATGACACGGAGTGAAACAAAAAGAGAAAACACGACTCAAACAGCAGACACCGAGTGGAGAACGCTCCAGACGGTTGTCCGGTGAGATCTGAGCTATTTTCCGGCTATCACAAAAAGAAACTAGGTTACTGCCTCCAGTGGATGCAGCGTCACGCCGCCGAGTTCAAAGAGCATCTCGCTCCAGCGCTCTGCCGTCAGTGTGCCGGTTCAAAAAGACACCGAGAAACAGATCTGGACTCCATCTCGCACAGACCCAGATGTGTTCTGGGTCTGCGCTGCTTTTTTCTAGGTGAGTGACGAGCGGGTTAGAGGTGAAAGGTCATCCAGCTGCATCGCACACAGGCGTTACAACCCCAGCAGGAAGCGATCGAGCGAACATGTGGAACCTATACGCCGAGCTCTGCATATAAATAGCCGGAGCGGTCGTCCGTCTTTTAAAGGACGGGTGTTGAGTGTCTGTCATGTAGCGGCCGCTCCTCATGAAGCCAGGAGAGGACACGTGTGCGCAGGTTGTACATCTCTCTCCCCTTAAAAGCATTACGAGAGGCGTCCACAGCTGCAAATCAGCTCTGGCAGGATGGAGGGAGGCTGAGGGTGAGGCGGAGGGAGAGAGGGTGAGGCAGTAATGTGGCCTCTTTTATCTCTCTAACAGACCTTCCCAATGTCACCGTCAGCCAGCGAGGAGAGCCCCCAACCCCCCTCTCCTCCCCTCTCCTCTCCTCTCCTGTCCCATCCACACCTGCCAATTTCTTTTCCTCTCCCCTCCTCTTCCCTCCCGTCTCCTCCTCTCCTCCTCCCAGAGGGGGATCAGCTGACAGCTACATCCTGGGGAGGTCCAGGAGCTTCCTGGCCGTGTCCGCGATCCCCGCTGGCCTCTGGCCTCGACCGGATGGACAGCGACAGAGTGATTCACTCCCACGGCGCCCTGCACGCACGCACAGGCTCGTGACAAACACTTACAAGCTGTTCCTGACATTTCTTCTTTTTTTTTCCAGTTTGTGTTGTGTGAGTTTATCCTTTTTCTGAGCCCTTTCAGATAAAAATGTGTGATTTGGGGCTTCATAAACACAATGAACTCGACCGTCTCTCCATCTAAAATCTATCAATAGTCGTCTTTGTGGGAGTTGGGACCTGGCTGAAGTGCGTAGGAGCTGGGAAAGTGATTATTTAGCAGACCCGGCGCCCCCGGGGAGCTTTAGGGGGAGCAGTGCCGACCTCATAGCAGACACCCACACGTGCATGAATGAAGCAAAACACAGAGCAGAATGGAGCGCTATTATGCAACGCAGCCATATATCTTAAGACACGGAGCAAACAACTGGGAGCAGCTGAACAGCGCAGCAGAAATGTGCGGTTCATTATAGCAGCGCTGCCGTGCACGTCGGAGAGGCTGGCGGCGCCTGGTTCAATATATCCCCCACGATAAATCGCAGATCTGCTGTGCATGTAGAGGAGTACATGGGTCTGTTGGTGGGAAGGTCAAGCCCCCCCCCAAACACACTGCCGGGTTCAGCTGGGAACTTTAAGCTCCAGCATCCAGGACCAGCTCAGTGTGGTCTAAGCGTTTAGTGAGTGGTCCCATCCAGAGCTCTGCTTCTGATTAACTCCCCTGATTCCACGAGGGGGAAGGAGGAGCGTTTTAATGGGGCTGCTTTATAGGGGGCTCTCCTGCCAGGAGAGCCCGGGAGCCAGGAGCTAAACTGCCACAGGCCTCCTTCCTTGATGTCTTCAACATGGGAGCTTAGCTAAACTATCTCCCTCTCTCAGCATCTGAGAACCCTCGCAGCCCGGCTCAGGTTTCATTGCACTTGAGACTACCGTGCTGGACCCGCTTCTGCTGTAGTACGACCCGACTCCGGTTCTCCTGAGACCTTCGGTGCTCCCTCTCCCTCCCTCTCTGCTTCCTGTGTCAATAAAGCATGTTTATGTGGGCTGTAGAGCGAAAAAGGTACAGAACATCCTCACAGTTTCACCGCCAGGAATATGAAATCCTTCTTTTTTTTTGTTGCTAAGCTCTCATGCAGGAGCCGCTTAGCTAAGGAAATTCCATCATCCGTGAGACAACAGTCATTCCTCTCGTTGGCACCTCAGCTGCCGAGCTGGCACCGACAGTCGAGCCTCCTGCTTTTACCCTCCCTCGCTCATTTTAAGTGGTACAGAATGTGAACTGGCAGCGACACAGCGGAGGCCACTGATGGATGAAAAAAGAGCTGCGGGGTGAGAAGGGAGGATGAAAGAGGACACACACTGTGGCGCTGGCTTCGTCCAGTCAGGAGGGCAGAGGAAGTGCTAGCTGGCCGCCGCAGGTGCAACGGGCGCTGCCAGGAGGAACCGCCACCAAAGGGCCAGAACATACATCTTGAAAGGAGTCGAAGGAATTAGTTCAAGTCATCACAAACTTCACTGTGAGATTATCTTCTGCAAGGAAACAAACACAGAACCCAAAAAACAAACTGCTCTTGTTTAGTTACGCGTGGAGCAAACACTCTGTAGCTGCGGTTTCTGAACGTAAAAACAAAAAGTGATGAGACATCACATCAGCAGACGTTCACTTCAAAAGCACAGCTGGAGTTCTGCTGCCGCGGCTCAGGCGGAGCAGACGGTATTAAAAAGTAACGCCGCCTCCCCCCTCGCGTCTGCCGGTTACAGAGCAGCAGCGGATAAAACACGCGGACATCGATTATAAATCACCTGCTGCAGCTGTGCAGAGGATGACGGACGACCGTCTGAGAAACTCCCCAGAATCGCTCCGACATAAAATGTTGATATAAAGAAGAAATAAAGACTTTTGCATTTCATTCTCTGCTCATAATTGTAGCACTCCCTGCAGCTTCTCTGTAAATATTTCATCAGCTGAGGATATATTCAAAGTGACGGATTAAAGACGGATGAAAAGTATATTGCACTCTGTAAACAAAGCCTGATGTGTGGAGTGTGTTGAGTTTATTGGACGGAGAGGATGTTTGTCTGTTTGATAAAAACTAGGCCATCACTGCTTGTGTTCCTTTGTTTTCAGCGAGAGCAGCTTCGTGTTCGTGTCGGATACATGAAGCGCTGGAGACGACTTCTGTGGGAGATGCTGCAAAAAAAAATAATCCTGCGCCCCGAACCAGAATTCACTTTGACCGTCGAGCTGTTGGTCCTGGCTCCGCTCGACATCTGGGGCTCCACTGCTGCATGTGTAGGAATAATAATAACAATATTAATAATAATAATAATTGCAAAATTGCCCCATATTTTAAATTCTAGATATATTTCTTACAACGCTGACACCAAATATGTAGAATAATATTGGAGCGGTAACCCTTTCTGGGCTTGAACTTTGATGGAAGGAAAATAAAGGAAATAACCACAGAACTCTGTTATTACAGCAAACATGGAGATATTTATAAAGTTTTATATCTTTTACGACCGGTCCGTGAACCAAAGGGGCCAAAAGTCATTCACAGTCAAAGAAATGTGCAATTTGTCGTCCAGCTTCATTCAAATAAGATCCATCTCCAGAATCAGAACTCTGGACCGAGTCACAGTTCCAGTTCTGGCTTTTCCCTCCGTTGGCGCCCTGAACGCTTTGGAATTGATGTTATTACCGACCACTTTTAAAGCTCGTCCGGGTCTCATCCAAAGAAACACAGCAGCACACGCCTGAGATCTGCAGGTGGGTTCGTTAAGTCGAGGCTTTAACGTAAACGCGATCCTGCTGGAATCAAAGTGGAGAAGAAGAAGAAGCTTCCAAACTCAGTCACTTCATCTGAATCGCTTCTTAAAGCTTATTTCTATAGACTCTCCTTTTATTCTCTCCACTGCTCTTACGTGATGTTTTTCTATTCGTCATCCTTTCACTGCTTTTATTCTTTCTAACTGGGTTGATTTTATGCAATTTTTGCCGTTCTTATTGCTTTTATTCCTTTTTGTTTGTGCTGATTCATGTTGACATTTTGTGTTCCAACCTTTCCTGAGTCTGAGCTTCTTTCTGTTTGGTGTTCATTCTGTTTTATTGTCTTCCTGAGTTTCCTGCTTTCTCCTTCAGTCTGTCAAAGCAAGTTGATGCATCTGTACTGTCAATTACACAACATCCAAATACTAACATGTTCAGGATGTAAAACATATCAAATTAATACAATTTAACCAGTTTAAAAGCTTCTTTTTTTGCAGAACCCAAAATAAAACACTCCATCCTAAAAGACAGGGACATTAAAGTCTGCTCAGGTTGTGGATAAATATTCATTATCAATTAATCTGTCAGACATTTTCTTAATTAATTGAGCAATCATTTTGTCTGTAAAATGTCTGGACGTCGTCGAACTGCTCGTTCTGTCTGACAAACAGTCTAAATACCAAAAGATGTTGCGTTCACAGTGTGAAGAAACAGAGACACGGAGCAAACCGTCACATCCGAGAGGCTGGAAGTGAGCCCAGAGAATAACTCTGACCCGCTATGAAACTTGAGTGTGTTTATGCGTGAACTTGTGCTCTTTATGCACCGAGTCTGTGGTAGAAATCCAAACAGCGTCCCGGCCCTTTGTGTCACTTCCTGTCATGTGGAATGTCACTTCGTCCTCACAACAATGCTCATGAAAGGCAGCGGAAACGACCTCAGGATCGATTGTTTCAGAGCGCACACACTCCAGCCATTGTTGTCTGGCCAGCACACACACACACACAGACCTCAGTGTGTGTGTGTGTGTGTGTGTGTGTGTGTGTGTGTGTGTGTGTGTGTGTGCTGTAAACATGTTCTGGAGTGCATTAGGACGAGACTGAAGCAGGAGGAGGAGGAGGAGAAGGAGAACAAGGAGGAAGTGATATTTTTCTTCCTGTTCTGGGACATAAATGCTGCTAAAAATAACCGCCGCCTCTCGTCCAGATGTGCATTTTCATCGGAATTGAGAAAAAAAAAAGAGGGGAGAAAACAAGAAGAGCGAGGGAAAGAGAAGAGAAAGGAGCACAATCCTGCGAGCCAATCGGATGACTCGGGCTGTTCCCTGCTTTTACACCCCTTCACCCCCGATTAGTTCTGCCTGTTATTTCTGCTCTGACAAAGTTCCTGCAGCTCTGCTCATTTGCAAACAATGCTGACAGCGCTGCTGGTGCAACGCTCCACCTCCCACCTGTGGCCTTCCAGTCAGCCCTGCAGGGAGGTCTGTTATCATCGCTGGTGAGGAGCCAGTCGGAGTGAAGACGTCAGAAATAAACTCTGTACTAACTTTACACACAGCAAAAGGTACAACGCGTACGCAGGTTTTTAAAACAAAGAAAAATCTGCTAAAAAAAAAAGCATTTGACTTTTTATCCCACTGCCAGAAGATCAGTTTGGCTTTCTGGGGTTTTTTATCTTGGTGTGTGAAGTTCAAAGTCACTGTGACAATAAAGTGCAACCTAGGCTTTTTTTGTGAATGTACCCGAGTCAAACCTTTGTATAAAAGCATAATTACAACAAAGAGGCACTTTTAAGATTTACCATACTTTCGTTTTCGGGTCAAACTCATTTTCAATGGGAGTGCTACGGGCACTTTTACGATAGCATCAAAATCTCTATTTTTAAAACACTAAGAAGGCTCGACACAACATGAAATTTTGCTCGTAGTATCACCAGGGTCTCTACACATGAACACGAGCACTGAGAACATTGATTGTGTACACAGAGTTTACTAAAAAGAAAGTTTTTGAACAACTCACGTTAGCAGTAGCTTGTTCCGCTCGCCGCCGTCCTGCCATGGAGGACAGTTAAGGTAGAACTTCTGTCTTCCAGCTACAACTATCCACGCGAGATCTCACATGACTTTTCCAGCTTTTGATTTTAGTATTGAGGCTCCTTTTTCAACTTCAAGGTCAATATTGTTTTTCACTAATGACAAGACAACAAATTATCCGTGCATTTATATGTAACTAAGCTTTAGGAACGTTCCACCTTAACTGTCCTCCAGGTTACATCTCATTCGGAAATCGATACTTCACTTTTATACAAGTTTCGTTTTAAAGCCTTTTTATTAGAAACCTCCATCACGTCAGAGATGTCAGACGCGTATCTTGCGCCTTCAACCAGGAGCCAATCGTGGAAACCTGGAAACACATCAGCCAATCGTGTTGTTGCACTAGCGCGGGTAGCAGACAAACTTTGAGGAGGAGGATATCACCCATCAGGATAATGAAGGAAGGAGGATTAAAGGCGTCACGGCATAAAAGAAGTCCGGGTCGTGAAAACATGCACGTGCGTGTTAGTGAACCTGTTTCAACTGTTTTCAATCAGCCACATCACTTCATCAAAACTATGCATGCATCCCTTTTATTCCCTCTTTTAATGTCCTCCCTTAAATTCCTGTGTCAGGCTCCCTCCTCCTGTGTGTTTCCCTCCCCTCTCCTCCCCCTCTCCTCCCCCTCTCCGGCTCCCTTCCACGCCGACTTTGTGTTCAGGATGTAGCTGAACACCGTGTTCTCCTCCGGGCTCGTGTTTGTCTTCTTACTTTGGTATTCGGCCTCAGAATGAAAGTTACGCAGAGCCAAAGATTTGTTTTCTCTCACATTATTATTCCCCCACTTCAACGTCTGTTCCTCACATCATTGTTCCAGCCACTTCTCCCTCTGTACTTGTTCTGACTGTAGTATTCATAATAGCTGGAAAACATTCGCCGGGCGACCGCGTTCACTTTTGAGGTTGAAGTCTATAAAGCAGGGTTGCCCAAAGTTAGGCCCGAGGGCTAAATTTGGACCCAGTAAGGTTCGATTTGGCCTTCCTAACTTTTACATTATATAAATTGCTGTTTAAAAGGTTAGAAACATAAAAAATGAACTAACAATATCAGCTGAATGTAAATTTGACCTCTTTCTCCCAGTGGTGCCAAGCTCCTCTGCAACTATGGTAGACCAGCTAGCTGCACGGCTAACTGAGCTAGTAAGCTAACAGTAGCTACAGTCATGGATGTATAATAAAAATACAGTTAGCAGCAGTTAGCTGTCTTTCTGGTGATATGCTGCCCCTGTTTTTCAGGAGTATGAATTCAAGGTGGCCAATTCTTACGTACTACACCTTTTGTTGTGATGTAAACATGCTCTTTGGAAGCATGGAGGGCAGAGCGACACTTCAAGCAGGAAGTCAATTAAGGGAAGTTTAGATCTTAGCTCCACTGAAACAGGCATTCGCTTCAGTGTTTTACAGGTTTTTGTGCATGTAAAAAGTTGAAGGTTAAGAAAAAAGGGCCACATCAACAGAAGCTCCGCTCTCCCACAGAAAACACGGCTCCTGAAACGCCTCGTCAGCAGACGCACCTTTAATTTCTTCCTCACCACGTCACACATTTGCATAATTTATGCACGGTGGCTCGTTCGGGACGCAAGAATCGATTTAGTACAGCTGTTCTGTGCCGGGTCAGGCGTGTATGAGCTGACCAATCAGAGCAGGCCGGGTATTCGGGGGGGCTTAAAGAGACAGGAGCTAAAACAGAAAGCTGCAGCACTGGACAGTAAAAATAAAACAATGAACCTGAAAATGAGCATAACATGTTCCCTGAGCTGCAGATCCTGGCACACAATCTGACTGGACCATAATGCAACACTCGCTGAAGTAGCCGCACTCACATGAAGTCCAATCTAAAACACTCAAATAATCTATAAGCTCATTTGATGAAGTCAAACCCGCATAAGATGCAGAGAAATAACATCCCTGCCCTTGTACACACTAAGTACAATACAGGCTCACGTCAGGCCTGAACATGAAATGTCGAGCTTGATGGATGTCGGCGCGGGTCACGTGGGCGCACTCTCATTATTTGTCATGTCCATAAAAATAGCTGCGCTCGCTGGGATAGTGTGGACGACAGTAATCCCCTGATCTCGCTCTGCACTAGGCCACGACCGCATCTCGTCCATGCCAGGCTGTCCAGATGGCGGGTAGGGATATCCGTCCCATCTGCCAGCCCAGAGAAACGCAGGAGGCCAAGCAGATTACTGCTTCGCTGAGACACTGATCTACTAGCATACCTCCAGTCCACCACTGAGTTTGGGCAGCATAGAGTGAGAGAAACAGAGACAGACGCACTGGAACATTGTGTCTATGTGTATGTAATGGTGTCTGCAGACTTCAGGCTCTGGCGCACAGATGTAAAAGAGAAGAAGGTTCATCAGTGTTGAATTTGCAGTGTGTCGCAGTCTGGCTGCTGATCCCAGAGTGTGAATTTTTAAAGCTGGGGGTGGCTGATCAGGAAGGGAAGGGAAGGCACGCTGTGTCTGTGTGTTACAGAGTGGGGCTAAGAGGATTAGCTAAACGCCTCTGCCTAGCCTGGATACCCAGAGCTGTGGAAATCCCACTGCAATCACAACCCCCACCCCGGACCCACCTCACTCCAAAATATAGAGCTTGTATCCTCATACCCTGATGGACCGTTAGCTGTGGACTACTGGCTCCTACTGACCTCCATCTAATTCAACCATGTCCAAAAATGGGAAAAAAATGAAGTCAATCCTCCACTAAAAACACACATGTCATCCAGCCTAGCAACAAGGAAACACCAAACACAGAGCCCGCTCTTCTCCAGAGAAGTCCGCTCCTCTTAAATACATCACACAACAATTTCACTTCAAGGAGAGAAACGGTCTCGACAACACACCAGAAACCATCAGGCTCACCAGCAGAAAACTAAAAACACCCCAGAGGGCTGCAGGGCCGCAAACTAGGTCTCAGGACTAAGTCCCAGGAAAGATAGGTGTTGAAACATGAAACATTTATCTTTAAAAAGGGCTAAAACCCTCTAAATACATTGATGCCATATAGACTGGTTGGCGGACCTTCATTGAACCCAGATGTGCGGCCGGTTTACAGAGACAGACGCGCCTTTAGACTCAGATCCATCGGCGCTTAGAGTAACAGCGCTGCTGGTGCCAAACTGCTGGCAGCCGACTCCTCCAGCTGCTTCATAAAACACAGACGCTGACGCCGTGACCGTGACCGTAAACTCTAAAAACGGACGACACGGGCAAGAGGAAGCCTCGAACATGAACGCAGACCGGGGCAGTTTTTGAGCAGGGAGACGCAGAGCGGAGGATGTCTGAGGTGGAGCTCTCAAATATAATACAGCTGTTTTGGGCATGTATGAAAAGCTCTGCCCTCCCAGTCAGAGACAGCAACAAAAAGTCCTGGACAGGAAATCATAAAATCCTCTTTCTTTCACCAGCTTCTCTCTCTCTGGACCGATCAAAACGCACTAGACGAGAGGGGAAAATGTCGCTTTCCTTGGCAGGGAAACGTGCAAACCGTCTGGACGGAGTGTGTGTGAGAGTTAAAGGGGTGATGGGGTGAGTGTGTCAAAGGTAGATTAAAAGGAAACAGACGAAGAGCGCGATGAAACCTCCAGCTGTGCCAGCAGCTGTAGCTCGTCCCCCAAACACGAGAGGGGAATCGGGGTGACGCAGCCGACTGCCAACAGTTCATAGCTCAGGGCCGTCTCCTGCGGTGCAATCAGCCCTACATGGAGCTGCAGACGCCGAGACGAACATGATCGCTGCAGGCCGACGGGCCCACGCACACATGTGGAGGAAGACAGATAGAGACAGAGAGAGAGGGGGACAGAAACTTTAGTAATCTCTGAGGTCTATTTATGTATCTCCGTTTCCTGAACAGTCTTGAGTTAGTCAAACAGAGTCAAACATCTGGATGACGATATGTTTTAGGATAACTTCAACATCGCGTCAGCATCGAGGGGGGAAACGTTGCCTCGGCTACCGTCCACGGAGCCTGGGGGATCAAAAGGTCCCCGTCCACTTCCAGCCAGCTCCGATAAATATCGACATTCCTCCCGCCGCCAAATTAATTGCCGGGTTTCCGAGCACGCAGAGACTAACACGGCTCCCGCGGGAGGAGTGGGAGTGAAGTGGTGCTGCTGTTTAAGAGCGCATTGAATCTGTGAAACCTCCTTCAGATCGCTCGTCGTTATTGTTGAGAGTCTTTTACAATTACAGTCCACAACCCCCAATTAATGCTGCGCACACACACACAACTGAAAATATTTTACAATAAAAGAACAGAAGATAGAAAATAAAGGCTGCAAAGTGTGGTAGAAAAACATTATGTTGCAGTTATTTTGACGGATACTGCGACAGCGATACGATCAGTTCTTTTTAGTTGGAATCGTTTTTGCGTCACACTTTTAACAGAAGAAACTATTAACCTTCAATTAAAATCCTGATGATGTGACATTATTCACAGTCTGTATCGAACAAAACATCTTTTCTTCCATCTGGAGAAAAAGATGTGTTGGCCAGAGCTTCTCTGCAGCTCCACACTACTTTAATATCATAATCCTGCTTTGTCACATATTTTATCTTTCACACTCTCTGAGCAGATTCTCGCACGCTGTCTAACTCGAAAAAATCCTTTTTTTTTATATATGCCTGATGGAGGTTTAGTGCTGAAACATCACAAATAAATGTGTCGGTTTGCAAGATGTTGTTGGTCCAGGTGCGTCAGAGAGCGTCGTCACCTGGCTCATGTTTTTATATATTTAATCTTTTTTCTTTTGATTTGGATATCACAGTCAGTGATTTTGATAGTATTTCAACCAATGCGCAGTCCCAGTTAGCAGCCTATAATCATTTAACCTTCAGTTATTTCCTAATTAAATGTCTAAAAGAAGGTCCAAACAATACCAGTACCAGACACCAACACCTTGACTTTGATAATGGTTCCTGAAGGACACGTTTTTCGATACCAATTTCCTAAAATCTGCTTTAACAAAAGATTACATCACACGTACACGAGGTGAGCCCGGTCTGGTGTTTTTTCACTGACACTCATGAGATCAACTCCCTCATTTCTTCTCAATTTGTACCAATAAACACCGTATTGCATTAAAGATAGTTCTTTCTTGGGTTTAAACTCCTCATCCTCCATGTTGCTGACTATAACTCATGTTGCATTATTTACAATTCGTCCCTCAGAACCATCTAGTTGGCTGCATAACTCTATTGTTGTGGATCTGCTTGTTGCTGAGCTCAATCGTGATCTTAAACCGGCCGCAACAAAGTGAAAGTACTGAACAAATCTCACTGGATGAAAAGTCACTCCAGTTCATCCTCTGAGCACCGTGGACATCTGTACGACATGTCGTGCCAAACCGAGTGACAACAAACCGACACGCCGCTACGACCACTTCCAATTTACAATCGCATGAAACCAGCCGAGAGGTTTAAACCATCAAACGTTCATCAGCACTAATCTAAAGCGTGTTTCATTAGTCTCTCGTCGCACAGAAGTCCCAGCGTCCCTCGTACGGTCCGCGGCCTGAGAAGGACGACGTTAATCCTGAAGTTAATGTCGCTGTGAGAGGAGCGGAGGAGTGAGTGGGCGTCTGGGTGACACACTTACTGAGGATTTCATGCATCTCCAGCTGTAAAACTCAATACGCCCTCCTCTCTCATCTCTCCGTGGTCCATCTATCATTCTGATGTTTTTCCTCCATTTTTACTGTAGACGCTGTTTTCTCTTTGAAGCGCTGCCCCGCCTGAGCAGTCTATCCCCATGTTTTATTGAAGCGGCGCTGCCAGCTGCCAGCATCGAGCAGGCTGACCCCGGCCTACCTCGGTTTCATCTCGCACAGCTCACGGCGCGCTCGCATCAGGAATCACTTAAGGTGACTTGATTTATCGGCGCGGCAATAAACTCTTCTGTTACCGGAGTAAAAAACTGGTGAGAATGTGCGATCGCCGCGGCACAAATTCATCTTTAGCCGCTTTCTCTCTGCAGTAAGTGGTCAGTGAGGGGCTGTGCCAGTGCGCACTGTTTTAAAGCATGTTGGCATGTGACCTGCGAGGTCAGGTGACCAGCTACCAGCTGTCACTCTCTGAATATCCCTGGTGTGTGTGTGTGTGTGTGTGTGTGTGTGTGTGTGTAGGGAACCATCGCACACCGCTCCGGGTTCCGCAGGGTTTTTTGACCTACATACTGCTGTCGACGATCAGCTCCACAGAAATCTGTGTTAATCAGCCGCCTCTCATGTCGGCCTGTCTGCTGCCACTAGCAGGGTGACAGAGCAGATCAGCAGACCTCATTAAGACTGAAGAAACAATAAGCTCAGATTTTCACTTCTCTGAGCCGACTCCCCGCCGAGCTGCCCCCACTTCCACCATCTTAGAGGGGCAGAATTGTGTCTTTGCTGCTGCCTGTCGACGACTTTTCTTTCAGGTGACTGGATGAACCATTTGTCCATCACGTCTGTAGTGGCTATCTTTATCTTACCTTTCTTATTGTTATCACTATGGGTGAAATGATACATTGATCTGGATCGATAACTCGATTCAATGATCAACGATCCAACAGCATCGATTGGAGATTCAAAAATATTGTTTCATATCACCGCCTTCATTTTGTAATTCTTCCTTTCTGTATTATGAAAAAGAATAGATTGTTTCCCATTTAAATGTCTGGAAACATTGATAGAATAATATTTCCACTGAGGAGTTCAGTCATAAAATTGTATATTAGTTGCTTTGTGTGAGTTGGTATAAATGTAACTGATGGTGTTAAATGGGCGTATGATGTCATCTCATATCGAATACAAATCATATCATGTATCGTGTCGTTGTAGAAGAATCGAATTTAAACCCCCAATTCTAACCTACATACGGGCGACATGAGACCACTTTCACACATTTGCTGTGTCTCAATTCAGGGTCTGCATCCTTCAGAGGAGCATTTGAAGGCCAATTAAGTCACAACGCCATGCAAAGGCTGTCCCAATCCGAAAGCTCCTCCAAATGCAGCCCACAAATGCTTCTTCTTCTCCCTGTTTTTGCAGGATGCACCGCTGCGATCCTTCGTGGCCTCACATATCCAGAGATTCGCGCCTGAAAAATGAAGAAAGAGAGAAAATGGCGACATCGCGTGGCGTAGATCGTCACTTTCGCGGGCCTGGGCGGCAGAAATCGTGACGTAAGGGTAAAACATCTGGTGATGCAGCCAGGAAATGCGCCAAAGACTAGACCGTCCCATTTAACAACGGCTGACGCGGTTAACAAGGACTCTCTGAAGGACTCGCCTTCAAAGACCGCGAAGAACGGATCCTTGCTGGCGCTCAACACTTCACAATAAAATTCCATTTCCTGTCACACATGATGACCACAAATAACATAAAAATATACTCGATAGGTCACAACACTTATTCAGCTGTTATTTCTCTGGATTACAATAAAAACCACGGTGGTTCAGACACGAGCTCGGAGCCTTCAGCCTGCCGAGGTGGATTCGTGTGAGACCTCCTGAATCCAGCTGCCTAGCAACGACAGGAACCTGCGAGCGGTGGTGCAAAATAAATCCAAAAGAGAAAATGTGTGTTGATGGAAGAACGGCAAGTACTCGTCTTTCAGCAGATGCTGTAACGACGAGCTTCACACAGACATGATGCAGGTGTAACTCCGTCGCCACTTTAGAATAACTGGACATTTTCAGCAAGAGACAGAACAAATACATCTTTACAGAACACAAGCTTACCTCTGGAGTTGGTCGCCATGTCGGCCACCCTCTGAAAGGCATCTAAAAAGGCCACCGCTGCCAGAATTGTGGTCCTGTAAATACATGAGGCACATGTTCACTGCAGCACGGCCGCATAAAAAACCTGAGTCTATAAATGTCGTGCATGATTTCTTTTCAACAAGCCGTCTCTGCTCACTGGAACCACGTCTCACCTGAGTTGCGAGTGCAGTTTCGTGGCCTTGGCACTGAAGTCCTCCCACACAGGGTACGAGCTCTGAAAGGAAAATCGAGACAGATAAACAAACTCATCAAGGATGTTTGAGTGCGTGGAGACATTATGTTCTCTGCAACAGATCGTGCAGTCTGGTGCAGTTTAATAACATTTCAATCAGCTTGATTTGCAGCATTTTCTTTATAACTGCCCACTAATAAGATGCTGGGCTGGAATAAAGCTGCAATAAATCAGAGAGAGCGTCTCGACCTGAGGGTTAAACACAGGTTGCTGTTCGAGCTCCGTGCTCTGACTCGTCTTTTATAAAAGGTCAGCATGATTTTTCAGAGCGCACACGTGTTATTATCGTCCTCGATCGGCCTCGCTGCAGTCTGCTACCCACGTGTTCATACGCTGGATCTGCATAAGCTCTTATATCACAAGTGTTTATGTGCACGGGGCAGGTAGTACGGGCCAGTCTTTGAAAAAAGTCTGGATGAGATTTATCCCGGCATCATCAGCCGCCGCCTTAAGCTACAACAGCAGAAGCCAAACGCGAAACACATTCGAGGAAGTAAGATCCCATTAGAGCAAGAGGCCGAGCGCCGGAGAGAGGAGAGGAAGGCCACGACCCCGGTGCACCTCTTTGACGGCGAGGAGCCGAGACAGGCCGCACATCCTGACCGCGTGAAGTCGCCATCGCTTCGTTTTCTGCCTCCAACATCACGCCGAACAAAAATGTTTGCCATGAACCTCCTTCCCCGCCTCCCTGTCTGCACTTGACTCCGACAGGTGTCTAATTAACTTGTGTGGCCTGTGGCTCCCATGAGGGGAGGGAGGGAGGGAGGGAGGGATGCGCTGCCAAGACAGCTGAGGGTGAAGAAGCGGGTAAAGAGGAGCTACAGTGAGGGAAGGAGGGAGGGAGGGAAGGAGGGAGGGAGGGGGCTCATTTGTCTCCTCATCCACACCCAGAAGCACCCAGGGAGGTGAGACAAACAGAGGAAAGGAAGGAGACAGAGAGGCTCTTCCTCCCACGCCTCGTCATCCACAGGAGGGTGAGGTCAAAAGCATCATCCGTGGAGCCGGTTGGAAGTGTTGCCCAAGGACATGTTTCAAAAAGAAGAAGCTGGTTGCTTTCCCACGCATCACATCCATCGCTGACCTAATTCTTGATTTTCTGATCCGATTCTTTCCCCCCTCCGCTCCCTCCAGCTTCATCGCGGCCTTTCGACCGCCTGGCGCTCGCTCGTGTCAACACATTTTGTCCGTGGCTTTTTAAGTTTACTTAGCGGCCCTGCAAACGGGTGTCACGTAGGTGATTGTGCATCATACTGTAACATTGTGAACAATCAGCGAGATCAGCACAGGAAAGCCGTGCCGCCGCGTCGCTCCCGGAGGGGGGTTAAAGCCGGTCTGACAGGCTTGCACGGCCCAGCCAGGCGGCAGGAATGAGGTCAGATCTCAGACAGTGGACGTGGACACTGTGCTGACTAAGGGCTTCACTCTCATTCATCTGCACTGCTTATCAATACACAGGCTGCCTCTCTCCAAGAGCCCCCGTCTCTCTCTCTCATTCTCTCCGGCTCAACACAAAAGAGAAATATATGAAACCAACCCCGGCGCTGCCAATAGCCGAGGGCTGATTTCATCGGAGCCTGACAAACGAGGGCCCATAAATAGTCAGGTCCGAAGGCACCGCGGCCCCGGAGAGCCAGGGATCAATAAGAAATCGGTTGGGTGGAAAGTGACGCCTGATGCTTCAGTTGTTCGGTGTTATCAAACACTGTGCAGCGGGAGCGTCCGCCACAATGAGGAGCCACCACAGCCGGGGCCCCCGATGAATACGTTCACACTTTCCATCTGTTGTCGAGAACAACAGACCACCCTGCTCCAACTTCCTTGACTTGACCCCCTCCCCCAACACACACACACACACACACACACACACACACTTGCATGTGAGAGGAAGAAGATAATGGGAGACATGTAGTTGCTGTCTGAAGACATTATTCTGGTGGTGGAGGAATGTATCAGACGTATATTGAACAGGCATATTGTTGGAGTTGGAGGTTTCCTGCCACGGGGAGGTCAAACACGAGGACGGGCAGCGATCAATAACCTATCGTGCCGGTTTCAGTCCAGAGGGCTGAGGCAGATGCAGCCGGGTGATTTCTGTCAGAGCATCCCTCTCGTGTCTGACATTTAATCTGGAGAAAGCGGCGTAGGAGGAACAGTTTTTTGAGGTCAAATGGCACCAGAGGAAAGTGCACAACATTAAAATCATCCTGCAGCATTAATATCTCTCCTCTCCTCCTGTCAGATGCAGATAATGAGTGATTGCTTGACATAACCTTTTGTTGGGGTCAGGTTCTGACCCCTGAACCGAACCACCATGTTCTGCACTGAACACTAAACACCAGTTGTTCTCACACGCAGATTGGACTCTTGAATGTGAGCAGCGGCTCTGACGGACCTGCTGCACATTATGCAAATAACACAAAGGGAAACATGTTTCATCTCTCAGTTTGTCCTGCAGCGGTGTTTCCAGTGTGTGTGTGTGTGTGTGTGTGTGTGTGTGTGTGTGTGGAGGGGGGGAGGACCCGGTGAAACAGACAAAGGCAGTTAAAAAAAAATATGCCTGTGATCAGCCACCGTGCGCCCGCAGAAAGGTCACATATCACTTTAATCTGCATGTGTGTTTTACCTTCATGTCGTTCACGATGGCCTGGAATAATCCACCCAGCGCTCCGCACTCCTTCTCCACCGACTCCATGGTGTCAAACAACCAAACAAAACAAAAAGCTCGCAGAAAGACGGAACAAAAAAAACTACACGGATCAGATATCCGCGTCTTTACGCATCAGACGCGGAGAGCTTTGGGGGTTTTTTTGTTCATCCGCCCTTCCTCGTCCTCTCTTTCCCCGAAAAAATAAAGCAGCGGAGATGATGGGAAGCCTCTCAGCAGCCCCGCAGCTCCGCACAGCCCCGCAGCCTGCGCACCGCACAGACAAAAAGAAACGCTGCTGCCTGCTCGATGGCACCGGGAGGAAGCCGCCGCTCCTGGCTGCTCGCTCCGGGATGGATGGAGCAGAGGGGGCCGGGGTGAACTACACTACAGCCGGAAAACGTGGAGGGCGCACGCACTGTGGCTCCTCATGATCGCCGCGTTAGCACAAATAACGGAGAGATCACAATTGAGGGGTGGAGGGCAGGAGGAGGAGGCGGAGGAGGAGGAGGAGGAGGAGGGGGCACCACGGGAGACGGGATCGGTCGCAGGTCTGGGACGCGGGGACGCGCTTCGTTGTTAGCGGTGGAGCAGATGTCTCAGAGCTGGAGGCTTCAGTAATACGATCCATGGGAATGGAAAAGGGGGCTGGTCAAGTTTTTTTTTTCTTCTTCGCATATAGTGGGAGAGGAGGAGGGGTTAAGGAGGAACACCTCCCTCTTTTCCCTCCCTCCTCTCCTCCTTCCTCCTCCCCCCACGCAAAACAAAAGTGGAGCCTGGAACAATCGTCTGAGATGTGAAGGAGGATTTCCTCCGGCGCGCACACGCGTCTGTTAATGAGCGTTTAACAGTAACATGTGGACCGTCAGCACTTCATCCGCCCAATCAACACGACACAAGACAGGAGAGCATCAGCTGGAGTCAACGAGGCTTAAAGGAAAAGTTCAACATGTTTGGAAAATGTCTCCAGTCCAGAGTCAGAGGAGAAGACTGAAGCTTCTCTCATAAAGATGTTAGTTTAATACCTTTTTCCTCAGGTCAAAAATCCTGCTAACATCTTAGCTTTAGTGCAATAGGAATGTGTGAACTCGGCATTTAAACCGGGTCAACACGGGGTTTTATTTAAACGTACGACCCGGGTGAACCAGGCCTTTACGTCGTGGCCACACTGTGTAATTACATCATCACGTCAAAAAGACGTGTCAAACGGTGGATACGTTTATTTGGAGCATCGTAACGAAAAGCACGAAAAGACTCGTTTCGCAGTCATTCGGTCCGATAACATTTAAAAGTCTAATTAAACCGAATGGCTGAAATCACGAGTCGTTTCGTGAAACGTTATTGTGACGCTCACAATAATTTATCCGCCATTTTGCAGACACTTCTTTCACAAAGGGTGTGTTGTTGTTTTCTTTGCTATAGAATGAGGTCAATAGGCTACGTGATTTTTTTGCTGGTTCACCCGCGTTTGAAAAACCTGCTAATTTTGGTGGAAAAGCGGCATTAGCTTAGCTTAGCTTAGCTTAGCACAAAGACTGGATACAGGAACCCGGAAAGCTTGTTTCTGTCAGTCAAACCCACCTTTAAATCTCACAAATTACTGTGTAGTTTGCTTTATCTCTGATTGTGGGCAGATGTACCAAATGTTTTATTGTAGCTGAGCTGAATTATTTCTTCAGAAACTGGAACAGTCCATCACGTAGCCTCATCTCCTTGAAAACCACATTTTCTGTTACATTTTGTTTCCTATGCTGACAAACTATAAATGATGTGTTAAATCACTGGTGTGTCGGACGTATAATTAAATAACAGAAGCATCCGACAAGCTGGTTTAACGTGCAGAATAATGAGAAAGCAGATCAATATTAGGTTTATTTGAGGTTCAGCTGTCACATTACGTTACATTCAGAGCTGACAGCGAGAGTTAGAGGCCACCAGAGCGTAATGTCTTTTAACCACATCATCACCGGTCTGGTAGCTCCGGGGGGGGGTCGGGGTCACCCCACAGCGTGGACCCATGATCAACATCCTGTCAGTTTAAAACCCCGCACATCTGCCACGCACACCTTTCTCTCTCATGTGTCGACCCGGGAGAACGTCCACGCCACGAGGCCGACCACTGCGAGGCGGCGAGCCCACGTGAGCAGACGGACCGAACGTGGAGGGATCGTTCCCTCTCTCACCACATCGTTTCCTTCTGCTTTCACTGCCTTTGGGTCACGTCAGTGAAGTTTGCTTACAAAGCAATTACACGATCAGTGTTGTGCCATGAAACAATATCCTCCATGGTTCTTAGACGGAAGATCAACAGGACTTCTTCTGTGGGTATTTATAGAGCAACCAGATACCGGCATCCTGTCATGAGAGAGGGATTCTGTAAACAAGGGACGTGAGCGCTGCAGGAACAAAAAGGAAAACAGAATCCTACTTTTATTAAGTTGCGGTGACTACATTAAGAACTATGTCTGCCGTGGTGTCTTCCCCCCCTCTCTCCTGCCCACGTGGACAGACATGAGGTGGGGAGGCCGGGACCGGAGCCCAGTCCCTGCGCTCTCACCACAGCGCTTTACTGGCATCTCAGAGAAAACAGCTATAAAACAGAAAATATCCCCAACACAGATGCTGACATTCCTCAACACCACCACCACCACCACCACCACCACCATCATCAACCCCCCCTGGAAAAAAAAAAGCCTCTCCTCTGCGCCACACCGCTGAGCGTCTGCGAGAGTTTCCTTAAGATGGGTTTTAGCGAGGAAAAAATGTGACGGTTTCTGTTTCGCCGCGCAACTGAAAGCAATCATCAGCTCTAAACGCATCAAGCTGGGGAGACTCAGGCTTATATAACCGACTTTAAGGGTTCGATGACTCCCGGGTACATTTTTCATCCGCCAGCGTGCGATAACGCCTGTTTGTTTTTCAGCCTCCAGCTCGTCGAGGCCGCGTGTTTCATCTCTTTCATTCGAGGAGGGCGAAGGAAAAACAATTTATCATTTGGTAAAGCAGGCGGGGGGGAAACACAAACGGGCCGGTCTGACATTTACTCAGCTCTGCAGATAATCATAATTGAAAATCTGGATAACATTAGGTGTTATATTGTAACAGGCGTTACGTAAGGTTTTGCGAGGTGGGGAGCTTTAAAAGCAAACGCCTGTTTGTCTTTTCTAATCTCTGGCTCGGGCCACTTCCTGCTCCTTCTGGATGGCGTTTGAGGTTCCCTCTGACCTTGCCCCGGCCACAGAAGCTGCTCTCCTTCTTACAAAAAAAAGGGAAACACAGTCAGGCTCTGTGATATACTGTGACCTCTGACCTCAGAGCCGGGGCTCTACCCATGATTCAGCTGGAGCCCTTGTCTTTCCTGGTTTATCGCCCGCTGTGACTCCCACGATGAGGTCACCGCTGAGGTCTTGTGCCCACTTGACCATGAAATCTAACAGGATTTATCATCTGCAGGTTGAGTCTGTTCAGTCTGTTATGTAAGTCATCTTTTGTAAGAAAAAACCCTTCAGGCTGAGCTCACCTGCAGGGAATCTTAATGACACACGAACGCAGCTTCTGGTTTGCCTTCACGAGGAGATAAGGTCGACTTTATTGATCCCACGCAAGGGAAAAAAGAAACCGATCGCACTGAACATGCAGGGCAGACGGCAGAGAGGCAGATTATACAACGTGATGGAGAAATTCCTGTGGGTGTTTTGATTCCTCTTTCTTTTTTTTTCTCCTTATTTTCCACCGTGGAGGCTTGTCACTATTGGAATCCATTTTAACAGAATGAGTTCATGCTGCTGTTCTCAGTCTGTGAGGAAAACAATTTAACAGCCGCCTTTTCAAGCCGACAGGGAGGTGAGAGTTTGAGCGCTAACCGTCGTATACTGTGTGTTTTTGGCCCCAAGTTCACCATCCAATCACTGCTCCGAAACTGCAGGGGGCAGCATATCCACCATCTGCTTCTCAAGATACTAGCCCTTTTTAGATAGAAAAGGCGGCACATTTGCTCCAAGGTAAAGGCAATGTGCCGCCCTGTCTTTCTAAAACAGAGGCGTAATATTCCTCCTTTTCCAAAAGCCGCCTCTGGGGTAGGCGTAAATGTTACGTGACGTGAAGCTCGAAGTTGGGCTGCGAACAGTCACAACGAATTTGTAGTAAGAAAGTAAAGTAGCGACCGTTAGTAGCTTGCTGCTACAACAACAAGCTAACACAACCAAACAGCTACAGAGACCGAGGAGATGCTGCATCTCCTGGATCTCAGCGGCTGTCCAGTTGCTCATCTTGACGTCTGCGGATGAAGAGATGGACTGACTGCTGTGATCAGCTGTTTCCTGATTTTAAAACTCCCCGGCTGTGGGTCGCACAACTGTGCAGGTCATCGACACCTCCGCCCGTCTCACGCAGGGGCCGGCACATTGACACCTCTGATTTAGTTAGCAGGTGAGGCGGAAATAAGTGTACCCTCCGAGGCGGAAAAATGGCGGACCAAAACAGACCCCCAATTTGCCGCCCTCTGTAAAACCGCGGACCGAGCCGCCAAAAGGACGGGCAAATTGGCGGCTTGCTGCCCTGTCTTGCTACCTCTGACGACTGAACGTAGACTCTGAGAAAGACACTGCCGCTTTAAATACTGGGGGTTACAGTACAGAGGTGATTTACAGAAGTTCTGATCGGGATTACGCCTCTGGGGGGACCAGAGGAAATGGAAGGCGTGGACAGGAGACGGGATCCATGTTGTGAGCTGGAATATTTTGCCATCTAACTCGTTGAATCGAGGATTTATTTCTGCCCAGGTGGGGACCAGAGGTGATGGTGGAAGGACGAACCGAGACTGAGTTGGTGAGTTTTACTTCGTTAATGCTAATTTTAGTTCTTTAAATAAAGAAACTTGAATTCAAGTAGATAAATACCTCCTTTTTTTCTGACATTTCGTGAGTGTATTTTCTTTACTTAGGAGACTACGTAGCGAACTCACTGATATGACATCTCCAAGTTGAGGTAAAAAAGTGGTATTTTGGGTCGGAGCTAGTTGGTTAGCATGCTAACGTCAGTGTTTATCTCTGCAGCGCAGAACAATAACATCAAAACTTCTTCCTTCATATTCTGTTTGTTAATTTTGTGAATGTTTCAAACTAAAATTCTGGCTGAAATCCCATTAAAACATCTCGAAGATGCATCACTGATGTTCATATTTGACAATATTATACATAAATATAAAAGAGTTTTGAGAAACATGCGTACCTCTTGGATCACATCATGTTTTTTTCCAGCCTTGTGTTTTTCCTTTGCAGCCATGTTGGTTCTGATCCACAGCGTAACTGACCCACAATATCACAACATGTCCCATAATGCCCCTCGCTCACTAACAGGATTACAATTCTATTTGACTAATTTATTAAATAAAATTCATGTTATTAATATTTTACTTTCAGGTGATATCGTGTTACTTGAACAAGTAACTAGTAACTGTATTTTAAACTAACCCTTCCAAATATACGTATACGTAACTCCGGTCCTGTGACCTGTTCACCTCAGCTGAGTGTCCCAAACATTCGGACACATCAGTTACCTTTTTAACATTTTATTTATTAGATTAGATACGAGACAACATCTCAGCCTCCACAGCTGTTTCAGCTCCTCTCAGAATACTTTCCACGTATTAAAGAGAGGAAATGCTGCTTAATTATTTCCCAGGCTTGGCATGTTTTCTTGTTTCCCTATTTGTTTGTTTTAGTGAATGAATGCTTGTGTTTATAGCCTTCTAGCGTCAGTATTATTTTATTTGTGTGTCTGGCCCCGGTGTGTGTGTGTGTGTGTGTGTGTGTGTGGCTCAGCTGGTGGAGGTCGAGCAGTTCCTAATAAAAATGAGTCACGTGGCCTGTTTGTACTGTAGCTGAAGGTTTTCTGTCTCCCTTCTCCCCTCAAACCTTTTCTTTCTTTCTTTTTTTTTTGGACTCTACACGTGCCTCGGCCTCTATCTCTGGCCCGATCTGTGTGCGATGTACACAGACGAGCACGTGTCTGTTGGATCCTTCAGAAGGAGAGCGAGGGAACCTGCCGGGGGAAAAACTATAAGAGGAAATTCCACAGGCTCACATGGAGCTGGTGAGCCCGGTGTTAAACGCTGAGGGGGATTCTCCAAATCTCCGAGCTCAGAAGAGGTGGGGGGGAGGCACCAGAGGTTTGGGTGGGTAAAAGAAGAGGATGTACACGTTGGGAGGTTTTAGGAAGTAATAATAACGCAGAAGATTCTGAACAAACAGGCAAGAAAAAGATGGGCGGATGAAAGGAAAGGAAGGGGAGATGAAGGGGAAGACAGAGAGAGATGGCCCGAGGGAGAGGCTGCCTATCTCAGGGAGAACGGGCAGTTTAGTTTACATTAGCTCATTCGTTAGCCATCCACCATCCGCCCCCGCCTCGTCTGTTTGAAGACTTGTGTGCATGCCACGGATTGTGATCACCTCTCCCAGGGCATCTCTCTGTCCATCTGCGGCGTGTTGATGTACGCGGAGTGGAGTGTCACGTTCAGAGAGGCACTACGGTGTTGAAGAGCACTCAAACCTCGTCCGACCCAAAGGAGCGAGGAGAGCCAGCTGCCGGGCCACAAGACACATTTCTACCACTCGTTTTTACAAGATGAAAACTGCGAGGGGTCAAACTCAGCTCGCTTATGAAGAGCTCCGCGGCACGTTACGAAATAGTTTTAATCTCCAACGCCGGGAGACTTCTGCTGCCGATCATCTCACATCCATATCCATTAACTGCATCTTCTGTTTGCTTCCCCACTTGACTCTGTGAATAAAATCTGACAGCCTTCACACAGCCAATGAGCACCTCGGTATATAAAGGTGATAAAACAAGATCAAGTGATGGAGGATTTATTTCTTTATTATTTCAGTCGGACGGTCTGCCATCTTTTTAAAAAGACAGGGAGGGATGCGAGCTGCTATCAGCTGCAAGACAAACTGAACAATCCTTGGCAGAGGTAATAATTGTCAGACACAGTTTTCAGAGGTAAATCTGGGGTCGAGGGGCGTATCTTTACCATCTCCAGAGGAAATGACCTCATCGACTGTGCGCACTTTGCAGTAAACAACCTAGAAAACGCACAAGAAAGCACCGGTTTGGTCGTTCAGTGCGTGAGGAGGCAGATTATGAGTCTGGGTTTATTACTGGGATATTACCTGGTGGTTTATCTCCTGTTTTCAAGGTTAAGCTAACATGGCTAACGTTAACAATAACTGGGAGGAAGATTTATGTTTTTAACTTTGTTTGTCTTTTCTTGTAGTTTTGCGTGCGATGCTTTCAGTTTGTGAGATGTTGTATGAGGGTCACTCCAAACAAATAGGGAGCAGCGTATCACTAGAGCAGCCGGTAACTGATGCTAACTGCTAGCTCAGTTAGCCATGCAGTTAGCAGTCCAGACAGGGAGCTCTGATGAGACAGGATGAGCTGGGCCGAGCTGTTAGCATGCTAACCTCAGAGATGACTGTATCTCTGCAACACATTAACGTCTTTCTCGTCATGTTTTCACAATCTTAATTTAACAATCAAACCAAAAAGGTTTCACTTATATGTTAATTTTCATGTCTTTTCCATGCTTGCTGAGTGAGTGAGCAGAATAAATGAACAGTTTGTGAATGAATGAGTCCCATACATTACATTCGCTCATTATTTCACTACCTGCTGCTTTGCTGGTTTGCTGAGTCTTGCTGTGAGCTCGAGGAATGTGACTAAATCCATATTTGGTTCACAAATTTAGCTGGCGGTTCTCGCTTGTGCTAAAAATATTCCCTCCTCTCATCCAGAATATCTGTCTTTTTAACAACGTGCATGACACACGCAGCCATGTATGAGGAAACGCAGACACTTACCACGGAGCAGCGGCAGAAACAACACAGATCCAGACTGACATCTGGAACCCGGCGAACGCTCACACGGTGAACATCATGTTCGTAAATACCCCGCGATGTGAAAAACATAAATCTGTGGAAAGCCTGCAAACAGACATTGAGCGAGTCGACAGATTTTCTCTGGTAGCGCTCCAATAAATTCATCACCGCTGAGCCCCTCGAATCTGTTTATTTGATTTCCAGCAAAGAACATGACAACCAAAATAATTTAGTGTCACTGACGATGCTCTGCTGTTGTGATTCGTGTCGATTAAAAACTGATTTTGCTCTTACAGCGACCGTGCTGGCTGCTAATTATCGAGCCGTTTACCATCAGAGTTCCCACTGTGAGACAAACGAGACCAGCTGAAAAGTTTCCAAGCTCCTCGCTGTCAACATCTTTGGTGCACGGGAACCACGATGCTCTGCCGGATGAAGAGCCTCAGCGGGGACGGTGTTGATCCTCTCACCATGGTGAGATTCACAGTGATGTGCCTCCCCCAGACGCAGAAAATAAACAGAGCTACAACTGACATTCCACTTCAAGAAAGAAAGGTGACCCGGGTCAGATCAGTGTTTGGGCATCGCTGCCATTCCTGGCGTACTCTCCCCCTTAGAGTGTATGGATGTGTGTGTGTGTGTTTCCTACTGTGCATGCCAGGCGTATCTGTGTATACGGGTGCACACATGTGAACTCTGCGTGTGTGTCTTAGAAAATATGCTGCTTCAATCCAAAGTGCTCTGAAAATAAACCGCAGGGTCAACAAACAAGACGGAGAGAGGGAGTCCGTGCATGTGTTGCTGGGAGAGAGAGGAGGGGGTTGTGGGGTAAAAGAAAATGTGCTTTCTCCTCTGTTTTCCTGTCTGCAGCGGGAAAACAGAACTCTGTGACTTCTCGGTGAACTACCCGCTGCGTGGATCACGGCGAGGACATAACACACACAACCCGGGGGGGGGTTCAGTTTTGGAGGAGCTCAGGCCCAGGAAGGAAGCTCGTCCTCTGGGGGTCAAGGATCTGGAGGTCACTCGAGACAAGCCTGTTAAATTCAACACCCGCCGACCGGAGGACGTATGCGGAGGAATGAGCAGAATCTAAAAGCGAGCGGGCATTCTGCAAATCGTACCTTGAAGTCATCAATCATGTTGAGTACACAAATATGGCTGTGCGCGTTAACGGCGACGCCATGAATCACTGCGACAACTTCTCTGACAGGGTGAATCTTCTTTAAACAGACGCGGCTTCTTTGAGCTAAATGCTAACATCCTCACAACATCAATGCTAAATCCATTCTACCAAGAACTCAGAAGAAACGCACCATTGAAACAGTCCAAAGAACGGTTGTTAAAGTCGGAATTCCAAAGTAGGAAACTCGGGAAAGATCCTACAAGCTCGACCCCGCCGACATAAACACACCTGCAGAAGCACGTCTTCATCAGTTTGGACTTCATGTGGTGTTTGTGACGTGAAATACGCCTGAACAACTTTGTAGTTGCCATTTTCATTTTCCATCCAGTTGATTTGTGTTTGATAGATGTCTTTTACGAGCACGTGATAAATCTCCTCCTCGAAGCTCGCACATCAATTTGCTTCGGACATCGGCGTTCTGATGCACTGGGACGAATTTAGATCGGAAACACGGGAGTACCGGCTCTGGAACTGTCAGGTTCTGAGTCACAATGGACTGCAGCCTGACACGGTGATGTTTAAATGTCAAATATCTTACACTGCATCTGAGTCAAAGAAGTTACGACCTCTAACTGTTCCAGGTGTACGTCAGAGGTCCAACATTTTCATGTTCGGAGCTCTCTGGAACAAACGTGTTCAGCGTGGTGTAGCATGTACGCATGCTAACATTTGCTAAGTCCATCAGTGGCTGATGGAATGTCAGTAGTTTTGCAGGCATTCGGTCACGAAACAAACATAAAGATGGCGGTAGAGGAAAAGTCTGCGAGTCACCCGAGTTAAGAAACATCAGACGGCACCACGAACGTTGTGCCGATCCAGACAAACAGGCTTCAGAATATCCACTGGATACTGGAAGCTTTCTGTCTGCTGGGGGTGAGAAGTCAGAGATCGACACAGTTTATCCTTTGCGGCGTTTGAATATCTGCAGAAAATTTAATGGAAATCCATCAAATACCGCAAGATATTTCAGTCTAGACCAGAGTGACAGACTAACATCGTGTCTGACTGCAGCCTGGTCGTGGCCTGATGACGTGCTGCCTCCTAGTGTTGATCTACACAAACTACACAAAATCACATCCACCATCTACTCGACTGGCAGGACCACAATTTGGATATTAATATGACACATAAAAACATTTTCCTTTATAAGGAAACTGGGTGCAATTAAGAGCATCCCATTGCATTATGGGAAATTCAGTCTCCAGCCTTTTAAGTAAAAGTCTGTAGCTTGACCTCAAATCAGAATATCTCTCGTAAAATGTATTATTTTTGGATTTACAGTTCTATTCTTACAAAACCATAAAGAAAATGCATGAACCTGCTACAGAATCAATATAATAACGAAGTTTTGATTGTTATTATGCTCTTCATACGTAGGTAAAGTTGGTAGAAGACTAAAAAACAACAACACGTGCATCATTTTTCAAAAAGAGAATCTTTAATAGTAAAAATGCACAAGTGGTGATAGAAAACATTAAATCCCGAATCAAAAGAGACGATTTGTTTTGTGCTCCTGGAATACATCTGGATGTGAGTGACGTCTGGTTGGTTTTGGTAGGAAATAAAAAATGTGAATGTTTGTGCACGACACTGCTGAGACGGATTTGTATGTGATCAGCAGCGTGGCAGCTTTTTTTTTTGTTTGTCTTTTGTTCTGTCGCTATCTTAAGGCCACCGGGAGGAAGAACGAGGTCAGAGCAGACGTGTAGACCACACACACACACACACACACACACACACACACACACACACACACACAAGGACGCCCCATGTCGTCCCTGCTGGAGAAGCTACTTCACAAAACAATAGATTACAAAACAATAAAAAATTACTGGTCAATCGAAGTAATTTTCAGTATTTCAGTAAAGACTGTTTTTGCAGCATCACGTATTGTCTTGGAAACTTCTACCTTTAAATCAGTTTTATACGACATCAAACGAAGAATCCTAATTAAATAATAACATTCAGAAGGATCTGCAAAGAAGTTCAGTATCAGTTTGAGTTCAACATCTGTGTGTCTTCTACAGTAAAACGTGTCTGCTGCCATTTCTTGACTCGTACTTACACTAACTGGCAGGTAGTGATGCAGTCAGTGAAAACCTCCTACAGCACATACGTACCACTAACTCATGTAATACCACCCACAGCTCCCCGATGACTGAGTTACTCATCAGAGAATATTATTACCTGAAGTGCAGCGGCTGAGCTTTAGCATCCTCAGCAGCACGCTAGAGTCGGGAAGGAAGCTCCGGAAACACGAGCCTGCCTGGTACTTGTGAGACAATCGTGAATTTGATCTGTGGGCATTCGCTAAGTTCAGTTTCCCAGTTCAGATCAAAATTTAAAAAAAGACGTGTTGGTTTGTTCTGGTCCCCGGGCTGCACAGTCGAGTCTTCGTGTCTCACAGCGAGGTTTCCTTTGGATCTATCACAACTGGTTTGAAGGTCAAGATCTCTGTAAAGGTGTGACCTAGAAAAAAAAGATCACAACAGGACACTGATCAATAAAACTGCTCAGATCGTCTCCCTCCTCTCCCCGCTGGCCTCCGTCCTTCCACTGATCTCTGCTTCAGCTCCTCCTCTCCTCAGACTTACGTTTCCACTGGCCCAGCGTCAGGTCTGAGTTGTCTACCGAGTGGTCGTACGGCTCCGCTTCCTTCTCCCCCTCCGGCTCTCTGTACTCCTTGAAGTAAGGCAGCGTGAGACCCTCGGCGGCGCTCACCCTGTTCTCCGGATCCAGCAACAACATGCGCTGCAGCACGGACACGGCTGACGAAAGAGTGCGAACAGGGAGTCAGATCACAGTTTGACTGCCAGACTGAAACAGATGGAATAAAAAAAAGTCTGAGCGTGTCGTACCTTGTGGATTAGCTGTGGGAAACACCTTGCGGAGGTCTTTCTTCTCCATTTTCGGAAGACTTTCGATGTAGCTTTTAGCCTGAGAGAAGAAGTCATAATCAAAACTAACAGTGCTTCAAATCATAACAACCATAACCGTGTTTGTTCTTTCAATTCCTGAGAAACTGCAACACAAAACCAGGAAGCGTATCGTCTGAACTCACATCCTCAGATTCTAGTTTTGATATGAACTCCTGAGTCGGTGTTCCTGTGGTCTTCATGATCTCTCTCAGCTGATCCAGATCTGAGGACCAGGGGTCAAGGGTCAAATGGTGGCTCGGTCACACACACACACACAGGGTTGTTCTCTCAGATAATACAAACAACAGGAATAGAAAAAAAGTACTCCCACACACTGTCCTCTTCAGTATCAGGAAAGTATAACAACAGCCTTCATCAGGTAACTTTACAAGATGAAAAGAGAGACGATCATAAATAGTTCGGTTGAGCCTCATGGACCAATCAGGTCTAACGAGGACAGGATGTGGGATCCTGCAACAAAAATAAAAAACATACAGTCCTCAGTGAGGGTCGGTGAGGTGGAAGGATACGGTCGCTGCCTTTAAAAAGAGGTTTCCCTTGCAGCATCTCTGCCATGATGCAGCCCACGGACCAAATGTCCACTGAGGAAGAAGCAGAGAAGAGAATATTTCAGACTTCCAAACACAAATCACCCACGGGACGAATAAATGAACGTTGGTCTTCACAGCAACAGACGCGTACATTCATTAACAAGCAGTGCAAAGGTCAGATGTCAGAGATCACCACCTAGTGGATCATTCTTCTTATTACCGTCCGACTCAGGTGATATTTTCTACTGTGACAGAAAACACAGCTGAACGTTGTTTAAAAATGTATGTTTTAAGCCACTTTACAGTCATAAGCAGAGCCCCATCATTATTATCAGTAGATAAATCTGTATTTGCATATATGTTGTCCAGTATGTGCCGATATCAAACCTTTTTTCAGAGATTATAATGCAGAAATAATGAGTCATTTATATTATTATTAAATTCCCAGTTATGTTTACTGTTTTGCTCTGATTGCTCAACTGCCTCCGTTACATATCTTCATCTCAAGTGTTTGAAAAGCAAATCTGAGGGATCACTGCAGAAATCAGTTGATATAAATTGTATTATTATTCCATAATATCGGTATCAGTATCTAGTATCAGTCTGACTTTAGTTCTGAGGTGCAGTGGAGGTTGTAGCTGCTTCACAGACTCATATTTATGCATAATAATCTGTTGATAGCTAATGTTGCTACTGACTGGAGCCTCCAAAGACAGACGTCACGTGTGAGATATCTTTAGAAAAAGCCTTAAAGCAGCGTCACTGTGTCTGAGCACAGGAGGCTGCAAAGGTCAAGTAAAAACACTCTGAGGCAGAAACAGGAGCGGAGAGCGTGTGAGTACACCGAAGCAAATAATCCACGCTGCAGTAGAAAAATAACAACGAGGATTCGGTGCTTCGGCGGGACGAGCTCTTCATTACCCGTCTGAGTGTAGTGCATCCAGCTCAGGATGACCTCCGGGGCTCGGTACCAACGAGTCACCACGTATCCCGTCATCTCGCTGTCGGCCTGCCGCGCCAAACCAAAGTCCAGGATCTGAACAGGACGTGAACAGGAGACGTGGACATCTTACTCACACTGAGGAAGCAGGTGCAGTAAATGCACTGATTGCTAGAAATAAGGACAGTTTGGTTGTGTTTGTTCGGGTACCTTGAGCTCACAGTCTTCGTTGACGGCGAGATTTCCTGGTTTGAGGTCCTGCAAAAAAAAAAAAAAATGTACAGAAAATACATGAAGCAAAAGGAAAGTGAAATACAGGCAGAGCTGTGTGACACAGCGAGCAGGACATGAGTCTGTACAGGAAACTCGCTTTATAATTAGATGCGTGAACACAATGTTTACCACACGCAGAGTGTATTAAAAGACAACTTACCCTGTGAATGATACCAGCAGAGTGAATGTACTGTAATAAAAGAATAAAAAAGGGACTTTATCCACAGAACAATCACATAAACCAACAAGCTGTCGACAATGTGAGACCAGAGTAGAGTCCTCCACCTTCAGACCACGGAGCATCTGATAAACCAAATACTGGATCTTTTCTTCCGACAGCCGCTGCAGCTTCAGCACCTTCCCCAGGTCCGTCCCCATGAACGGCATCACCAGGTAACTTTGGGACGAGAATGAAACATCACGAGGAGGAAAACTTAATTTTAAAAAACTTAAAGTTAATGTGAGCACAGCAGGACGCGGCACTCACAAGTCGTGGAGTTTGTCCAGAGAGAGGTCGGCAGTGAACACGTCCAACAGGCCGATCACCTGCAGAGAGAAACCAAACGGGTGGAGATCATCGTTTGTCCTTCATTATTAATAAAGGGGAAGATGGAAATACAGTCCTGAGGGTCTGAAACGTGTCTCACATTTTCATGTTTCATGTGTTTGAGAAGCCTCAGCTCTCGGTACGCCCGCTTGGCAAACAGCTCCGACTGGAACGGCCTGTACAGCTTCTTGATGGCCACTTTGGTTCTGGTTCTGGAGTCGACCGATGAGCTGAGGGCGAGAACATATCAGACGGTGTGAGACGCGTTAGATGAATGTCGATTAATCGGTTAGTCATCAACTATTAAAGGAGACTTATTATACTTTATTGTTTGTTTGTTTTGTAACAGGTCTTGAAAGTTATAAAGGTTGAGGCGCATCTCTCCCACAGAAAGCGCTGCTCCTGAACGCCTCGTCAGTTGTCCCGCCTTTAATTCTGTGACTTTGTGACATCACATGACATCACCATGTCACACATTTGCCTAATTTCTCCCTAGCGGCTAGTTTGGCACGCAAGAATTAATTTAATACAGCTGCTCTGTTGTTGTGAGCGTCGCTGGCTCAGGCATGTGTGAGCCGACCAATCAGAGCAGACTGGGTATTCAGGAGGGGGGGGGGGGCTTAAAGTGACAGGAGCATTATTTTGAGCATTACAACTTATAATAAAATGATTTTCTTTTATTTCCTAAATGTTTCTGGTTCTTTTCAAATGTGGAGGCAAAAACATTTGAGGACATCATCTTTGGGAAACACTGACGTTTACCACCATGTTCTGACACTTTATAGACCAAAGAAAAAGGAATCGATCAAGTATTGACAATAATCGACATATTAATGGATCCTGAGAGGAGTCGGTAGTTGCAGAGAGCACTTATGGGGAGGAGGAGGGGGAACACCGGGTCATCTGGTGCTGGGAGTGACCAAAACAGCCCTTTGTGCCCGCAGATAACCTGCTGGGGGGCTTTTGGAGATCTTTTCTTGGGCACCAGCAAGACTATCAGAGGCCCTGTTGGCTCTCACATGTCTATCTATATATATTTATTTATCTATCATCTTCCAAAGAACATCACCTGATCTGTAACAAGACCTGGAGGAGGACAACAATAATCCAATTTGGGGAAACTCCCTGTGATCTGAAGCAACTGGGGCCTTATCTGCCCTGATCAGGAATGTTTACTATAAGCCCGAACCTGTTCACACACACACACACACACACACACACACACACCATCTACTGCTTCCAGGGAATGGCTCGGGCGGTAGCAGGCGGCTCCGTCTCCAGCTCGTCTCCGGCTCCAGTCTCAGACCTGCAGAGTGTGTTCATGCGTAATAAAGCTGCTCTGAGTCCGTCGGAGCACTTTTGAGTTTCCGCCCACACAGTTAATCATTGATAACAAAAAGGGGGCCGCATGCGGAGAGACGCACAAAAGGTGTCCGAACACAAAGCTGCTTTTCATTGTTGCGCGTCGGTAAACACATTTCACCCGCAGTCTGCGCGGTGCGGGCAGATTTACGGTGACGGGGGGAGATCGTGGTGAAGCGAAGGTGTCGGTGCAAAGTGTCTCCATCATATGAGGAAGTGGCAGAGGAGCAGCATGTGTTCCGCGGAGCAAACATACTTTTTTCTTTTGTTCGGCTGTGACACGGCGCGGCTGTCCGTCCTCTGTGCGCCATCTGCTCCACCGCTTCTCTTTGTTACCGAGCTGCACATACAACAAACCCAGCAGGGTTGCAGATTACAGGCCACAGAATAAATCACTCACCACACAGTCCCGTACGCGCCGGACCCCACCTGCCTCAGGCGCTGGTACCGCTCCGGTACCTCCCATGTGGTGTTGTTGACTTCTTGGCGGTAGTATCCGGGTCGCACTCGTACAGACATCCTATATTTCTGTTTAAAAAAATCACATAAAAAAGTCCGAGAGAGGTTTCGCTCTGGTTTGTTTGGTCTCCTCCGTCGCTACACACCCATTGTCCCGGTCACATCCCACCTATGCGCTCACTGTCGATCAGTGCGCAGCTGTGCGTGTCAGCCGCTCAGCGCGCAGCCTGAGGTCACCGAAAGCCACTCCCGAGCTCCACTGCAGGCCTGCAAGTAAAGGTGAACAGAAAAACTGGAATGTGCGTGAACAGGAGACCGGGCCGACCGCATGACTGAGACATGCGCCAGTAGGAAGGTGCGCAGAAACCGTCGGATCTGACGCTCGCTGTGGACTGTGGACTCGCTGCTGCGCCCACTTTGACTTACGCAGGCAGATGTTTGGAGACTTGCTGGGACAAGAAAAAGACCTGAAGCCTCGGGCTGCGCGCACACACACACACACACACACCTGGCGACGTGGCTAAATAAGGACTACACTCATAGTTTCATGCGTCAGAAGGCAGAAGAACGAGTGTGAGACGTGACTTTAATGTGCAGTTAGGAGAAAAAGATTAACTCTGACTTCATTAATCATCTTGAGTGTTTTGCAACAGACATGAAAAGAAGCTGTGGCACAAATAAAAAACACACACCGTCTTCTGACTGCTCAGTTTATTAGGATGAAGCTTCAGCTGAAGGAAACACAATCATATATATTTCATACTAATTAAAGAAAAATAAAACTCTTGATAACTCATCTGTGTCCACTACTGTCCAACTTCAGACTGATTCTTGATCAAATAGTGCAACTTCTGATCGATTTCATGAATGGCGGTGGAGGTTTTTTCCCTTTCTGCAGCTTCGCGCCTGATAGCATCACATCTGTGGCACAAACCAAACTTCCTCCAAAACCGTTTGCATGTTTCTCAAACGTGCCTGCAGCCACATGCAGCCTGCAGTTCTCTTTTTATCGGCTGCAGCTTCAGTTCAGCGCCTGCTGTCAGAGAGCAGAACATGTTTGTGGCCGTGCGGACAGAAAGTGGAGCTGTGGAAGTGGCCAAAGACTCAGTGTTTCTATTACAGAAGAATATATTGTGCGTGTTTATCTACTGCGGCTTACAGGATCAAGTTTCACTTTCACCCACACACACACACTCATTGTCATCATCTGTCATTCTCTCTCTCTCTCACACACACACACACACACACACACAGATCATTTTATTTGGTATATATTGAGGCGACAGCCACAGTGTGTCAGAGTCAGACAAGTCGCTGTAGGACTTGTTGTCTGAGTCGTCATTAATAGCTGGATGGACACAAAGCAGACAGGGAATAAGCTCAGGGGCCCTTCGTTAAATCTTTCTGCCTCTTTTTTCTTTTCAATGCATCCAGAAAAGTTCCACCTTCACCAAAAAGTCACCACCAATTTACAGGTGACCTTTCTCGACCCCCCCTCGTCTAAAAGATTCCTCAAATCAAGTCGCTGCCCTGAAGTCATTTCCTGGAAAATGTCACACAGCTTGTGAGAGCCACCAGAATGGAAACATCACCTCGCGTCTCACCGTCTCACTTCCTGTCTGCTTTGGTTCACCTATCTAGCCTGTGGTGGTGTCGAGCCTCGCGCTGACTTCCCTGCCGCCGCCTGCCAAAGCGACACAGAGCTCTGCAGTGACTGGAAGAGACAGAAAAAGGTACGAGCAGTAGACTCTCGTATCGCTTTGGGCAGGACAGCTAATCAAGGAAGTCATTACGAAGATCATGTGACGCAGATTTCATTAGCCCAGGCCGGGGGCTTGCTGTGGTAGGGAACAGGAGCTCTGGCTGCGGACGTGGACGTGGAGGCCGCCTCCTGCTGGTGCTCCTCTCCCTCGTCCCTTTCTCCCTGCTCGCCGCTCTCGCCACCGCCGACCCACGTGGGGAACTCCAGACCGGGCTGCGAGGAGAAAGGCTTCTCCAGAACCTTCAGGACTCGCTGGACCTGGAGAGGAAGTGAGAGTAAGTGAACGCCCTGAAAGTGAACTCTGAACAAAAGGGAATTGAGTTAATTCCATTATAAGCTTTATTTTGCCTCACTGAAAAAGGGACAGTTCTCCTCCTCTTATCTCTAGCGGCATTTATCCATCCAAGTTGTTTTGGCGTGGTTTGTCGAGTTTTAAAGATATCAGCCGGAGAGATTTCTGTTATCTCTCCAAAATAACAGAAGTAGGCGGCACTCAAAGAGCCGAAACAGATACGTTTGAAAAGCTCAACAGCAATGTCTCCACAGACCTGAGTGTGAGCAGCTGAGTGCCGTCTCGTTCTGTTATATTAGAGAGAGGTCAGACATCTCCAAAACTCTGCAGCTCACACCAAAACAATCAGGATGGATAGAAGGCAAAAGAAGAAATTTGTTCTGGTGTGTAGAAACACGAGGCTGTGGTGAAACAAAACAGCGAGAGCATCGCAGTGAATCGAGGTCCTGACCTCGGAGAAGTCTCCGTTCTCGGCGGCCTCAATCGCATTCTGGGCGATGTAGTTCCTGAGTATGACGCGAGGGTTGGTGCTGTCCATCACCCTCACCCTCTCCTCCCGCACAGCCGCCGCGTCGCTCTGGCCTTCCAGCTCCCGAGCCAGACGCTTCCTGCAGCGGTGATAACACGGAACAGTCAGAGAGTTACAGTCACGCAGCGACGGCAGACTCAGCAGCCCATTTCCTCCTCTGTCTCTCTGTCCGCCTCCCCCCTTTATCAGTCACACTCCCACCCAAAAAGTCTCCTATCCGGTCCATGCAGTCCCTCCACCCTCTGATGTTGTTGTACATGTTCGCTGTGTTTCTAGATCACCATTTCCTTAATTCTCCCCCCCAAAACCTCACCTATAGCATGTGATCCAGCGGCTCCAGTCCTCCGCCTGCTTGGTCTTCAGCTCCTCCTGGCTCGTCTCCATCAGGTCTTTCAGTTTGCTGAGTCTGTCCAACTGCCTCGCAATCGTCGCCCTGTCTGAGATCATCTGGAACAGCGCTGGGTTGCTCTGAGCCATCGAGAGCAGCATGGCCAGCTCCCTGTCGGCAGCAGACAGAAATCATACCAGTTATAATCTTTACTGGCACGCTGTGAGAAAGCAGCGGGCACGTGGTGCCAGAGGAGGCAATCCAGGTCTCTGTGGGTAATGTAAGGTAACGAGATGAACGGCACAAAGACGTGATTATCTTTATGTTGCGTTCTGTCCCGCTGGCCGCGTTTACTGGCGCACAATAAAGATTAATTAGGCAGGAAATCAGATAACGCATGGTTTCAATGTGTTGCGTCTACTACGACCACGTCTGGCTGCGATGTTTCCCGCCGTTGCTTCCAAAAAAATACCAGACACGATTAGCAGCCGTGCACACAGAATTGTAGGAAATGGCATTTTGTATTTTTGTCCAGCTGCAAAAAAACCAGAACCATGGCCATGTTTCTGATGCAACAGCTGACTGTCCAGTTACAGGAAGGTGCTGAGCATCGTGAGCGTTTAAGACCTCAAAGCTGCACAGATGAATATTTTTGTATTAACAACACATCCAGTAATTATTAGTAATCTGGGAGGAGTCGCTTGTGACAAAGCCACAGATTGTTTTGCATTTCTGCTTTGTTTCTGCCTCATTCCTCTTTCCAGCAGCAGGTAACTAGAACATGACTATAAATAGCGATGTCAGGTTGCGGCACTGTTGTGTTTACAGCTGATTCTGCTGCTCCCAGAGTGAGTGAATGCTTCAAACTGTTCTCAGGACAGTGCTCCTCTCTCCCCGTGTAAACAGATACATGTCTTTAGGTTATGAATGTCTAACACGTCCACTTCCTGCCACTCCAAAGCAGAAGAAAGGTGAACGCTAACGTGCCCAAACAAAACAAATCACAGTCCAACTGCATGAAAAATAAATTCAGTTCAAAAGCCCCACTAGTGTCACCCAGAGGCTGCAGAGTGCATCACATCAAACCTAATTATTTTGTGAACTGTATCGAATGTCTTTAGTTCCTTTGTTGCTTGGGACTTCAGCTGTGAGTGCACAGTTTACCATTATCACCTCCTCAGTCACAGTAAAACATGTTCACGTGACTGTGTTTCCTACATTTTTACAGTTTTATTTCTAATCCGTCACCCTAAAACACAACACAAGTTTCATTTACATTCCACTTCTGCGACGGTGTGAAACAGACAACACAGAGTTCTTCCAGTCCGCAGCTCACCGTGGATCCATACTGGGTTTGTTGGCGGCCTTGAGCTCCTCCAGGGAGGCGCACTGCTCCAGCAGGAGGTCGGAGGCTTTCTTGACGATGTCCTCCTCCGTCTCTGTCTCGTCCTCGCCGGGACACGAGATCTGACTCAAGCTGCGGAAGGTGTTGGTGAAGTCGGCGCCTGCCGGAGGGCGAACACGTAGTCACCACTTATGTTGCAACACAGACTCGTTTAAATGCACGAAGCCTGCATTATTATGGATTCATACAGGTGTAATTAGCTTTACTTAACACATACAAATATAATCTATAATCCTGCATGGACTTTTTCTGAATTAGTAGAAGGAAACACGTTTTATATGGTGATTTTAAATAATATATATTTGTTGTTGTGTTATTTATTGTTGTTTCTTAACAGATTGTGCTGAACTGAGTAAAATGAATTTCAATAAAGAACATCTAATCTAATGTAATCTAATCTAAAACATGTCATGAGTCCTTGTTGAGGTTTTTAAAGGTGAGTTGAGTTCAGGGTCTTGAACTTGTTATTCCTTTAAGGTCACATCTTTATAGTTTATGACTGTAGGTAAAGTGCATCAGCAGCATTATGTGGGCCAATGAGTGATGAGGCATAAAGCAATATATTAATGTATTATAATACATTATGAATGTCCTCATAACACACCAGAGATTCATAGAAAGTGTTGAAAACATGAACGTTTTATGAGCAGTACTCTGTATAAACTCTCGTCAGACGAGGCAGTAAACTGTTTAAGCCCCTCCCACTCCTGTCGTCCCACCTGTGTTGTGCATGGTCTGCAGCAGCTCTGTGATCAGCATCTCGTCCTCGGGCTCGTTCTTCGTCAGTAAGCCCAGCTTCTTCCTCATGTTTTCCAGGTAGAAGCCGTTGTACAGATCCAGGTACTCGTCCGTGACGGCCTCGGCCCGGTCCGGCGGCAGCTCTGGATCCAGAGCCTCCGCGAGCTTCACCAGGTTCCACCTGCAGATGGCCGGCTGGGCCTTGTAGGAGTACCGGCCGGAGTTGTCGGAGGCGTTGCAAATGAAATCTGGATCAAACCTGAGAGGGAGGAGAAATGTTTTTCACCTGCTGAGTTGTGGAGTCTTCACACCCACAACGTTTGTATCACGACGACGATTACAGGACCGACAAAATGAGACTCACCTGTCCATAAAACCATACGGACCGTAGTCCAGCGTGAGTCCCAGGATGCTCATGTTGTCTGTGTTCAGGACTCCGTGGCAGAACCCCACACACTGCCACTGAGCCACGAGCCGGGCCGTGCGGACCATCACCTGCAGACAGGAAGAGGAAGCAAATCTGACATCACAGCGTTTCTAAAAACATGTGCATCAGCAAACAACCCGCGGGGAGTGTGGATGACTCGTAATCAGATGAGGAGAATGTCAAAAGTCTGCATCCAGAGTTTAATACCTCATTAGTCTTAATCTTACACTGAGCAGAGGGCACAGTGACTCAGGCCTGCAGCCACATCTACAGCAGCTTAACAGGATTACAGGATCCAGAAGTTCGTGGCTCCAAACTGTAACGTCAGGCCTCGAATCGGCTGCTCGCTCAAGTGCAATATCAGACAGTGATGTGTTCGTGTGCTCTGACCTCTCTGAAGAAAGCCACGTTCCTCTCCACCCTGTCGGGGTAATTCTGCTGGATCTCGGGGTAAAACATCTCGATGACGTAATCCATCATCTGCCCGCGGATCTCATCACGTCCACAGCTGGGCCCCCGCCGGCCCGTGAACTCGTCAGGCTGCTTGAAGATCTCAAAGGATCCAAACCTGCTCAGAGAGTGAACGACTGAGAACAACAATCTGGAGAGGCTCAGACATCCACGCTGCATGAGAAGGAGTCGACAGGCGGAGCTCACCTGAGGAACGTGGGGGCGATGCGGAGAACCACGGAGCAGCGCTCATTGCGAGGGTTCCCGCTGTAGTACACGTCCCGCACCACTCTGCTGTCAGAGGTCACCACGGAGCCGGCTCTGGTGGTGGGAACGCCCAGGAAGAACATCACCTCGCTGCACAGGAACTCTCTGATGCTGGAGCGCAGAACCTTCCGGCCGTCCGCTTGTCTGCAGACGACAGAACAGACGGATCTCACATCAGTCAAGTCTTCAAACCACATCCGCTCTTTTGGGTCAGAGGTCAGAAAACCTGCAAACAGAATGCTGCTTGTTGTTTAATCTGACTGGAAACCTTTAATATTCTGGGCTCGGGTTCAACGCTCAGCATATTGGACTTCCACACGAGCAGAACCAGAACAGATCAGACGTCAGTGCTCAAACCACTGTGTCATCAGCCCACTGCGGCCCACACCGTACAGCCGGGACTGATCCAGAGAACTCTACTGTGAAACACGCGGACCAAATCCACCAGCGTGACCAACAATGAGAGTTTATACGAGGAGGAAATCATCAGTCACGCAGAACAATCCACCGCTCGACGTCAGCAAAACCAAGAACCCGATTGTTGATTTTCAGACAAAAGGAGGCAAAGATATCCACCCACCCGTCTACGTCAGTGGAGCAGCTGATAAGATCCTGTGAGTCTATAAATCAAACTAAAGATAGTTCAGTTCTGGAGTCAAATTCTGGTTGAAACTGCACAGAACATCGACCCAAAGATGCCTCAACTCATCCTCCGGCACAAAACAAACTTCCAGTTAGCTGCTGTATCATAATCATATTCTCTGTTAATGTTCATACACACTAACTGAGCTCCTGCTCTGCAGAATGTCCTGGTGTGGATCATTATTATTGATTGTTCTGATCAGTTCCTCCTGGTGTTATAAGATATAACATGTCTGATAAACAGTCATGTCTGCTTTAACCACAATAAATGTGAAATTATATTTCTAACAGCAGTTAAACTGACACAGAACCAGCCCCCCTGGTACCTGGAGTAAGGAGTCAGCCCGGCTCCTTTCACCTGGATCTCCCAGCGGCCGCTCGGGTTCTCCCGCAGCAGAACCGGGTCTTGGCCCGGTGGCACCTTCACCTCCCCGAGGTAGCAGGCGGCCCCGTCGCCCAGCTGCCCGGCGAACTGGCCGAACTGGTGGCCGCAGTAGCAGTGAGCTGCGGGCTCGGATCCGGGCATGACTCTGGATCCGCTCAGATACTCCGGCCCGAGCGGGTCGTTCTGGACCTCCTCTCCGTCGAGACCCAGCAGCGCCAGGGCGTCATGCGACACCGCCACGAACCGGGGCTTGGTGAGCGGTGTCGGCTTCACCCGGGAGAAACAGGCTCCCTTCACCTGCCGAACCCCCGGCTCGTCCGACGAGTCCAGCGGGAGTTTCTTCAGGGCGACGTTGTCGAAGTCGAGTCGCTCCAGCGCGGAACGACTCACCGCCAGACCCATGTGGTCCATCCCGACCGAACCGAGGCGTCTGAACACGGACACAGCGGGCAGGAAGACGCGTGACGGTCCCAGCCGAGGTCCTAGATAAGCCATCCACCCGGGGCCATCCGGTTTATATCCGCTGGCGCAGTTTTAATGTGGCCACTAGTCATGCTTTCATAATCCTGCATGACACGGAGGATGTTTGCGACACACGCGGTGTAACATTATTATGGGTCCGACCGGAAACAAACAGCAGACGGAATCAAATCGACTAAATGTCAAACTGACGAGGAGAACAATGTTTCCTCATTGTTTGATTGAATTAGTCCAAACATATGGCTTCGTACATAATTCTAATACAATAAATTAACATAAACAAACTCGATTATAAAGTCTCAAGTCTTATAAAGTAATAAAGTCTAATTATTTATGTCTGAATAACCTCAAAGCAAAGAAGGCTTTTGTTTCAGAGGGTGGTTTATCAAAAGTATCTCATATTTCTGAGACATTAATCCATTAAACCCTCACTTTTTTACTTTATAAGTAAAATACACACATATTAGTATATACGTATATAATACTGAAGACATGGGAGGACTTTAAAGGGAAGATCCACCTCTTTTAGCCACATTTTTAATGGGTTATTTGGTAAATAATCATCAGTTTCAATTGTAAGCGTTGTGAATTTTCTGTAACCTCTATTTTTTATTTTAAATTCAGTTACTGTACTTTCTCAGAAGCCCTTTGAAGCAATTTCAGAGGAAATGATGTAACAGTCAGCAATCAGAGAAATCACAATGTTTTTTTTTAAAGTGATGATTTCAAATGTGAAGGAAAACTCCATATTTACTGAGTGGTGTGGTGCAGTGTGGTGGTATACAAAGAGGAAGCTTTTTGAGGCAATAATAATTTATTTTTTACTTTAAAATTATTTAATAATCCATTAATTTATTATAGAAGTTAAGATTTAATGTTTGGTTCCGGCGACAGTGACAACACCACACGAGGTGCAGGGAAAACAAACCTACAACACAAACAGGCATTCATACAGTTTTCTCTTAGCAGCTCTCGAACATACAGTCGATGAAACCTTTGGAAAGGATGTGGGAGGGAAACAGACACGTAATGCTCGATGATATTTTACTGCTGAGGGACTGAGGCATGATTTCCTCCACAGTTATTTGATCAACTGGAAGACACGGCGTCTGAGCCAGTTTCATGTTTGGATAACTTGCAAGTGGTTTTAATCATGATTCTGAGACGGAGCGGTACTGCTTCCCACAGGAGCTCATTGGACCAGTTCACAACTTAAAAACAGCAAAGTCCTTTTTATAAGTACATCCAATTATTTGAGCACTCTACCTAAAACCATTTAACATAAAAACTAGATAGAAACTCTGTAAATTGATGTTGGTTCAATATCGATAATGTTGGATTTATTGGGACGTGTCCCATATAACAGAGTTCCAAAAATGTCATGCAGCCAAATTAAACATGTGCAACAAGAAGCGCTTGTACCGAGGATCCGGGTCGGTGCCTCGGCAGACGAGGCAATCTGCGGGTCAAAGGCAGCAGTGAAAGCAGAGTAAGGCTTCACCTCCAAACTCCATTCATGGGAAGTCCACTGAGAAATCATTACAGTCAAGTTCAAACCTTAATTTGCAGGAAAACAAACCAATTTCATCACCATTATCTCAATCAATGTTTTACAACCACGCCGACAAATGAAAATGCATATCTCATAAAAGTCCAAACATCTGGAGCTGGATGACAGATGTTTCTCTGAGCTGATTTTTCTGTACAAGATGCATATTTCTGCGTGTGAACCCTCACTCAAGAGATGGAGCCAGTATGTGTTTGGGTGCCTCATGGCGGAGGTACAATCAAATCTACAAATTACGAGATCACTGCATCGCTCATCCCGAGGCACACTGAAGCCTGTCCTGCAGGTCGGGTCACAAGCTGAATGTCTGAGTGGCCACAAAATGACGAGACGAGACAAAACTACATGTTCCTGTTATGGGCAACAGTATTTATAAAATAACACTATCATATAGTTATATAAAGACAGAATAATAGAAACTTGCATTGACCATTTGGTTGTTGTATCTGTATGATGCATATAACACATTTTTGCCCTTCCGTTGACTTCACCAGCGTAGCCCTTACTGCTGCAGTGTGAGGCACTTGTCTGACGATGTGGGCGGGGCCATGCATATGGGAATTAAGTCAATTTTGTCTTATACTAATCTTTTCTGTGAGTTTTGTAGAAGATGCATTTCAAATATTTTTTTCAGGAACAGAGAAAATGATGGTCAACGATCCAATTCAGACATTTAACTCACACCACGTTCGCTAGAACTGGAGTTCACAGACATTATTTCTGTCATTGGTTGATTACAGTTATGACTCATCTGGTGTTTTACTTTCTTAGCGATATCCATAGGCTGCATGTACAGAACAAGACAACCAGTCTCTTATAAAGTGCTGGACTTAAAATGGGCCATTTACCAAAAAAAATGCTGGTTTGGCACCAGAAAGGAGGAAGGAATCAGGAGACAGCGTTAGAAAATTGTGCCTCTCTCAGAAAACTGCTCAGTCGTATCACACCGGGGCAGATAACTGAAGATGATTCCGATGATACTTGCCAAATAAAAACTGTAATAATTTACAGGAATGGTGGGGGAAGATGAAAATCTATTCAAAAGGAATTATTGGCATTTGTAAACCTTACAAAAGTACTGTCACGGTTTCTTTGGCAGTACGGCCCTGCTGCGTCTACAGGGACATCGATACGAGGCGGAGGCTCGTCACCAGACGTCCATGTTAGTTCATAGTGTGGGCTCCTCCAGCCTCAGCGCCGGTGTTTTAAGGCCATTGGTGATAGATGCATTGTTTTATTAGATGGACAGTTGTGTCACTGATGGCTTAGAGAAGACCACTGGGGCGGCTTCAGAGTCTCCAGTATAGATTGGACCGATGGTATAGACAGCAGGGCTCTGCCTATGGTCCCTCCAGCGCGGTAGCAGGCGTATCCCAGCATTCCCATCATGACGCCCTTAATGACTGTGCGCAACACCCAGCCGAACCGTGAGGGCGGGGCAACACTGAGGGAGAGACAGACACACAGAGAAGCTGTGAAGACACTGTAACAATACATTTAAAGAACTATCTGTAATATGTTGCGTTAAAACAACACAAACATACCTCATGATTTCATTTATGTTGAGTTGCTTCTCCCAGTTTCTTTCTATGCCAGGGACGTGACCCATCCCAACGACTCCCACCACCACAGCAGGCACTTCTACACCAGAGCAGAAAATGTTCTCTTACATAAACAATCTACACTCATTTTATTTCTATCACTATGTATAACGCAGCTACTTGCATAACCCCGGTTCTCTCTGAGCTGCATGAGTGAGTGTCTCACATTAGGACTGCTAATGGCCCGACCTCATCAGAAGCTCCTATTGCATTTGGCTATCAGGACTGGCTGCAACCAAGCGTGTCAAAGTCACGGAGGCTGGAGATCCTCCTTCTATAAAAAGGACGTGACACTGCGCTGCCAGATTGTTCAGAAACAATCAGCTCTTCCTCTCTGCGAACGACCAAGGAGGGCGGTGTGCTTAGAGGCTCTCTCATGCTACTCAGAGACTGGTGGGAAATACTCTCTGACTCTCAGATTGCAAAAAAAAGCTTCTGCTTAAAGGCAAATTAAAACAGTGAAAGAATGTCTCGCTGTTATTCTTAAGTATGACAAATACTGTTCAATGAGTGGTCTCTGTATCATTCAACCTATTGTCAATACTGGTCAATTAATTCTGACGATACATTTAAAAAGTACGATAAAATTTCAGTCAATCAATGAAAAAATCAAATCGACACAAAACAAGGATGAGATTACTCAACATGTAATACTCACTCTGGGCATTAGGGGGCGCCTCCACACAGCGGGTAGCCTGGCGGAGCGTGTGCGTGAGGTAGATGTCTCGTTCAGCCACGATCGTCTGGTGCAGGGCAGGAAACTCTCCGATCATCTCTGACATGGTCTGCTCCAGCAGGTCCTTCTGTTTGCACTTCTCCACATCCTCTTTACTGAAACATGACACACAGTCCAACACAAAGTCAGTGGTGGTCGGGTAGGAAGGAGAAGACTTTTGTGTTTTCTGCTCACACAGGATTAAGGTTATGACAGCTATATGTTGTCTATACTAAACAAAGAGGAACAAATAGCCTCCAAGGTGTAGTTTCTTAATTTCAAATTCATGTTTGCATTTGTGTTTTTGAAACATTTTAAGGCTTCCTCTGCTACAATACTTTACTGAGGATGTACACTCGACTTATCCTTCAATATTTCTGAATTTTGGGCAATACAAAGAAATAGACTAATAATCAACTTGAGGATTCAGCCCCTTAAAACTTTCAACGTCTGATAGCAATTTTAAGGCTCAATCAAAGCTGTCTGATGATAGATATTAACAAAGATGATCTCAGAACACTGTGTGATATGATAAAAAATGTGACCACAGTGAGCTTGTACCTGATTGGGTCTGACAGAAAGCAAAGGCCCCATGCCAGACGGGCCTTCTGCCACAGACTGAGAGCAGCAATGGCCCTCTTAAATGTGACCGGGATCGGCCTGTCCCCAAGGTGAAATTTACAGAATGGTACGCGTCCAGCCTGTGTGCAGAAAAACAAGAACGTCAAGAATTGAAAAAAACAACAAGAGAATAACATTAAAGCAAAACAACATTTGACTTCTTCTTCTTCTGCGTGCATTACCTCTTTAAAGGCCTCCCTAAACTCTCCTCCAGGAGCCATGCCGAGCTGCTCCGTGATGTGAGCCGAAACTTTGAGCAGGAGAATCTGCATCAGGCCGGACATCAGCCCGTTCTGACCAACAGAGGGGAGAAATAAGCACTCACAAAAACACCAGCATGTCTTCAGAGTTTTCTCTTTTTATTACTGGTAGTTGTGTGCAAAACAACCTCCTTCTTTGTCACTACAGGTTGTTCATAATTCTGTTTATTTCGCGCTGGTTAAATAGACAGTTGGCAGTGGTTCAAGTTTTCTGTTTTAAACTGGACTTCTGTGGCGTAGCAGCACTTCCTGTATGTTCTCTGTGCTCCATGCTGCTATCAGCGACCATGTACTGTCAATCATTGTTGTCGAGAGAGAGACCTCTTGAGGACGTTGGGAGTACTGCTTACAATACTGTGCAGATGGCTTTCCAGCAGTACCACTAATATTGTGGTTATTTACTTGATTATTCAAAAACATTTGCATTCATACTGTATTTTGTTTTGCTTCCTTCAGATAACCTCAATCAATGTGAGTACAAATGTGCCTTTATTCCTGTGGGACATTATTAAATATTGTTGCAGACTTCGGTGCGTCAGCATTTCTGCAAATCTACAACATCGGTATACATTTCACAACCACCGCTAGTTCCCATCGTTCTGAAAGCCTGACCTGTTTGATGGCCTGCTGAACCTTATCCAGGTTGACGTCTTTGGCTTCCCTCAGCAGTGTACTCTCATCCATATTCAACATAGACACCCTGTACTGGCACAGCTCCACCACGACCACGTCTGGCTGCACAGCACGGATCGTCTGTGTGAGGGAGAGAGAGACAGAGCAGCGGTTAAGTACGATAAGAGGCCGAGAGAGAATAACAGAGCATGAGAGAGGAACAAAAGGCGACTGACAGTGAGAGAGGAGATTAAGACGAAAACAAATCAATGTGGAAAAAAGAAGGTTAAGCTTTGGCAAAAGAGGAATGCCAACATAATTACAGTGCAACTAATCATCACTTCAAGGTGCTACTCCACAGCACTTCTCCACATTCACTGACTCACTCCATTATTTCGCTGACAATTCACAGCATAACACGTTTTTAAGTGGTGTTTTAGTGGCATCACAGTGTACTGTACAGATCCAGTTGTAAATTCTCATTGGCTCACCGTCGACACGTCCTTTTTGCTGCTGTCACTGAAGTGGGCCGTGCCCACCAGGTACAGGACGCTGCCATCGGGGGCAGTGAGACAGGTCACCGTCTCAGGGAGCTCAGGGGACGACTGGCGGCGCTGGGATCGCAACTGCCAAAGCAGTTCCACTGCTTCACCATCCGCTAGACAGGACCAACAGAGACAGTAATGTTAGCTACAGTATGCTAGCAGTATCGCTGTCTTTTGGTCGGCTAACCAAGTTGTTAACGTTGTTGCTACTGCTGAGTATCTGAAGGGAGCGGTGTCAGTACTGGGCCGTTAATTTCAACCATCAACAATATTTCTCCAAACTTGTGGACTTCACCTTAAGAAAGGGCCACAAAATACAGGAGCAAAACTACAATGTCTGATGTCTTACTATGTCTGTGATACATTAAATGGAAAGATACATTCCTTTTAAAAGCAATTTTGAATAGTATGTTTCTCTTTGACACATCAGCTTTATTTATTCAGTTTCACTGTATTGTCATTTACACACGCAAAACAAAACAAAAGACCGGTCCCACCGACTCCAATACGTGTCAGTGCTTTCAACCGAACAAATATCTACGTGAAAAGGTAAAGAAAGACGAGCTAAAACACACGCAGTGAACAAGAAGAACAGTAATGCAACTTTCTTCACAGAATGGCAGCAATTCACAACAGTTCCAACTCAACAGAGCACATGATGAAGTGCTGATTTTCACTTCCACTTATGGCTTATCATAAAAGCCACTTGTTTGCAAATAATGGAAAAGAGTTAGAAGGTCTACTAAACAGGATTTTCCGACAAAACAACCCCTTATCAAGCATCACTTATGACCCAATAGATGTGTGGTGGAGCTTTGGGTTGGCAGCACAACATACAGTGTACAAGAGAAGAATCTGTGGGTGTGGATTCATTGTGAAAAAATGTTTGTGGCTATTCAAAATTACAGCAACAAAACAATGAGGGCGTGATGCACCAGGTAAAACTTTATCCATTCAGGTATGACGAGTAATTTTGTGGAGATAACTTGCAGTTGCTTCAGGAAATAGCAAAGTATCACATGGAGCAAATCCTTTTCATTTACAGGGCAAAGAATTTGTAAAACTTTGTTATTATTGTGCCATGCAGATATAAGCGTGAACGAATCAAGTCCCTGACAGCTTTACACATTTTTTATGAGATAAAATGTAGTCTAAAACAAGGCACTGACTTGCCATATGGTCACATGTGGAGAGAGGTACTGCAATGTTCAAGCTCTCTGATGAAATACTGTGCAAACACTAGTAAAGACGAAAACAAAAAAGAAAGAAAAGAGCTGCTTACAGAGGCCTGGAGGTAGACAAGGGAGTTCCTCTTCTGAGGGATCTTCTGATGGGCCGACCGACTCATCCTGTCAGACATCAAATAAGCAATTATCTTAAGACAGAAGGTACGTTTAAACCACCTCTAGATTAAGAAGATTATTCCTGTTCAACTCAAGACAGATTGAGACAGACTGGCTGATTATTAGGCAACTTGCTCAGGGCGATTTAATACTGCAATGGTTGAGAAACAAACACAAACAAACCACCCCAGTGTGTCACTTTACCCCAGTGTGAGCAGTGACAAAAGCTTCAGTCACAAACATCTCCCTCTTTATCACAGAAAGTGTGTCGTTAAAGTGTGACGAACCTCCGAGTTGTTGTCTTGATCCATGTCTGAAGCACTGAGAGCTGAGTGACAGAGAGCAGAGTGAGCTGTGAGGCGTTCACGGACAGCTAGCGACAGTTAGTACTGCGTTACTGACTGCTGACGTAGCTTTGCAGACTTGTCCAAACGCAGCTAACACACACACACACACAAAAAAAAAAACACGCTGTAAACAAAGCTGAGAAAAGTGTCGACCGGAAGTGATTTACGGGTTTTAAATCCGCTTGAGTTAACGATATATCCGACGAGGCTGTCATGACGTTAGCTACACAAGTTAGCTTGCGCGGCTAAAGAAGATGTAACTTCTAGCTTAGCTGTCGTTACTTCCAGGTGCGGGACAGCCGTTACTAGCTAACTCGAGCTAACGTCGGCTAGCGAGTCCCGGTAAGAGTGTCGTCAAAATCACAAACGTTGAAAGCGGAATAATCCCCCAAAACAAATGGCTGATAGTTCAAGTTTAACGTGTTTGGACATTTACACGATAGTTGCCAAAAAAAAAAAATATGACCAACTTACCGAGCAAGCCAGCCCCGTGTGTCGGTGTTGCTCCTCGTCAGTTGAACAGCATTTACAGCGCTGCTCGGCTGAAACTGACAGCCGCGGTGCATGCTGGTACATGTAGTCATTGGCAGTTGGGACACACACACTCCTTTTTTTCTCCATTTTTTTTATTTATTTATTTATTATAATGAAAACGTTTTTAATTCATTATAACATTTCACACATTACAACCAAAGTCCTTTTTTTTTTAACTGCATTAAATTGTGAGAAATTTTTACCACCAGCGACCGTCTCAATGTGAAAATCTACACAGGTGAAAACCTGCAGAGCTGTGTCACAACATATTACATGCTCTCACACAAACTCGTGCTACGAGTCTTTAAAGTGCTTTTGGATGCATTTTTAGTGTGCTTGAGTACTCTGAACAACCTTGAGCCGACCTGTTTCAATGACGAACCACGTGTGCACATACTTGGCCATTAAAAGCAGATTCTTGATAATGAGATGGAGGATTTATTATGTCCACCAAAAGATAATTGGAAGCTGAAGTGTGAGTTTACTGAATGCCCCAGAAGGAAAAGATGAGTATGCATATTGATGGGTCTACCTATACTGCAGGCTGACCCCCCTGGCAACAGCACTAATGTCTTCTACAGTAGATGTCATATTGGTGTGTAACTCAGTGCAGACAGTTCCTTTATTCAAGTTCCTGTTATCATGTATGCAGCTGCAAGAAATGTGTATGAAGAGGTTGTGGCAGGCACCCATTTCCCCATTCCTCTCACTCGTCCCCCTGTGAAAAGTGCAAAACACACCTTAAACGTTTGGTTTCTACTACAAACAACCAGCTAATCCTAACTATTCACTCCTTCACGGTGGATGTTAGCACAATGTGAGACAGGGCAGAGCGACCCAAAGAAATTTAGATTTGCAGCGGATGACAATCCGAAAGCTTTAGTCATCGTGTAATAAACCGTCCAACATCTACTCATCACTGCCTTCGCTTCACATCACAGCACTCCCACAAGAAGCCCAGCAGAACACAAAAGTCACATTATTTTACCGGCCAGTCCGGCTCCATTCATCACATCGGAGCAGCTAATAAAGTCTTCGAGGAGAGAAAAAAAACACCCACGTCACCGCCTTTAAGACGAGATCTCACAGATATCAGAGCAGCAGTCACCTCGCATTCCCACACCTTCTGCTGTAGAGTCTGTGTTCTTTTTCATATATAAGATGCCAATTTACCTGTTTAATTATGACGTGCAAATATAGTCAAGATCTGATACACATTCCTAATCAATGGTGAGATGGCAATGATAAAGCCATGAGACGTGTCTCATATTCTAACTACCCCACAAACACTGAGTCATATACAGTGTCTATACATGTATAGCGTTCTGTGAAACATGGTGCCGCAAGCGCATACATTATTGCCACAAATATATTGTGATCTTTTGCATATTAATTGTGCAGATCTCAACAACTGTATTGCGTGAGCTACCTCTCTACTTGGCTATTGGGATAAAGGGACTAAGCGTTATCATATGTGTTTAAAATACGTTTTGTTTGAAGCCAGAAAACAGTCCTCTTTGCAGATATGCGTCTCAAAGGTGTGTGTTGTTGTTGTTTTTTTGTTTTTTTTTTATAGAGAGCTCACTCATCTCTCATCGCCGCTCGTCCTTTCATCAGACCTTGTTCGATGTGGCTGTTTAAACCCTGCACTGTAGCACCCTGTTGAATTATATCGCTGCTGGTTTCATTGGAGGGTGTTTAGCTGTACACAGTCATCCTGAGACGTGAATGTGACATCGTTTCCTACAGTAACACTCAACATTAACAAACACACAAACTTTTGTCTAACCCTCTCTGAATCGTTTTCACATCTAAAGGTCTAAAAGTCTAAAAGTTTCGTTTTCCGTCCAACATCTGTCCGATCCAGCCATCACGTGACTGTGTGAGCTAATTTAAAGAGGTGGCTGTTGATAGGAGGTGATGACATGGAGGTCATGTGTGCAGAGTGTAGTGTCGAGTGTCGGTATTTCCTCTTCTTCGCCTTCCTCAACATTCCCCGGCGGCGATGAGCTCCCCTGGCCTCTCTGCCAGTCTGTCCCTGCGGTTCTGTTCATCCTCGTCCTCCTCAAAGAGAGTGTGATGTATGCTCAGCAGCTGGTGCGTAGGCGCTCTGGTCAGAGGCGGCGGCTGACACTCGGGGTTCTCCGTCACGGCGAGGGGCTCCGTCTGAGGGGGAGAGGACTTGGGGCTGAGGGGGTCCTCGCTGGAGGGAGGGTTCGGGCTCACGCCGTTGACGTAAGACGTGGTGGGCAGGGTCACTGTAGAAAAGGCAGTGTTGGTCGACTCTGGAGAGCACACCTTAGTTTCTGTGGAGACAAGGACGAAACACAGGACAGGGTAGAGTAAGAGAGCGGGAAGCGAGTATAGACAGTGTGTCACCTTCTGAAGAAACACAGTCTTTTAAAGGTCAGCAGTAATTGCTCAGGGAGTCTCTGAGGATGTCGCGGTGTAGTCTAGCAAGCAACAAGTGAAAGCTACGGCCGTTTAATTCTGCTGTGTTACAGCTAAGGGTAAAGTTGTCTCACGTCTGGTTGAGTAACTTTTTGTAGTTTTATTTGACCTACATGTGACTGCACAGCCGACGTGTTGCTGTGTTGTTGCTGTGTATTCCTGTGAGTTGGAATACGTTCACCTTTTACATGCTAAGGCTGTCGGCCACAATGGAAGGTAGAATTAGCAGATAACAATATGCAGCGAGTGATCACGCCCACCGTCAGAGCCAGAGGAGGTACGATGCTGCATTTGTCCGTTAGCTAATACAGACAGACTCCTTGAATATGTGACCCAAATGAGCGACAAACTTCAGGACACTTCGGGCTCACCTGTAATTGCCCCGGACACATGAACAATCGTGTGCGTGCCTTCGAGGTACACCGTGTCCATGTTGTGCTCTGAGGGGAGAGGTTCTACGGTTGTGGCCTCCACCTTGGGCTTACGAATGGTCAGCAAGTACGGGTGGACGTCCAGAGAGAAGTTGCGCGCGTGCTTTTTCTCCATCCCACTTAGATCTGTGATTGGAGAATGAAAAGTCTGACGTTACACGGAGGCAGAGCAGCGCTGCAAACTGACAGGCGTTCGTAGCGCCGCATACCTTTCGTTGCAGGATATTGTGTGCTTTTGCTGTCCAGAAGCGGTGCGATGAAGTTGTCTGCCACCGTCTTTCGTCTGACAGGTTTGGGTTTTTCGGGCTTGGCGTTGTTTTCCAGGCGCGTCAGGGTCAGAGGTTCCTTTATAAAAAGGACAGAAAACATAAAAGCAAGGCTTAAACTACAGGTGAGGCAGCCACAGGCAATGAATAAAGCAGTATTGAAGTGTTTGATATTTTGGAGTCCTAAATGAGGAGCACTTCCTGTGCCTCTTCACAGAAAGAGGCTCTTATCAGGAGCTGCTATGACTCAGCTGGAAGCACCTTAAACAGACATTCAGCCCATGTTGAAATAAACTGCTGTGCTCCAGTGAACAAGTTCTCGTAGTGAGTGTTCTGTTTCAACAGGACAGCAGGTTGTCTTCTGCTGTCGGTGATGACGAATGAGTGACAGTGAAGCGCAGGTGGAGACATGGTCTTACCTTGAACGGCTGAGGAAGAGGATTTGAACTTGGGATCCATTTGATCTTCTTGCGGGGTCGTTTGATGACCAGCGGCTCCCCACCCATCTCTCCCACTCCAATCTCCATGTTGGGATCGAGGGTTTGGATCCCAGAGTCCCTCACAGTGGGCGTAGCGTCGTGGTTGGACTGCGCAAGCGCAGCCAGCAGCTGCCGGACCACATTGTCGTACATGAGGTCGCTCTCGTTGGTGATGAAGTCCAGCCGGTTGAGCGACTTGATGTGGTCCCTGTTCTCGTTGCAGAACATGGCCAGGATGTTGATGTCACAGAACTGAGACTTCTGCCAGCGCCGCCGCGTTTTAATACCGACCTTGTGCAGCTTGTCGAATACAAAGTTGGACTTGCGCACGACAAACAAGTGCAGCAAATTAATCAGGATGATGAGGTTCATAGTGCAGAGCAGAGAGATATCCACCGCTGCCATGATGCGCTGCAGCTGCACAGCAGGCAGCTTACAGTTCACTCTGATCTTAAGCTCTGCGTAGCTGCTGATGTCTGGAGGCTCACCCAGCGCACAGGTGAACTCGTTCTGCCTTTGGCGAGCATAGTAGGCGCTCAGGTAGGAAATGGGGATGGAGCTGAGGCAGATAATAGCCAGGTGGCGTGCCAGGTAAAGCTTAGCCAGAAAGTTACTTTGGCCTCGTCTCTCTAAATATTTCTCAAACAGGTTCTGCTCGGGGCTCTTCTCCTTCTCCGCGTTCTCTATGATCTCCCTCCTCTCCCGCTCGGTTATGCCGGGCCCTTTGGATTGGATCTGCTTCTCGATCTTCGGGGCTCGGCCCTCGGCAGCTCGATGATAGCAGTTATCAATCTCCTGAAGCAGGAAATTGAGCTCTGAAGTGAGCCGCGTGGAGGCGAGGAACTCCCAGCCCAAAGCGGGAATGTACATGATGCCAGCAAAGGCGAGCAGGGCGTAGGGCAGGAACTTGTGTTCAAACAGCGAAGGCCAAAGGTGAGACTCCACCCCGGGCAGAGCGTCCCGCAGATCTGTCCAGCAGTAGCCTCGTGCGTACAGTGCCTGGTCTCTGGTGAAGTTGTGTGGTGTGTAACAGTATATGGACTCCTCTGGAGGAAGCAGAGAGAGAAATGATCAGCACAGACATCACTTTAAAGGTGCGATATGTAAGAATTGGCAGAATATCACCGGAGTAACAGCTAACTGAAGCTAACTATAGCCGCTGTTAGCGAGTAAACTCATTTAACCGTGCAGCTAGCGCATTAGCTCACTAGGAGCTGGTTAGCATGCTTACCTTCATTATTTCTTCACATTCTGTTGATAATTTTAGTAAATTTTCCAAAGTTTTAAACTAAAACTCTCATATTTTGCACCTTGAATAGGTTAAATCTCATCATATGAAGATATTTGCACTGACAGAAGATGAATTGTACTGCAATAAATCCTGGGTTTGGGTTTAATAATTTAATTTGTCACTTCGATCAGTTGTGACGTCTAGGAAAGATCTGGCCATGTGAAAACTCTGCGTGACACGTGAGGGCTCAGACAAACAGACGGGGATTTTAAAATAGTCACCAGTTTAACATTTCTTTCCATACCACTTATTTGAAAGTGGAAAAAGGTAAAACGCACCTAAAATATCTGTTATAATCGTCCGCCGTGCTGTAAAACGTGTGCAGAACAATTCAGTGGCTCTGAGTGTTGCAACAGATGTTTCAGAACAGTAGTAGTGGGTGAGACTTTATGAATTATCTTAAATCTACGTGACCTCTGTTTTTTGGTCCCTTATCTCAAAGAATCTTTTTGCATCATTCATCCGTTCGGCTCGCTGCGCTGCACGTCTCTGATAAAACTCCTGCTGCTCTTTGAATTGACAGAAGAAGCGTGAGCGTGGTCGCAGATAGAGGAAGTGAGAACACTCCTTCCTGTCGTCGTTGTGCTGTATCACTTCAGCGTCTACGAGGTACGACAGTCAGCGGTTCAGTGCTGCAGCAGGTCCACTTTTTAAAAAAAGGGGCACTACGTTCGTTTTGGAGAAGAAATAATTCAAACTCAGAATATTTACAATATTAATGAGGTAATCATTTAAATAAATTCAGAAATATTTACCTTTTCCATCTTTTCCCAGAACACAGATTGAAGCTGGGGTGGCGGCAGGGTCCGCCACATATAAACAAAATACAACAGAAGAGAGTTTATGAAGATCTGCCTCGTCTGACGAAAGATTTCTTCCCCAAAACAACAGAGTGCACCTTTAATCTTTGGAACTAAGTGCAGTGACATTTGATAATGGTGCATTTGCAAGCGGGTCCTGTGTGTAACATTACATTACTTTGTCACAGTCGCAGAAGATGCTGTCCTCATGCAAAAAAAAAAAACATTCTTTGGCAATGCCCCAAAATGTCAGTGAGGGAATACTGAAGAAGTGCTTCTAAACACCCACATCTTTCTGCTGCTAAAGTTAAACGCTCGGTCCCAGATGGTTAATGCTGCTATGCAGAGCGTCTGACTCAGCAGTGAACTAACATCTCTCCCATCCTCCCTCTAACCAAACACCTTCCTCTCCCCCCTCCCTGTAATCCATCCCGCTCATGTCTCCACCATCTCTCTCTCAGTCTTTTTTAGCTCTCTCTCTCTTTCTCTCTGTCTGTGAATGTCTTCTCTTCCTGCCTGGCCCGATGATCTCAGCATGGTGTGGGTGTGACTCATGAGGAAAAACCTTCATTTCATTCTTGTGCTTTGAGTTTATCTGTGACTTTTTTTTTGTGCTGTTTTAAAAGAGGAGATCCTTTACGGCCCCCCCGAGAGGCGATGAACCCCCATCTAGTGGCAGAAGTCTCACCTGCAAAGTTCCTTGTGAAGACGAGGGTGACCAGCAGGATGGGGATGATGACCGTCCCTATCGTCACGACGCGATCAAAGGGCAGCTCCAGTTTGAGCTGCACCATGAGGCTGGCCAGCGCCCCGCCCCTCTCATCCTGGGAGGAGCCGGGCAGGATCAGCTCCTTCAGCTTCTCGCCAGCGAGCAGAGCTGTGGCCATGTCTAAGTTCTGATCGAGGATGTTCTGCATCGGCGCTACAACCTCACTGTGTGCCGAAGAGGAGACCAGAGGCTCCCTGCTCCCTTCCACAGCTCGTCTTCTCTTTCAGACAGACATAACGCTCAGAAGCACACCCGTCGCTCGGCCTCCTCTGAGTGCATCCCCGCGTTCTGGCCCATCTCGACGGTGCCTGGCCTCGGTCCAAACACTCAGCGTGGCAGGTTGAGGGATGAGCTGAGTTTAGGAGGCGCCCTTTGCGATTCCCCCGGGGGAACTGCTGGCTGGAGAGCTGTTACGTGAGTTTCAGGAAGGAGAAGCTCTGACCGACCATTTCCTGAAAGACAGAGGAGCAGTTAGAGCACTTTAAAGGGGCACTATGTCGTTTTTGGGAGCTGATCTCAGAAAAAAAAAACTGTTTGAAGCTAGAAAGGTGGCAGGGTCCGCCACGTATAAACAAAGTAAAACAGCATGAAACTATGTCGTCCTTTGAGGTCAGTGCAGCGACTTCCAAGACGCCATTTATTAGAAACGCTTCTGTGTGTACGATAGTTAACCAACCCTCACCATCCTGACCTCAGCCATCCGTCAAACGTGGCATCTCTGTGCCGACTCTCACACCTTCTTCAGGGAAAGTCTCTGTTCCCGTCCGCTGTCCTCTATAATGCAGTCGTGTAGCTGAGGACGGCTAATCCTCCCCTCTGTGAGCGGTGGAGTGTGTGACTGTGGTAACCTCTGAGGGGACGCTCGCCTTTGATCGAGCAAGGACACTAAAAGGGCACATTTAGTCTCCGGGGGAGTCTGCTTAAAGGAAATTGATTAAAAGCAGACATATACTCAGTGAATTTGACGAATGTTCTTTTTCCCCCCGGTGGGAAGAACAACCTTATCTTTTTTTCTGGTCACTGACTCTGCTCCCCTCTCTGGACTCCTGGTGGTCATTATCTCCGTGGAACAGTGTGTTCACACTGGGACGTCGGCTGAAACCCAGACACATGTCAGCCGGACGTCTTCAGCGTGTGTGTGTGTGTGTGTAGGTGTGTAGGTGTGCAGGGTTTGGTGCATGCTCATTTGAATTGAAGGTTACGTGAACGTCCTTCGAGAGGAGCCTGAACGCATCACCTCTTCCCATCAACAACCCTCACCCTCTCGCTCCCACCCCCCCTTTTTACTTTCTTCTTCTTCTTCTTCTTCTTCTTCTTCTTCCTCCTCTCTCCATCACTCTCCCTCCCCTCCTCTCACTTTCCTCTCATTATGCAAACACACAGCTCGTCTATGAAACCGTTAAAAGCCAACTCCACCAAACTATACTTGATGTCTCAGGGAGGGGAAACTCAAGACTGCGGTTTCATGAGCGGAGGGGACAATTATCCCACTCTGGTCAGCTTCAGCTCTCAGCCGCATGCTGAGAAAAGATCACAAGAGAAGTGTTTCTCTGAAATGTTATCAGAGAAGATTAATCAAGGCTGCATACGTTGATGGAGGAGAACGAGATGTCCCTAATGGGGTAAATGCAGCATTTTAAACTGCTTTCTCAACACAATCAGGCCGATTGTATCTATACCATCCTCAAACACTGTCTCAGGGGTAAAAGAGGGGAAATAAAACTTTACATAATTCAAATTTAAAGGGGCGGCATCACATTCCTGACGCCCAGAGAGAGGCTGCACTGCTGTCTGTGAGCCACTGGCACCGCTCCAGTTTCACAGATAATGCCATTCAGCTGGGCGATGCTACCAGTGTTTAGAGAGGGAAATCCCACATTCTTTGGCTACTACAGCATCCCGCTTGGCTGCGGGCAGCACAAAGAGGGTCAGAGCTGAGCTCCAGGAGCTGAGGGAGAGGAGGAGGCTGTCATTCACTGTCAATTAGAGGGGAGAAGTTTCAAGATGTGACACTTGTTCGCAGAGATTCAAGAAAACACAGCTGGTGGCAGAGAATTTAAAAACACTGCAAAGTATCCCCACTGTTCTGCTTACTTTTGAGTGAGTGCCTATGGGAACAATGCAGGGACATTTTTTTTTTTTTTTGAGGAAGATCACTGTGTTCCAGTTAGCTGGTGTGGAGCTGCAGGGCTGCTGGTGGACGGCAGCCCGGGAGGACCAACACTTCCATCAGACACATTTGCAGACGACGAGCCGCTTCAGCACCTGAGGAGCGGATAGCTCCGGAGAAACCAGCCGGAGACGAGCTGAGAGTGTGTGTGTGTGTGTGTGTGTGTGCAGCTCCGTGTGTGTGCGTGCGTGTGAGGAGAGACCCCGTTACCTGCATCAGCTGTCTTACCTGTCCACTCCGCAGAAAGCCCCGCCACAGTCCCGAGCCATGTGCATGCAGCATAGGTGGCACAAAACAAACAAAACACCTCACTCACCGTGCGTCGCTGCTCCTCCCGGCGCGGTAAGAGTTAATCTGCAGTGCGGGCGAGCAGCTACAGCATGTATCCGAGAGCACACCGGTTTGTTCCGCCTTTCTCCCCCCTCCTCCTCCTCCTCCTCCTCCTCCTCCTGCTGCTGCTGCTGCTGCTCCCCGGCTCCCCTCCCATCCGAGCCCTCTCTCCTCTCTCCTCTCTCCTCTCTCCTCCCTGCTCTCCCCTCCCTGCCCTGCCTCTTCCTCAGAAACAAGGGACGATGAGATAACGCATTAAGATTCTCCAGTTCATCACATCAGCTCTCATCCGAGCGGCTGAGCGCAGACGCGCGCGCCCCCGGTGCACGAGGACAGGTGTTGTGTAAGCAGAGCTGCTGGAGAATGAGCTCAACTCACATCCTGATCATTATTATTGTTATCATTATTAATATTTTATGAGCTGAAGATGGAGATCCCTGAGTGGATGTCACTGTGGTGTTTCAGAGGACGGACTCGGCCGGTGTCTGTGTGGTGAGTCCACAACCTAACACGAGGTTCTGACGGGCTCTACGGTTCTGTTCATAGGTCTAACCGGCCTGTCCATCATCTGTGATTGTGGGACTGGCCTGAGACACGTGCACAAACAACGAATGGTAAACACCTCTGTCATTCTAATGGACCGGGGTGTGGCGACGGGAATCTGAAGAGAGCGCACAGTGGAGGGCCACCCGACCCGACCCGACCCGACCCGACCCGACCCGGAGCCTTCAGAGCCGAGCCTCCTGCAGCTCCTCGTCATTCCTCCACCACATCAGCGCCGTCAGTCTGCGGCCTCCAGCAGCTTCTCGCCGCTGTGTTTGCGGGCGCGCTCCCGATGTTCGTCAGCTGGACGGAGCCACAAGTCAGCGCCGTGTTTCCTCCATCCAGCCGGTTTCCACCGGTTAGAGGAGCCGCACCTCCCTGCGCCGCCTCCAAATATAGTCTCTCTCTCCCTCCTTCTCTCTCTCTTTCTCCCCCTTACTGTCTCCCTCACTCTCTATCTTCCTCTTTCTCTCTCTCCCTCTCTCTTCAGCTGCTAACCTCTTTCTCTCTCTCTTCCTGTTTCAACTCCCCCTTACTGTCTCCCTCACTCTCTGCCTTCCTCCTTCTCTCCCCCCTCTCTCCCTCCCCTCTCTACCTCTCTCTCTCTCTTTCTCCCTCTTACTGTCTCCCTCACTTTCTCTCTTCATCTGTCTCAACCTCCTCCTCTCCTCTATTTCTCTCCTCTCCCCCTCTTCCTCTCTCTTCATCTATCTTAACTCCCTTTCTCTCTCTCTTCCTCCCTCTTACTGTCTCGCTCACTCTCTCTCTTCATCTGTCTCAACCTCCTCCTCTCCTCTCTTCCTCTGCCCTCTCCCCCTTCATCTCCCCCCTTCCTCTCACTTCATCTGTCTTAACTCCCTTTCTCTCTCTCTACCTCTTTCTCTCCCCCCTTTCCTTTCTCTCTCTCCATCACTCTCTTTCTCCCCATCTCTCTCCCCTCTCTCTTCATTTGTCTGCTAACCTCTTTCTCTCTCTCTTCCTCTCTTCTCTCCCTCTTACTGTCTCCCTCACTCTCCGTCTTCCTCCTTCTCTCCCCCCTCTCTCCCTCCCCTCTTTACCTCTCTCTCTCTCTTTCTCCCTCTTACTGTCTCCCTCACTTTCTCTCTTCATCTGTCTCTACCTCCTCCTCTCCTCTATTTCTCTCTCTTCATCTATCTTAACTCCCTTTCTCTCTCTCTTCCTCCCCCATACTGTCTCCCTCACTCTCTAGCTTCCTCTTTCTCTCTCCCCTCTTTCCTTTCTCTCTCTCCCCCCTCCCCTCTCTCCCTCTCTCTTCATCTGTCTTAACCTCTGTCTCTCTCTCTCTTCCTCTCTTCTCTCCCTCTTACTGTCTCCCTCACTCTCTGTCTTCCTCCCCCTCCTCCCTCCTCTCCCCCTCCATCTCAGAGATCCTGGCGATGTGATGCAGCTTCCATCACAGTCCCGACGGTTTCACAAATAACCTGTTAAAACTCAACAGCTCTGCCTTTAACGAGTTCATAACGAGGATCTATTGATATTGATTATCAACATTATCATAACTGCAACATTGAGAACAACCAGTGATGGAATGTAGCTAAGTGCAATCTGCTCAAATCACTGTACTTAAGTACAATTGTGAGGCACTTCACCACTTCCTGCTACTTCTCACGTTTACTTGAGTTACTTTGCAGGCTCACATTATTCCTGGCTGACAGGCTGCAGGCAGGACGCTGAAGGAGACAGCAGAGCGGTGACGACAGGCAATGAATTCTGCATTAGATCCACAGTGGCACATTCATAAATGTATTGTAAGCCCGTCTGCCTGCCTCATTGATCTCTTTATCCCACTTTGCTTCATGGAAGTTAGAATCTATAACCCCGAGCACGAAACAGAAGAGTCGGTTTTCTCTCTCGTCCCGGGTGAACGAAACAAACCTCCAAAAATCGCTGCAGCTGCAGGAAACATCACCAGACTTTCTGTCAGCACGGAGGGTGAGAAGATAATGACTGATTCTGTAATTGTTTGGGTGAACTTATCCTTTAATAAATCATCACACACACACACACATTTACTTACAGTTGATGACAAACGTTTTATTTCTAATAAGACATAATCTCTGTTAAAACACGTCACATCAGGTGATTAATCCAGGAGGATCAATTCTCTAGTGATAATCTGTAGTAAACAGAACTACTGCTGCTGAGCATCACTGTTACACTACTGAACACTGACTCACATGATTGTTCACTGCACCTACATGCTGTCAGTGTAAACACACTTCTGCTTATTAAACTACAGAGAATGGTTCGATTCCCGGGTCGGATGAAGCCTCTCCTCTCCACGTCAGGATGCAGACAACAATGATGAGAAGAGACCCAGAGAACAGACGTCAGACGCAGCGCCCCGAGCATCATCTACGCAAACATCGTCAGCAACAACAAATTAAAGAATCATTTTCTCTGCCGTGCATTCTTCTCAAACTTCCTCCTCTCCATCTCTGAACACGTCTTTCTTTCTGTCTCAGGATTGTGCTCTTGCGTTCACAGCTCGCAGAGTTTGTTGTGTATATATTCCTTCTTTCTCATCATTAACTTCTCTCTCTCTCTCTCTCTCTCTCTCTCTCTCTGCACGGTAGTGAACCGCTCATTGGGCCATTTGGACCACGACTGCCTTCCAGGCTCTGTCTTTGTCGAAATCCTGCAGCGTTCCATTGGATGCCTGCTGCCGAAGGGAACAAAACAGGAAGAAGGGAGGGTGGAGAGAGATTAGATGTGGAAGGGGAAAGGTGACAGAAACATTGAGATGAATGACGCATGAAGGATGAGCATGCATAATGTCTTTGTTGCACGTATCGTGACTTTTATGTACGCACATTTAAATGAGCTACAGCTGGAGCAGAATTACATTTCTTACTCTGCACCTTTTCATAGCTCTCGTTGGGAACGGAGGACGGGTGAACACAGACAGATGTGTCCAGTTGTGTCCACTGCTTACCTCGCAGTAGTGAGTGGAGGTGCGCATGCTGTCATCGCACTCCACAGCCCCCATGCGGAGCTGACTCTTGTAGGAGGCACAGTGCACCACAGTGGCTGAAGTCAGAACAGCCTGCACCAGCAGCAGCACCATCAGAATCAGCAGCAGGATGTCATAGGATTGCTGGACCACACACACACACACACACACACACACCACACACACAAAGAGGACATCTAGGGGTTTTTAAGCGAGTCAATTTCACAGTTTCTCTAAAGTTTGTTCCTGTATTTCTGTATTTCTCATGTAAAAGGAGCTCTTAAAGCTTTTAAAAACCTGCACATCGCATCCTACAGGGGGGGAATTATCGCTCCGTTGAGCTCACCGCTCACCTTGGCCGTAGGCACATCGTGCAGGAACATTTCAATGAAGCTGATCACACTGCAAGAGAGGAAGCCGGAGGCTGAGAAGAGCAGGGGAGATGTCACGCTGCTGATGGCAATCAGCACCTCCACCTGAGAGACACCAGGAAGAAAGAGAAAAAGAGCTGAGAGGAAAAGTTTGTAGCGCCAGAAATAAGAAAAAAAGAGACAGACCCAGTTTGTATGACTGAGAACAGTAGTAAACTTTATCTCTATAGCATCTTTCAACGGCAGAAGAATGAAAGAAGCAGATAAATATAGACTTAAAAACATACTGTTGAAAGAATCTCTTTTATAAAATGACACAAAGGAAAGTCTTCAGCTGCCGTTTGTCAGCCGGGTCCCTTAGATCAAAAGTCAAAAGAGAGAATGTGCTGAAGTTTAGGATCTGGGGCGAGGAACAACCAACAAACCCACGATCAGAGAGCCACAGAGAACTGCAGAGAAGCACAGGAGAGCTTACAGGAGATTTCTAATGTACGCACATGCCTGACAATGCAGTATAGGAACATGGACGGCAGGTAAAGATGGAATAAAAGGAAATTAAACAACAGGAATGAATCAATTTTTATGTTTTAAAAAAAAGTTCATAATCTGTAGTTTATGCACAACTGAGGGTAAAAAAAAAAGATGTAATGTCGATGCTGATTTCTTCTTCTTCTTCTTCTTCTTCTTCTTCTTTTCTTTTCTTCTTCTTCTTCTCTGTATTTATTGGCAGGCCACAAACCATCTTTACTGCTGCACGCTGCCACCTGCTGCATCAGCGTGTGTGGATGATGCACTTGTTAACTTACTGACATAAATTAATATAAATTTCCCAAGATTAGATATAATTTCGCAACATTTTGACGCTTAAATGAGATGATGCAGAATCATCTACATGTCAGTGATTGGGTTTTACTTTACAGGGACGGGAAGAACAAGCAAGGGCAAACAAAACAGGACCCAGGACAGAACCTTGGGGAACACCATGAGGAGTTTCAGGTGAGGACACATGTTGTACTCACCAGACATTTGTTGGGGTATTCTGACACAACATGACTGGCGATAGCGCTAGGGAAACACTGCAAGAGATTATAGATCAGAGTGATACGGCGGAAGACATCTTTAGCTCTCACTTCTCAGCTGCAGTCGCGGTCTCAGAGAAAACTTACAGCCACAAGAATCCAGAAGAATGTGACGGACAGGTAGGGGCCGGGCAGCAAGGCGTCCATGTTGAGCGCGATAATCCCTCCGAACACAGCAGAGATCCCCACGATCACTTCGATCACCTGTCGGAGATGTGTTTCAGTGATTGCGATGCATTGATCGGACAGAAGCTGAACGTGAAGAAAGCCGAAGAAGACTCACAGAATACGCTTTAAGGAGTCGGGTGGGGAACACGGCAGGCTTTGTCATCACAGGTCTGTCGTATGTCTGTAAGACGGGCGGAAAGAGTGAGAGGAGATGGAATAGAAGCAATAATACATACACACTCTGACACACACCTTTCTATGGCAGCAGCAGTCTTCTGCAGAGCGGGCTGACAGGATGACAGTACTCGCCATCAACACCTCGAGCACAATCATCAGGATGAGGTTGAAGTTGATCTGAGAGCAGAGAGAAAAAAAAAAAAAGCCTTATCCTGAAGAATCACACGATAAAGGTCTTGTGGTTCTCATTATGGTACTAAAGTGGATTTACATTGACAGCAGAGGGGTTCAGGACCAGCTTACACCCGAACCAAACCAGGCAGGTGGTGGTCACAGCAAACGTCGACACGTAGACCACCTGGAAATCTGACACCTTGTCACAAACGAGTAAAACATCGACCTCGTAAGCATCGAGCCTCGACCGCCTCGAGGAAATTCAATTAAAAACCCATTAAAACATAATTATCTCCCTTTTTTTGCCGTCGGTGTGTTTAGTGTTTACTCACTGCAACATGTCTGTTCTTGGCAATGGCAAAGCTGGCGATCGCTGCAGGGAGGCCCTGAGAAGAAGAACGGCAACAAATGAGCTGCTGATCTGTTGGTTTTTTTTTCGCAGAGATGCCGTCTGTAAAAATTCCTGGCATTTAGACACGACGGTCTAATCTAAATAATCTGTGTAAACTCACTGAATGTGACCGTGATTGCGATGGTCACTTACAGAGCCCGCAGCACAGCGTAGGTAGTCCATGGCAACAGGAAACACATTTCCCAGGTACAGAGAGAAACCCGACGTGATGAGCAGACTGCCCTGAGCACACAAACACACAGACGGGCATGCAGATACAAACACACACTCATAAATGTGATCAACAGGTGAGAGACTGTCAGAGAAACCTGACATTCTCTCTCTGGAGCGATGAAATCAATCTCAGTCTTGAGACATAATGCCACGTTTCTCCTCCTGTTCACATTTGGCATTATCGTCCAACCTGAAGTGGACAGCTCTGAGTACAGGTGTGAACACGTCCAACAGGCAGTTTGAGATCCGATCACTCAGACCACCCTGCTAGAAAAACCAGCATAGACCAGCACCAAAACACAACACCAGCAAGACCAGCATATGTTGTGTTTCGGTGCTGGTCTATGCGCCACACTGAAAGGCCGCCTACTCTACTGACGTCCTCTATGAAAAACTAAATTTGTAAAAACTCTCTCTCACCTGCTGATGTAACTCACAATATCACCAGACTCCCTTTAGAAATCGTGTGATTTTAAGAGTTGTTGCAGGAGGAGAAACTTAACGTACCTCGTGAATCAGCTTTGGTAAATTTTTAAATCATTGGTGAGTTCTTATGAATTCGGCATTAAAGTCTCATACATTAGGATGTTTCTTTTGTGTCTGAAGGGCTTTGAACCTCCAGACAGCTGTTTCCACTTCACCCGTTACACCAAATTCATTAAAGAATACAACAGATTGATGCCCGAGGAGAAAGTCCCCATACTGCCCTAAAAAAAAGCAACATTTTTAGATTTGTTGCGTTAGAAGAGACTTCACAAACTTTGTGAAACGTTACACATGAAGATATTTGGTGCCAGGTGTGAACTTCCGGTCCTCAATCTCTCTACTGGAGATCGGATCACGTTGGACGCGTGTCAGTACCAGATGTGAACAGCCTCTCAATGTGGAAGCACAACTCAAGATTTCCTGCTGCCGTCTCACTCAAAACTTCTAGATTGGGATGCTCTTTAATCAGAGAAAAGATCAGCCCAACCTGTAAAAGTTTGGGTGTTACGGACTGCAGATGCACCCTGTGATGTGTTCCACTCCCTCTCACCCCTATGAGGACACTGTAGAGCCAGGCCCTGTAGCTGAAGCAGGGGTGCTTTAGAGGCTCCGGCTGGGCCAGCTGCAGGTCACTGGCCCTCACGTCCACTGTGTAGCTGTCCCGCTCGGGCCTATACCGCTCCCCCCTGTCCGGCCTTCTCTCGGATCCCCTGTCGCTCCGTCGTCCCAGCGAACCACCTCCCCTCTCCAGAGTCCCGCCGCCCCTCTCCAGAGTCCCGCCGCCCCTCTCCAGAATGGGCATGTGGCTGTAGGTGAACTCATCTCGGGCTGAGAGCTCGTCGCACTGCATCGCCGAAACAGCTCGGGGCTAAATCCAACGATGGGTTGGGGGAAGCACAGACTGGATTTACAGGATTACAGCCACCTCCAGGGGGGAAAAAAAGGGGGAAAATTCAGTTGCAAAAGCTGAAGAAGATCAACATGTTTCTCTTTAGATGTTCCTGTTAACAGGAGACATGATGTCACGAGGATGGAAACCAGAGAAGTTCCAATAAAACTGGAGGAAACATCAGTGAAAAGTGCATTAAAGGGGCACTGTAAAGTTGGCAGGGTCCGCCACATGTAAACAAAGTAAAACAGCGTGAAACTGTGTCGTCCTTTAAGATCAGTTTGTTTATTCAGTCACAGAAATGAAGATCGTTCTCTTCTGATTAAAACGTCCTCCCCGTATCTACATAATGCACCTTTAAACTAAAAGAAAAGACTTTACTAATCATGCAGAATCCACTCGAACAGCTCCCTCGGTTCTGTCTAACTGAGCCAAGAGGACAACACGTATTTCCTCTCTCCAACACTCACCTGTTGCTGAGTCTCCTGCAGGATCTCCACAAATACCCCCTCCCAAAAAACCCAAAGTCTTCGTCCAACAACTAAGATCAAATCACCGCATGGAAGACAGCTTGTTTTTGTCTGCAGCTCCGTCTGCTCCCCATCTCTCTCCCTCACACTTCCACTCACCCTCACTCTCACTCTCCTCCTCCTCCCTCCCTCTCTCCCTCTCTCTGTACACAATGTTTCTCAGAAACTGTTCTGAAAAAGTTTTTTCGAGCCCTTCAAAGCGCGGAGCTTAAACACATGGCTGTTGTGCTGCCAGCCTACTTTGTGCCAACAGAGGGAGAGCGCCTGTGCATGACAACAAGGGGGAAGGATGAAGGGGCTCGCGCTGGGGGCAGAGTTAGTGGGGCAAACATCCCCTTTTTACACTCCCATTTGCTCACACACACACACGCTTGCATGCACAGACCCACTCACAAGAACAAGAGGCGCTCAGAGAATGTGCACACGGCAGCACACACAGTCATGTGTTTCTGAAATTCCTGAAGAAAAATGAAGCAGCCACAGAGAGATATCGACGCAAAACCCAGTCGTGTACAGTGTCAAACAGTCGGTTTGTGCCCCCTGAATAATTGAACGTGTCCCCCTGTGGAGTTCCCCTCATGACTTTCCCTCCACTCTCAGTTCACAGCCCAGTAAATTAAGATGCCCAGCAGTGCTTTAGAAAAAAAAAAAAAAGAGAGGCAACAGAGACATTTCCACGGCTTAATCGCACGGCCTCCTGTCTGACGCAGCTAATCCAATGACGGATCACTGCTGCTCCTGAAAAACAAGATTCTCTTATGAATCATGAGTGAATCTGATTGGACGACGACTTCCAGTGAAGTGTGTGTTTGTGTGTGTGTGTGTAAGCATGTACATGTATGTGCTCCTCGGGAAATCCACTCAGTCTTTTTAACACACAGCGGAGCGATCTCAACTCAACATTGTTCCCTGGGCGGCGGTAACCATGGCGACTCCTTAACAACTGCTGTCACCCCGTCCCTCGCCATTCTAATGTCTCCGCCCAACACACACACACACACACACACACACACACAGGCATGAACACTGTGAATGCCACACATACTCAAAGAGAGAGAGAGAAGTACTCTGCAGCAGTCCAGTGGAGACATTTAAAAGAGGATCAGAGGAACGCTGATAAGACGAGTCACACTTCCAATATCTGGAAATGACAGAAGCAGCCTGTTTGTACACGGCTGTTTACTCTCAGTAATTTGATTTTTTACCATTTCACAAACATCTTTAAATATCACGGAGCCAGACAGAGCTGCTGCTGCTGCAGCTGGCATTCAGACAAATAAAGAAAAATTAATCTTATCATGTTTGATGCTGTAACACTGAGACACTTTTAGAACAGCGGATCATCTGCAAAACTTTTGTGATCAAATTCCATTTCGCTGCACAGTTAGTGTGAATAAGACTGCAGTTTGCTACGATGCATAATCTCCTAACTGGGACATTTAACACCAGGATCATTTCTGCACTGAAAGGAGGACAGGAAGCAAAATCCAGATTATTTTGTAATTGTAACAGGTGATGTGACATTTCAGCATCTCTTCTCGTCCCGTTGTGGTGTCAATCTCCATCTCTCGTCCGCCAAAACACGAATTCTTCTTCCTTTCATGGAGGGTGAAAATTTACGACTGCTGGGTGTCTGTTAATGAGTAAGAACAAACCAGAAAGCCACGGAGAACCAAAGTAGGAATACGGGGGAACACAAGAGGCACAAATGTGAGACACATCAGGCTTAAATATTCAGGTAATGTTCGACTAAGAGAACCCAGGTGAGAAGGAAAAAGACAAAGACAGGAAGTGGAAAGTAAACCACGTCACATGAGACCATAATCAACAAAATAAAACAGGAAACTAAATCCCAAAAACACGACATAATTCAAGTGATGCAATATAAAATGATATATATAATTATACATGGTCTTCTCATCCACACCTGGACAAGGATACAGTTTATGACCGCTGGGTGTCTGTTTATATCTTTATATAAGATTGAATTATGTCATGTTTTTTTGTACCTGTTTTATGTTTTATTGAGTCGATTATGTCCTAATCATGGTTCACTGTCCACTTCCTGCCTTTGTCTTTTTCCTTCTCACCTGGGTTCTCTTAGTCGATCACTACCTGTATATTTAAGCCTGATGTGTCCCACATTCGTGCCTCTTGTGTTCCCCCGTCTTCCCACTTTGGTTCCCCGTGGCTTTCTGGTTTGTTCTTACTTCCTTCTTGGATTTTCCTTAAGCTGGTTTTGTTTCTATCTTGATCTGTGTCTTATCTTTGGATCTCTTTAATGCTTAAATAAAGCCTAGTTAAACTTATTGCTGTTTCAGCTCTTAGACATGAACATGATCATTCAGTAAAGAAGAACGCTCAGTTTTATTGTAATAGACTGTTTTTTAATGATTGAGTGATGAGTTGCTACTCTTTGATTGTCAGTGTCGATCCTGAGATGCTGAACTTTTGCTTTTATTGGTGCATTTTGGACATGAAATTATGATTCCTGAAAACACACGTCTGCATGAGAAGTGGGAGACGAATTCTCAGCATCTTACCGACGACACAGCACAGAGTGACCACACACTCCTTTGCTTTTACTCTCTCTTGCAACCGAGTGAAACCAGTAGAGAACAAGGCCAGGTCTGTTCTCTGTACACAGCTTTGATGCCCTCTTTCTACTTCTTATTATGCAGTCGGTGCTTTTCCCCTCTGATTTGCTTCACACCTGCCTCCCGCTCTGACTGCGACACCTCCTCTGCACCTCCATCGCTTTGAACTTTCAGGTACATCTGCAAACTGCTTCAAATACACATCAGCTCTCCTGCAGATCGAGGTGACGGGTCGAACGCCACGTCTCAAAAACTACATGAGACCTCCGAGAATGAATTAATAAATATCAATAAACATAAATATCAATAATAAAATCATCGTTGTAGCTTATTGTAAACATATATAAAGAAGAAACGTCTTCTTTTCCCACGGATCGGCTGGAAACATGAATTAAAACATTATAAATTAAACATGACAATTAAAGAGACAGCAGTTATTTCTAGCTAGCTTACCCTGAAACACTGGTGGGCTAAACCTGGTTAAACACAATGTGCACGGGCCTTTTCGGCTAAGCTACCAAACTGGAGCTAACTTCCTGCAACAAACTGGTCTGACAGTAAAACATAATCTTATATTGCTGTAATGTGCTGAAGCTCTGCATTAGATTTAAAGTGATAAGTAAGTGTCTGAAATCTCAAATTACGTCCTACATTTTGAAGAAAAATCTAAGTTAGCCAACTAAAGCTAACTGGAAGGTTTGACATGACCAGAAAAGCGAAATTAAATGATCCATTTATGAGTAAAATTTGAAGGAAACACGTCCTGAATCGAAACACAACACAACTAAAGATGATAATAAAGATAGAAAGACGCCATCTGGGGACTTCCTATTAGCATGAGAAGCTAACTTTGCTATGCTATAAGTGTTTATACAGCCATCTTACAGCAAATGAGTATATTACATGGCTGATTGACCTTACATGAACTGGCTGCTGAAGCTATATTAGAACATTTCATCAGTTTTGGGGCACCACTGAACTAATTAAAGGGCTTTTCTTATCTTTTTGTGTCATTGATTTCGGGGCTATTTATGCAGGACTGCACTGGCTCGTGTGCAGCTGGGTGCCAAATTAAACCTCCTCCCAGCTGAGATGTGACCTTTCGACTGTGGAGAACAAAATAACGACGGGGCAGCCTTTTCAAAATTACACATCTAACAGAATAACGGATGTTCCCCCTCTCTTACAGCCGTTTGTTTTAACTAGAGGACCGAACCAGGAGAAGCTAAGAGCAGAACCACAGCGTTCTTTATATTAATCTTTATAGAGGAAAAGATAAAACAAGTCACACGTACACAAAGTCACGTGGTTTCAGCTGACAGCGCGAAGTCACAATGTCTCTCGCACACGATATGACCACACACCGATCTGACTGGTACACATTTAGTGACTCATGCTCGTGGCGAACGATATTCTCGTCCGCCGTTCAGTCGTACGATTGTGGAAGCAGTTCCTCGATGTCATCGGCTCGAACAGAAAGAAGAAACAAAACAAACCCACAGTCATCCCTCCGACATGCAACATTTAAACACAGATATTTAAAAGATGAGCTTCTTGTTTTTGTACAGCGATATCCAACAGTAAGACACATGAGAAAAACATCTGTGGATATATATACATTAACTTACATTATCAATAGTTCTGTTTTCGTTTTTTTTTTTTATCAACAATATTTACACAGTAGTGACGGAAGGAAAAAAACAGTCACATGATCAGAGTCTCTCGTCAGCATCGGTCACATTACAGGTACTTCTTAGTTCTTTGTCTTGTTTGGCTTTCAAAGAGTAATCAGCACATATTTAATGCTAAGTGACAAATATACAAATTAGTTGCTCTGTACATGTTAAAGCAAATAAATCACAACATGAGGCAGCCGGGGAGGAGACACACTGATGGCTTATCACATTACGCTGAGGTTGGTTTTACCGCCCCGACGCATCGAGACGTGCGTTCGGACGCTCTCGCTGGTTTGCAACGCGTCCTCCGTACTCCCGTTCAGTGCGACATGTAACTACGTAGCAGAGGCTTCTTTGCTGAATGAGGGACATGATTTACAGTAATGTATGTTAGTGGCAAATTGTGGCATTTTACAGCTCTCTCATGACGGTCGTTGTATGTTACTGTAAGTCAGAGTTGACAGGTATCAACAAGGCAGACAGGCAGACTCGTAGCCATCTGTGCTATGATAACAAAAAAGCATATTAGCATCTCTCACAGAGACAAAGATCCGAGCCGGACAGTCCTACGTGTCTTATCATCTCAGTACAGTGTCATCGTGTCTCTGATGAATATTCTGTGAGCGTTCGTGAGAGGTCAGGAGATCAGACGATGGAGCCCTTGGAGGAGGACAGGTGGATGGACTGGATGCGGGCGGCCAGGGTTTTCTCCAGGTCCCGCAGGATGTCGCAGCCGGGGCTGTCGGGAGGCGCGTCGTACAGCAGCAGCTTGAACGGCTCCAGCTCGATCAGCATGACCATGTTCTTCAGGAAGTAGCCCTCGATGTAGGACGCCAAGTCTGGAGCATCCAGGAACTGATGATTAAAGAAGAAGAAGAACAAGAAGGGAAACTTGGTTGCTTAAACTTAAAGGTGCACTTTAAAGCCACATGTCTACTTCTTACATTCTTACATACTGTATAAATAAAGGGGACTTGACTCATTTTCAGGTTCATACTTTTACTTTGTGTCTCAGTTCAGGGTCTGCATCCTTCGGAGGAGCATTTGAAAGCCAATTACGTCACAACACCACGTGAAGGCTGTCCCAATCTGAAGGCTCCTTCTTCTCCCTGTTTTTGGAGATTGCACCGCTACGACCCTTCGTGGCCTCAGATATCCCAAGATTCTTCGCGCGCCCGAAAAAGCAGAAAGAAAGAGAGAAAATAGCGACATCGCGTGCCGTAGATCGCCACCTTCGCGGGCCTGGGCGGCAGAAATTGTTACGTAAGGGTGAAACATCCGGTGACGCAACCAGGAAATGCTCCAAAGGCGAGACCGTCACATTTAACAACGGCTGACGAGGTTAACAAGGTCTCTCTGAAGGACTCGCCTTCAAAGACCGCAAAGGCCGAGTCCTTCAAAGGATGCAGACCCTGAACTGAGACACAGCAACTGTCTATTGTTGCAGGACCTCTAGTCATCGCCATATTGGGGGCGTGGCTGACGGGAAATGACTGTGACATCACATTAAAAAGAATCTAATTTTCTACAAGGATGGGACCTTTAAAGTGCAACAGCAGTTCTGTGCATGCTTTCTGTTTGTGCTGTCCGGTAGTGTTGGTGTGGGTGTTTTCATTCTGGTCTTATTTGTGTTTTTGCACCTTGGTGTGGTTGTAGATCTCCACACACGTCTCGGTGTTTATGTTCTTGGTGCAGATGATCTCACAGTGTCTCTGCAGAGCCTCCAACTGGAAAAACTTGGCTGCAGACAGAAGCTGAATAATAAAAAACAAAAACACAGCGACTCAAATTAAAATTAAGTGTCTGTTTTATATCTGATCACAGACATAACTGTAGAATTCAAACAGTGTAATATGCATAAATGACCTTGAGGCTGTAAACTTGTTCATAGTTTAAAGGTTTGTTAAGCTTTATAGTTGACGATACAGCCGGCAGTTAAAGATATAATGATGACCAAACCTCCATAACATCTGTGTTCCTGATGTGCAGCGCTTCTGTCCCTCCACAGTAAAGATACTGCATCACCAGCTGAAAGCAAGGAACACACATTACACACAGCCGCCACACAAGGACGAACACACGGCATGAATTCATGAAGGTAGAAGCACGACTCACCTGGAAAATGTGATATTTGACATTGCTGATTTCAATGCACGTGTTTTCACCGCAAGGTCTGTTTGCTAGGAGAGTTTTAAACCTTGAAAAGGAGGCGAAAAAAAGAGAGAAATCACAGAAACATGAACCGTTTTAGCGTTTGATAAAACACTGAATAACACAGAGGTAAAGCACGAGCCTTGATGCAGTCACTTTACACTCATGGCAGAGTTTAAGAATGAGTTATTATCATTATTATAATTTATGATGCATTTTCAGTCTCTTTATGACAAGAGCGATTGCTCATCATCAATGCAACGTGACTCAGGGGTGAAACGGACGTCCTGTGAGGATCCCAGGCGACAGGAAATTAACTGAGTTTATGGATCAGCAGGAAGAAATGTCCAGAACATCCACACAGGGGTCGTTTGGTCATAGCTGCATGAATTAATTGATATTAATCGATGTTTTGAGTGAGCGTACCTGTTGGAAGCCGTGAAGAGCAGCACTTTGTGGGCGTAGAAAGGCTTCCCCTCCACCAGAAAGGTCACGTCTGACATCTCCTTATTGTTCAGGAAGTGAGGATCTGGAAGACACACGGCCAGAACAACTTGTTTTTCTGAGTATCATAAAAAAACAAACATAAAACCAAACAAACGGTGCACAAACGTAGCCGCACTAAGCCGGTCTGGATTCATCTCTGCTACATTTCTGCTGTTCTGGTCTCTGAACACTAGATGGCGGTATGTGCACTTCCCATTTTCCTGCATTATGAGTTAAAAGTCTACATGTTCTGCATTAATGCTGCATTTTCTCACAGTGTTTTATAGTTAAGAAGAAACAGATTATAAAGACGGGCCCTCACCCAGGCGTGACGACTGCTTCCTCTTGATCTCTGCCAGTTTGGGGATGGGGTACGGCCCGTAACACTGGGTGAAGATCGCAGACAGCTGCTGGCTGATCACCTCATTCTGAGAAAGAAAAAAACACAGACGGAGCAACAGATCATCAGGGAGGGAAAGCTGCCTGGGCGGGAAAGTGCTCAGCCAACATCCAGGAGTTCACGTTACGCGAGGAGATGGGAGCACTCACTGTGACGACGCTCTCCTACACAAACATCCCCGACACAATTATCAGCTCAGCGAGAGGGTTTAACTTCTGCAGCAATCCATCACACGCAGTTTCCACTTTTATTCAAGCTCCAATAAGCCAGATATTTATGGCTATCTCACACCTTTTGACAGGAGATCAGATGAACATCAGGCTCATCTCTTACACCCTCTGTTCCCTCGGAGATTACTAGGAACAAGCCAAGCTACTGTGGGAGTGTGAGAAAGAGAAAGACAGGAGTGTGAGATCTTTGTTCCCCTCACGTTAAACTCTCAGCTCGTCTCTGTGTGTGGTGCAAAAAACCCAAGGAGGAGGTGGAGGAGGAGGAGGAGGAGGAGGAGGAGGTGAAGGTGGAGGAGGAGGAGGTGAAGGAGGAGGAGGAGGAGGAGGAGGAGGAGGAGGAGGAGGAGGAGGAGGAGGAGGAGGGCCGGCGGCATTCAGCTGCAGCAGCGGTGCGCAACACAACAAGCCCCACGTGTGCAGTCGGACCGCAAACTCTTACTGAGGCGTGACGCCGACAAACAGCCATTAACAGCCGCCTATTCCACCTGGAGAGAAGGTACATTTCTCTGCAACCTTCCCCCACATTCACCAGCCGGATACGACGTGTGACAGTGCGAAGCAGGTAGGTGTGTAGGCAGGTAGATGATCTGAACTGATACATATTTGATAAGCTCCTGCTCCTCCTGTAGTCACAATCAGATACAGGTTGTGTAATATCTAACACCGTCCATCCTGCGCTTTTCTTTCCCACTGAAGCTCCTCAAAGATCGCTTGTTGGCAGACATGTTGAAAAGGAGACACACAGTGACACCTGAAGCGTAATTACAGCTGGGAGTTTTGTGCACTTAATGCGAGCTAAGCTGTGAAGTATAAGTGGGTATTGGTGCTGTGAAATGACGGAGTGAAGGAGGATAATTAAAGAAGCGAGTCCGTCAATCGTACGAACAGACAGAAGACGTCAGTTTGGTTTCTTAGTCAGCTGATTTTTGCAGATGTGAGTAGATCTTAATCGCATTTGTCCACAAACACAAGAGAGTTGAGTCGGCAGGGAGCGGCTACTACTCACCTCTCCCTGCTGATTTTGGTTGATTTATTGTGAATGCTCTGATTATTCAAGCACAGTCCCCAGCTGTTGTCAGATGACCTCTCCTTTAACTAAATTAAACCCTGTTAAGGTTTCGTCGGGCCGAGGCAGCAGACTCTCTGGCTGAGGGAAGATGAACGACTCCTACCTCGATGTCTCTGGGAGTAAACAGCGTCAGGAGGCCCTCAGAGAGACGAGGGTCACGGACCACCATCATATTTTAGCCGAGACAGAGACGAAGACTGACAATGCAACAATCCACTGAAGGCTGAGTCGGTGTGTGAGAGAGAAGAAATACTGTGGGTATGAGATTACACATACACAAAGTGTCTGCAAGTCTGCTTGTGTGTTATTTATGTTTGTGTGTGTGTGTGTGTGTGTGTGTGTGTGTGTGTGTGTGTGTGTGTGTGTGCACTGCAGTGTTTTCTCTCACATCAGCACTGACAGCAGAGCTCATCTCGCTGGCAGGGCAGTACAGAGCCCAGACAAAGTAGACAAAACAGATCGAGGTGCCAGACGGGACGGTGACGCGCTCTTTCAAATCTAATATGGCCGACCGAGGGGACCGAGTAATGAGACGGGCGCTGATCTAATGAGCGGCAGCCACGGAGAGGAGCGGGAGGGGGAGGATGCCATAAATCATTTTCATTTCAGGTAATTGATATTGAGTAGGCCTCTGAGGCTCTGTCAGTCTCTGTGAGGCTGATGACCTGACTACCTATTGACAAGCACACAAAAACAGATGAGCTAAGCAAACAGCAGCTAGATTTGATATCACGGAAGAGATTAGAGTGTTTTTTAGAGGTTTATGATCTTTGGAGATGTATCGCGATGCTGCGTGTGTGTGATGTCACAGCGGCGTGTTCACCTTGCTGGCTCTGAGGATCTGGAACATGAGCGGCAGGCCGTGCGTGATCAGCTCCTCTGTGTACTCCTCTTCCTCGATGCAGCTGAACTCTTTGAGCAGGCCCTGGATCAGCGGTCGGCGGTGCTGGTGGAAACACGTGCGCAGGGACTCCATCCAAGTGTGCAAAGTCCACGGGATCCCTGAGAAATGGAGACGGGTGTCAACACACAGAGGAGACATAAATGCTGCACGCAGGACGCGTTTACGGAAGCTCACCGAGGCTCCGGATGTCGATGGTGATGTCCACGTGTCCGTGCTCCGAGCTGTGGTACATGGCTTCTTTCAGGGCTTTAAGTTTGGCCTTCCCGGTTCTGATCATGTCGATCTGAGACGGAGTTCTGCCTTCCAGCTCCGAACCCTCGGCCAGAATCTCTTCCAGGGACAAGATGTCTCCTTTCCCCTTCTCCGTGTGGGACAGCAGCTTACGGAACACATTTCTGGACGAACAAGAACACAAAACACAAAAAAACCATTACATTTAATATGACTGTACAGATTGTCGAGGTTACACCCACTTAGTTTATATCCAACTTTACAGAGAAAAGGGCGTTAAAGAGTCAGTGAATGATTCTTTTATTTATTAGCTCACATCTCATAAAATAAAGCTGACCAGCCCGACAGACGGGTGCTGTAGATCAGGTTTGGTGGAAATTGCACAACAAACAAAAAACGCAGAGGGAAAAAAAGACGTCATGCTCTCTTTTTTTTTTTTTAAAGGTTAAATTCCCGATAATCTGCAAGAAGTTTCCTGGAGTGACTTTTCAAATCGCAGGGAAACAGTAATGAAATGTTACAGATCTGTATAAAGGGAAGCAGGAATGAAGGTAAGGAAAAGGAAAGTAAAATAAAGCCTTTACAAAAACTATTCTGCATAGATGCATTTGTCTTATCAACACAGGAAATACAATGAAAAGTGTGTAGAGCCTCTGGCAGACATTCACACAACACCTGCGATACATTTAACGTGAACCTCATGAAGTCTTCAGTTGTAATTAAATTCTCTTTATTTTCTATATTCTTAAGATGGCTGTGCTGTTTTTATTTTCAACAAAAGTGTGCAGCAGCAGCAGCAGGAAGGCGACAACGAGAGGAGTTCGTTCAAACCAACTCAACAGATGAGGAGTCAAATTCATGGACCTGCTGTTTGTGCACAAACAAGATAATATGCTGAACACACAGCGTGAGCAGACTGCGCTTGTGTAACTTCTGTTCATCCTCTCGGGAGTGTGTGCCAATGATTCAACATGAAAGTGTGTGTGTGTGTGCGTGTGTGTGTTGCCTACCTGTGCCCGTGAGCTGCTGCCAGGCTGTAGGAGTTCATGTCCCCCTGCGGCGCGGTGGAGATGCCGTTGCGGTACATCGTTCCCACCATGGGGTCGGCTCCCCGCTCCAGCAGCAAACTCACCAGCTCAAAGTTTCCTGCGAAAATAGAGACGTTTGATCATTTCTCTGCACGCCGGCCTCACGCTGACTGTCAGGTGTTGCCGTCAGCTGGTCACAGAAGGTGTTCAGCGGGATTCAGTGCAGTCGGACGGGCGTCACGCTGCGTCTCCGTACCTGCAGCAGCAGCCAGCTGCAGCGGGGTCTCCGTGTAGTTCTCCATCCCGTCCTGCAGGGAACCCTCCACGTTGGCTTTGGCATCCAGCAGCAGCTGCAGAGGTGGATGGGTGGCGTCACAGAGGGGGGAGAGAGGAGGGGGAGTCAGTGTCTCTCATCTGATGACTGCTTCTCATGTATTAAATATGAAGTACAGGGGGAAAGTGAATATTTAACTTCAACACTAGTAGCTTCTCGTTGCCACATTTAAAGGAATAGTTCAACATTTTGTGTCAGATGAGAAGAGTGGCACCATTCTCACATCAGAGTGTTAAATATGAAGCACTGTAACTTTCAGTTTACTTCATAGATTAACGATTAATTATTGGAGGGGCTGATACTGTTCGTTTTGCTGTCTTTATGCTACGTGCAAGCTAAGCTAACGATTTCACGAGAGCGGCTTTAATATAACTCTGCAATAAAGTTAACAAGCCCTTTTTTTTCAGCTACTTGTTTAATTTTTAAGAAGTTAACGCAGCGATAAGAACTAGAAGAATAATGTACTTTACTGTTTTACTAACTTTCATTTTAACATTTAAAGTCTTTTAATCATATATAACACTGCTCATACGTCAGCTGACATTCATCATTTATAAATAAGGCTGTGATCCTTCTGAGGAACAATATTTAAATATAACTTTGTAACTGAGAGAATGATCTGAACTGAATCTAATGACTTGGCATTTAAAATGAATATCTATGTAAAGTGAGAGTGAGACGAGGGAACACTCTGACTCTTTGAACTGAATCTCATTAACTGCTTTCTTTCTTAAATCTGACGGTTTGGTGATAAAAAATGTTTTCCATTAGAAATTAACGATTGAAAATCCAATGGACAAAATCATTTAGAGGACAAACTGAATTAGTTAAATGAGTTCGATAACAATTAGACTGCCGTGTTTCCACTTTCCGCTCTGAAACATTAACTGACAGGAGGGGCCGCGTTGTTCCGACCCGGAGGATCGACTGATTAAACGTCCTCTTCAGAGATAAAGATCAGATTGCACGTCACACATCTCAATAAAATAACAAAAGAGAGAGAGAGACAGGAGAGAACTCATAGTGGAGAACCATTATCATCATCATCATCACCACCAGGAACAAAACAAAGCTTTGATGACAACAATGACAACGAATGAACCAACCATGAGCTGAAGCACAGCGACAGGTCACGATGAGAGAATCACAGGTGAGAGAGAGAGAGAGAGAGGGCGTCACTACCTGCACCACAGGCACATGTCCCTGTAACACGGCCAGCGTGAGCGGCGTCGCCTGCCGCGTTTCGGGAAAGACTGAGGGGTGCTTGTGAACTGAGTTTGGCACCTGGGGAAGGGACACAGGTGGGTGGGTTGGGTAGAGGTGGAGGAGGGGGGAGAAAGGTTGGAGGGAGAGAGATACGAAGCCATTAAAACTACTACACGGCCTCACGGAGAACAAGAGCAGCATCTGCGGGGAGGAGAGAGAAGGAGGGGGGAGGACAGGAAGCTCTACAGGAGAAACCGGAGTAATTAACTGGGAACCCCGAGGCTGCGGAGGACATCCTGTCACTGCGCTCGCCTCCTAATGAACACGATGGATTGATCTGTCTGACTTGGTCCTAATGGTTTCACTCTGATCTTTCCATCCTCTGCTGTGGGTTTTTTTGTTCTGGGGCCGCGACCCCTCTAAGACTCGTCTCTCTCTGGTCGGGCCGACATGGAAAAAACCACTATGGGCCACATGAGAAGCGGGACAAACGTGAGGATCATCACATGAACAAAGCACAAAGACACGTTCAGGTTCGTCAACGGGGGTAATGTCTTTTGTCTTTCTCGAGGTTTATTGTTGTTTATTGGTGTCAGCAGAGGCACAACATTTAAAATATCATTGGACACTTTATAACAACCATCTGTAATATCTGGTGCATTCAGTCAGTAGTTATTTCCCTTAATAAACCAGGTGTTGAGCAGTTGAAAAGGTTAATAAACACAATTTTCAACTTTAAAAGCATTCAAATAATGTTTATAGATGAACTACACTGTATTAATTAACTATTTATAAGGTATTACAAACATTCGCTGCAACTTGGCAAGAAATAACTGCTAGATAAATGGCTTATAAAGCATTTTAGTGTTTGTTAACAGTAACAGTTATAATATTTTCCCTTTTACCTGCAGTGCTATTTATTCATCTAGATTATTTTGGCGTCATCAGCGTATAACCACATAAAGACGTGACATCTACTCATGTAGACATTAACGTCTTTATCCTCAGCTGAGCTTTAACGCTCAAGATTAGCTGAGTTAGCTCGTCTTTCGTCCACGCGCAGTGACACGGTGAGCGGGAGAAGGATAATAGTTCCTACGTTGAACGCTCACAGTGAGGTCTGTGGATTATCTCCAAAACTCATCAATTCATACCAAAACAATCTAGCTTGATAAAAAGCACCACAGGTGAGAGGAATCTTAAATATTTGACAGGTTCCTCATTATTACTGATCTGTTCCTCTTTGCTTTGAGCCTTATTGCTTTAAAACTTAATTCCTGTACATGTAAATAATAATATTGTGATTACTTTATATGTTTCTGCAGAGTCTCAGTGTCGTTAACACCATTTTTCTCGCTCCTTGTTCCACACTGCCTTGTTTTCCTCCATTGTACCAACACGTGTGAAGCACACTAAGTATTGGACTGGAGCCTGAAGCTGCCCGGCAGGTGAAAGAAACGTGTTTGCACACATCAGAAGGCGAACAGCATAAAATGGAGCGGGTTTAAAACCAGATGCATGAAGTGAATCTGATGGCGGCTCTTTATATTTCAGTCGACGGTGCTTTGTGCTTTGGCCAGGGGGATCGTGAATCGCAGCGGACTGCAAATCAACTCTGACACACGATGGCTGATGGTGCATGCTGACGCTGAGGTGACTAACAAAGACCGTGAGGGCCGAGAGATCGTGAGGCCTCGACTGAACCGCCGTCTCCATCCTCCGCGGACTCTGTGAGGAGTTCCGTTTGCTTCAAGTCAGGTGGATCTTTATCAACCTGACTTAAAGCAGCAACAAACCTCTTGCGTCAGTGAGTTTGCTTGAACGCTGCTGCACATCCTTCATACCGTGGCGGGACGGTCAGGACCTCATGATCTCCAGCTCTTATACATTCAGACACACAGAGGGAGGCGACAGACAACATGATCGGTTCTCCCCAGTTCAAAGCTCAACACAAAGTTTTCAGGAACTGCAAAAAGTGACATATTGAGGAATCTAAGTCATAAAAACACTTTTCCTTGATATAGAAAATGCTGACGTCTCTCGCTAAAATGTCATTTTAAAAACACCTTCTACAGAAAGTTTAAGCTGAGGGTCATGTGTTCTCAGTTTTAATCCTCTCCTTCATTTGACTTTGAGCTACCCCAGTGTCCAAAAACCAAAATAGCAGCAGTGTATAAGCACTGACCTCGCTGTTAATATCGGCTCCCGCGTCCAGCAGCATCTGCACCATGGCCTCGTCTCCGCGGACGCAGGCGTACATCAGCGGGGTCATTCCCTACGACAGCACGGGAGGACGAGACCAGAGCAGACAGAAACACTTCACAAGTTAAAGACACACCGCCACGCTTTTATCAAAGCAGAGAAAGACAACTCAGATGATTTAAAGCTGAAACAGAAATGGGATTTGTTCTCCCTGGTAGCTATCAGTGTCTCTGTGGAACAACAGGAGCATCTGTGGAGATTCAACCCTGCAAAAGTAAAAGCACGGCTTTGAAGGAGGGGGTAAAAAAAAAAAGGCAAATAAAGAGAACACACGGAGCTGTCGGCCGAAATCTGTTCCCCAGCTGACATCCACATATTCTACTCTCGTCTATGGGTCTCAAGGTCAAACTGGGATTTTGTTAAGGTTGTTTCTGATAACCAGACTGCGAGGTGTAGCCATGTTGCTAACGCTAGCAGCAAGAAAGAGACACAGAAACAAAAATGCAGTTGGTTGTCTGTGTGACAGCGTTACATTAATCCAGGAACTCGAGGAAACATTCGACATCGTGCCACTTTGTTATCAGAACAGAAGTTTCAAACTGCCTGTCTGTTTTTTCTCTCCAGGTCACCACACCTGAATGACTTCATTTATCGTTTTCAAGTGCTTTTCATCCTTTGGTTCTCGCACTATAAGCCGTCAGCAGGAGTGCTGGAATGGGTAGCCGTCCCTGTCGGTACCAGAACTGGAGGATCCTTCTCTCTGACCCGTCACAAACAGACAGCCGTCTCTTTATGGACTTCTCTGTCCTGATTGGATGAAGTGGACAGAGACAGTAACTGTGTCTCAGTTCAGGGTCTGCATCTTTCGAAGGACCCGGTCTTTGCGGTCTTTGAAGGCGAGTCCTTCAGAGAGACCTTGTTAACCTCGTCAGCCGTTGCTTAAATGTGACGGTCTCGCCTTTGGAGCATTTCCTGGTTCCGTCACCAGATGTTTTACACTTACGTCACGATTTCTGCCGCCCAGGCCCGCGAAAGTGACGACCTACGCCACGCAATGTCGCCATTTACTCTCTTTCTTTCTGCCTTTTCGGGTGCACAAAGAATCTTGGGATATGTGAGGCCACGAAGGATCGTAGCGGTGCATCCTCCAAAAACAGGGAGAAGAAGGTGCATCTGGAGGAGCCTTCAGACTGGGACAGCCTTCACGCAGTTTTGTGACGTAATTGGCCTTCAAATGCTCCTCTGAAGGATGCAGACCCTGAACTGAAACACAGCAAATGTCCTTTCTCTTTTACTGCATGAGTGTGTGTGTAGGAGAGACACAGGTTCGGTCTATAACAGTGATCACTGTTGGGATATTGAGCTATTTTACACCTTTAACGAGAAACAACGCTTACGGCAACTTTAACAATAATTCAGTTTAAAGCAGAGCTTGACTTCTGGCCGGCTCTTCACTTTTCCCTGACAGCTCCACTCCCGGTACCTCGAGTCTGATGAGAGTAATATTCTCTCTATCGATTGTTTGAAAGGACACCTTATGAATCAGGATCTCCTCTGGGCCACCGGGGGGACGTCGGCACACCTCGTCTGACAGAAACACACAGCAGCAGACTCTGTTTCTGAAAAAGTTCAGTCTCGCAACTAAATACTGTCTCTCCCCACAGAAAACCAGGAGTTACACATGCAGTAACTCCCCGATGATTAACCGTACTGGAGGTGGTGGACGCTGATATAATACAGAGCGCCTCGGCAGGAAAAGCTGCAGGAAAAATACATGTCAGAATAAAAGCGTTAATATTCATGAGTGGCTCTCAAAGGTGAAGGAGCCACAGTTTACCGAGCAAACTAGATTTTCTGTTTCACAGGCTGTGTGTGTATTTGTGTGTGTGTGTCAGTGTAAATGTGCCTGCATATGCATTATTTAATGTGTTGACTGTGTCTCTAACCTGCTCACTCATGCTGTTGATGCCATCGGGCCCCAGCAGGTTGACAGCCTGCTTCACCAGGTCCGTGCGTCCACAGCTGAGCATGCGGAAGCCGAGGTCCTGCAGGAACTTTGCTTCAGTGGAGGCAGCATCCAGCTTCCTCGAGGCGCAGAAGCAGTCATCCGTTCTGAAGGGCGAAGCACACAAGAGTGATTCACAGCACAAAGCGAGAGCGTTTTTCTGACTGTTTGCAGTGCAGCCATGTTGTCCCTGAACACCTGACGAGCTTTATTTTTTAACACTACGGGGAGATGAGTGCGCAGGAAAATGTGAGTATCACTTCTTGCTGTTATCACCGACGTGCAAGCCTGAGTGGCTGTTCACACGTGTGCCTGCTGGTGTTTTATTCATGTGCATACGAGGAGGTTTGCGTGCGCAGCCTCGAAGGCGAGCGCGCCGCTCACAGCCGTACCGAAGCTGACG